>OY755238.1:31034954-31579916 GCA_963576725.1 Azorinus chamasolen | reverse complement strand
GATCAGAACTAAAAATTGCAACGGAATTTCGCGGGAGTTCGTGTCAGAAAAAGGTTTTCTGTTAATTTTCATTATTGTCGAAGAAAGCCGCTTGCATGAAGCGTTTAACTTGACAAACAACCCCATCAATTTAATTTCTATGTTGAAATACCCCCAACCAATAGAATTTTAATCAAATTTCCACCCCCACCAACGGAATTAAAATTTCTTTTGCACCCCCCACCAAGGTAATTTTAATAGGCTGCCATTCTAGAAATTAAAGAAACAGATCTATCAAATTCCATCAGCAAACAGCAGACTTTGATCAGACGGCTCCTACAGGAGCCGTCTGATCTGGGTCTACTCTGTTTGCAAATGTGTGAAAACATGTTTATATGAGGGAAAGGGTTAAAAGGTCAATTTACTTTCTTTACAGCATGATGAAGTGCTCGAAGTGTGAACATTTGATGCCGGAGGCGAAAACAATGATGAAGATGGAGGTGATGGTACAATGTGATGAACTGGACAGGCTTGTGAAAATAGATGTAAGCTCATTGAAAAATTCAATACCAACCGAATATTAGGGAATAAAACAGTTATAATGAAATATGGAAGATCTTTAAAATTCCACTAGCAAACAGAGTAGACTCTGATCAGATGGTTCCTATAGGAGCCATCTTATCTGGATCTACTCTTTTTGCAAATGCCTGAAAACATGTTTATATGCATTTTAGCAGTCTATTTGTGTTGTTTTGAATTGTTTGACATAAAATTTAGATTTATACGATGTGTCTTGTGATTTCATCCCACTTGTCTGGAATTTCTAGAAAGAATATCATGTAGACTTAACACGTGTTCAGGCATACATGCACTTCCCAGATTGAAAACGAAAACACGTGTACATGCTTGTACATGCTTGTACATATAAATCTATCTGGTTTCAGTCGACCTCTCAATAATTTAATTTTTAGCCATTATACTGTATTTAGGTTTGTGTTGTGTTTTGTATAGATTGTCCAAATATGTAATTCATTGCATTATTAGCTCAGTTTTAACCCATTTCTCCATAGGCTATTTTTAGACCCAACCTGTTTGAATAAATCTACCGAAAAGGAGCATTTACTAGAGAAAAGGAAAATGTTAGAATTGTGTAGTATTGAAACCATTTTGATAAATGGAGCATTTGCTCCTATGGAGCAACTGCTCTATTTAACACAATGGTTTCAAGAAGTGACTATTACAGAGGCGCAGAAAGGCGTATTTTTGGAGGAAAAGGTTATATGAATGCAACAGAACTGCATGATGTTTTGGTGCTTTTCACATAAACGTCTGAAATGTTGGCTTTTTTTGCTCTGACAGTACTAAGTTAGACTTTTGTAGTTAATTATTGTAGCTAATGCCAGGTCTACAGATAAGAGGCATGTCGATCTAGTCAAAACTCTTATTCTCAATAAAACCCCTATTGTGTTGAAGCTTACACTTTCAGTTACTGCAGGTTTGTGCCTGCCTCCAGTTACTGCAAGTTTTGTGTCTATTTCAGATACTGCAGATTATGTGTCTATTTCAGATACTGCAGATTTTGTGTCTATTATAGTACTGCAGGTTTTGTGTCTAATTCAGTTATTGCAGGTTTTGTGTCTATTTCAGATACTGCAGATTATGTGTCTATTTCAGATACTGCAGATTTTGTGTCTATTATAGTACTGCAGGTTTTGTGTCTAATTCAGTTACTGTAGGTTTTGTGTCTATAATCAGTTACTGCAGGTTTTGTGTCTATTTCAGTTACTGTAGGTTTTGCGTCTGTTTCAGTTACTGTAGGTTTTGTGTCTATTTTCGTTACTGCAGTTTTGTGTCTATTTCAGTCACTGCAGGTTTTGTGTCTATTTCAGATACTGCAGATTTTGTGTCTATTATAGTTACTGCAGGTTTTGTGTCTATTTAAGTTACTATAGGTTTTGTATTTATTTCAGTTACTGCGATTTTTTTGTCTATTTCAATTAGAGCAGGTTTTGTGTCAATTTCAATTACTGCAGGTTTTGTGTCTGCCTCAGTTACTGCAGGTTTTGTGTCAATTTCAATTACCTCAGGTTTTGTGTCTGCCTCAGTTACTGCAGGTTTTGTGTCTTTTTCAGTTACTGCAGGTTTTGTGTCTGTCTCAGTAACTGCAGGTTTTGTGTCAATTTCAGTAACTGCAGGTTTTGTGTCTATTTCAGTTACTGCAAGTTTTGTGTCTGCCTCAGTTACTGCAGGTTTTGTGTCTATTTCAGTTACTTCAAGCTACTATCGAGAAGCTACTGCCACAAGAGGAAGCAGATGAGGATGGTTATGAGCTGTCAGATGTACTAAACAAAGCAGTAGGCTCACTGACATGTATAGTGAATGGTCTAGAATCGGACAACGAACAGGGGCAGCTGTATCTGAAAGAAATAGAACTGAAATTAACACAAGCAGAAACTTGAAATCACTGATTTATCCAGCCCTTAGGACATTTTACTATTACTGGCTTCAATATTTTTGTAACTAATTTTAATGCCGTAGTGTTCATCTTTGCTATGGGGCAATAGAGTGATTTCAAGACTGATCGGGGTAACTCTTAACCTGTTACCTGTTAAATATTCATGTCAGAAATAATGACAGAATATTTATTAGCCGAGTTTTTATAATGGCATATGTACACAGGGGTGTTTGGTATTGGCAGAAACTGTAGAATCAAATCTATTATAATTTAATAAGCAAACATTGCAGACACTGATAAGACAGCTCCTGTAGGAGCTGTCTGATATGGGTCAACTGTTTGCAAAGGCATAAAAAAGCATTTATATGAAGGAAATGGTAAAAAACATCAATATATGAATGGATATGATTAGGATCCAGAATATTTTATACCCTTTCATACTGAATGAACCCTTCGCTTGCTATTCACGTCAATATACCTGCCTGTAAATAGTGAAAACCCAGATGAGACAACTCCTGCAGGAGCTGTCTCATCAGGGTCTGCACTATTTACAAGTTGATTGTGCAACCAGTGCACTCCACAGCAGTGATTGCACAGCGAAGTACTTGTACACAGTGAAGATATATGTAATTATACAACAGGGCATTGGTAAAGAAGTAGAAAAGTGTTTTAAAATTCAGCAAGAGAAGGGTTAATACCTGATAGACACCTTTTCAAGTCTTTGCAAACAGAGCAGACTCAGATTAGACAACTTCTATAAGAGCCATCTGATCAGGTCTGCTCTGTTTGCTTACGGAATTATATAGATCTGATTCTATAGTTCATAAGGAGCCATCTGATCTGGGTTTACTCTGTTTGCAGAGGCATTTAAAGGCATACAATGTATATTGAAGTAAAGTGTTATAGTATATTACCATACAGTATATTGCCACTAAACATATCTACAATCATTTCTGAGTATTATAGAACTGTTTGTGTTAGACGGACATAGACAGACATAATAGATTAATGCATTAATACAGCCATTTCAGATGTGATAATTGATTTCAGTATATTACCACTGAACATATCTACAATCATTTCTGAGTATTATAGAACTGCTTGTGTTAGACGGACATAGAGAGACATAATAGTTTCATGCATTACTACAGTGCTCCCTCTCTACAACGCCACCCTTTAGGATATGAAGATTGTATGTGTTGTTCAGAGGGAGTTGTTATAGGGAGGGAAAATCAAACATAATTAGCTTGTTTGCAGATCCCCAGATAAGGTGTATTTCAAGAACTAAAACCGTTATGCCTCAATCAAACCCTAGGTTGTGACCACTCTTTAGAATCGTCACAAAGTGACGATTCTAAAGAGTGGTCACAACATAGGGTTTGATTGAGGCATAAAGAAACTACGATGGAAAAAGGTTGTTTCTGGAGCCTTGTTGTTTCGGAAACAGTGACATGCGTTGTTGTAAGGAGGGAATCGTTATTGAGAGGGCCATTATTGAGAGGGCCGTTGTAGGGAGGGAGCACTGTACAGCCATTTCAGATGTGATAATTGATGTTTGGGCAGCACAGAACTGAATTAAAGTCATTTTTTCTGTTAACCCTTCATCTTATAGAAATGTGTTTGAATGCCTCTGCAATCAGTAGACCCAGATCAGACCGTGACAATTCCAGTAGAAATTGTCTGATCAGGACTGTATAATTTTGAAACCATTGTATTTATCACAATGGATTCAAAATGTGACTTTTACAGAGGCGCCAAAATGCGTTAATAGGAGGAAATGGGTTAAACTTTCTTGAGCTTTTGACATGAAATGGACAAGTCTGTGATTACCTTTGAAAACAGTTCGAATCGAGATGAGAGGATGAATAACTTTGCATCTTATAAGGATCTGAACTGTTTTACACTTTGAAAATAAATGGGATAAAAAAAATTCAAAACCTGAACTACATTTGAAACTGTCTTAAACAACCATTCATTTATTGAAAATATGTCTTTTAACCCTTTCCTGCATAGGCTAATTTTAGACCCAACCTCTTTGAATGTATCTACCCAAAAGGAGCATTTACTAGAGAAAAATAAAATTTTAGAAGTTTGTAGTTTGAAACCAGTGATAAATAGAGCATTTGCTCCTATAGGAGCAAATGCTCTATTTGTCACAATGGTTTCAAGAAGTGGTTACAACAGAGGCATAGAAAGGCGTATTTATGGAGGAAAGGGTTAAAAAAGCATCTGGTTACTTAATGCTGGTCAAAAATTATGCAGAAAGCTCCAATATACTTTTGACCTGCATTAAACTACCACCTGTCTTAGTCCCAAATTTAAATTTGTTTTCCACGGTCACTTTAGAAAGGATCCGTGTAGAAGGCATTTTTCAGCCATACTTAGCATAACATGCTGAAGGTGTACCTGTATCACAGGAATGGATTAGATGCATAAATTAGTCATGCAGTAGGCCCTGTCTTAACCCATTCTCTCGTATTGACACCTTTTTACGCCTCAGCAAAAGTCCTCTGTTGAAACCATTGTGATAAATAGGGCATTTGCTCGTATGGGAGCAAATGCTCTATTTATCGCAATTGTTTTAAACTAAAAAAGTCTAAAACTTTCTTTTCTCTAGTTATTGCTCCTTTTCGCTAGATTTATTCAAAGAGGTTCGATCTAAAAATAGCCTATGAGGGAATGGGTTAACCCTTTCCTTCATATAATTGTGTTTTCACACATTTGCTAACAGAGTAGACCCAGATCAGATGGCTCCTGTAGGAGCCATCTGATCAGGGTCTGCTCTGTTTGCTAGTGGAATTTGAATGATCTGTTTCTTTACTTTCTAAAATGGCTACAATACTCCACCTTCATTATTTGATTCTAACCATTTTGTTCATAAATATTCAGTAGGTATTGGGCTTTGGAATAAATATAGAATGAGGAAAGGGTTAAGTAGCCATTCATTTATTGAACATGGGAGTCTTAAAAGGCAGGTGGTTGCTTAATGCAGGGCAAAAGTAATGCAGAAAATTCCTATTGATTTCTGTATTACTCTTTACCTGCATTAAACTTCCACCTTCCTTACAGACCCATGATTAGACCTTTTTTGATGGTCGCTTAACCCTTTCCTTCATATAAACATTTTTTCACACATTTGCAAACAAAGAAGACCCAGATGAGACAGCTATAGGAGTTGTCTGATCAGGGTTTGCTCTGTTTGCTAATGAAATTTGATGATTTGTTTCTTTACTCTCTAAAATGGCTACAATATTCCAACTTTCATATTTCGGTATAACTATTTTGTCCATGAATATTCAGTAGGTATTGAAATTTAGAATAAACACAGAACAGGGAAAGGATTAAGACAGGTTGTACTGTGTATATCCTAAATTTGCCACCAAACCCTGTTAGGATTGTCTCAAAGAGGATTCTAAAGAGTTGTCAAGACACAGGGTTTGGTGGAGAAACGATGAGCTTAGTATTTGGTAAGGGAAGCGCATGCCGGCCAAAGATGTCTTGGAAAGAGTTGACAGAGAGATATCCCAGAGAATGGAAGCTCTCTACTGCTGTTCCTCAGGATTGACAAAAATGGAGATCTGGGTTAAGTCTGCCATGTGTGCAGCTAGCTAGCTGTCTGGAGGGTGGGGTCCACTAGTGTGGACAGTGCCCCTGACCCTGCATGTTAATAAAAAGGAACCGATGATGGTGATTATGATGAATATGCTAGTATATATTCTAGTTTTAGGTGTAGAAATGACAGTTGTAATATGGCTCTGCTATACATGTATTTAGAGTTGTGATATGACTGCTATATTTAGAGTATGTTCAATATTTGGACAGCTTAATGTACATATGCCTTTATATACTACTCGTTATTAACCTATTACCTCATATGCTATTTTAAGATCCAACCTCTGAATAAATCTACTGAAAAGGAGCATTTGCTAGAAAAACGGAAATTTTAGAATTGTGTAGTCTTGAAACCATTGTGATAGAGCCTTTGCTCCTATGGAGCAAATGCTGTGTTTGTCATAATGGTTTCAAAAAGTGACTTATACAGAGGCATCAAAAGGTGTCGTATGAGGGTATGGGTCAATTAGAGTTTATCCTTTTATCTGACTTAGATACTCCTGATAATATCTATCTATAGATACTGCCCAACTTCGCTTTCGCGTATTATTTGCAGGTGCGCCTTGGTGCATGGATAAAAGCTATAAAAGTAATTAATAGAAAGACTTCAAAGTGAGACAGTGAGAAGCATAAAGTGAGATAGTGTTAGGACAGGAAACATTTAAATTCAGATAAAAACACCATTTCCCTGCCCTCAAGGATGGCTAAAGGGGAGGAGTGCAAGACACTCTTAAACCCCTCTAGGTCTGACTGTTGAACAGCATATGCAGGCAAGCTGTTCCACAAAACAACCGTATATGGGTAAAAGGAATACTTGAAACGGTTTGATGATGTGTGAATCTGCCTGTATGATAGCAGATGCATATGACGTGTCATCCTCGTGGGCCTCTCAAGATATGTGGGTACCTGAACAGCAACATAACCATAAACAATTTTGTAGAACATAGTCAGTTGTCCAATGTCTCGTCGATTACATAAACGTCTGCCAATTTAAGTTTTCTAACATGTTGCTTACACTAGAGTAGGAATGATAATCTGCACTACCCATCTTGCAGCACGTCTCTGAACCTTTTCCACTTTGCTAACCATTCGCTTGCTGTTCACGTCAATATACCTACCTGTAAATAGTGAAGACCCAGATGAGACAGATCCTGCAGGAGCTGTCTCATCAGGGTCTGCACTATTTACAAATTGATTGTGCAACCAGTGCACTCCACAGCAGTGATTGTACAGAGAAATAATTGCAGACAGTGAAGATATATGTAATTATACAACAGGGTATGGGTAAAGAAGGAGAACTGTTTTTTAAAATTCAGCAAGAGAAGGGTTAATATTTACTTGGGCATGAGGGCTCCAGACGGATAGATCAGCTGCTGCTATAACAATATAGATGTGATTCTTAGGTTCATTCCATAGCCAATAACTCCTGTTTATATGCAAATTTGTCTAATTGATATTCATGATATTATTTTCTTACATGAATATTCGTCAGGTATCACTGTTACCCCATCTATGATTGTAAGTGGTTTGAACAGAAACTGAAGCATAATCTCAAAATCTCACATAAATGAGGTTATTATTAGAGAAATGATAAGAGTTTACATTTTATGGATTTGTTTTTAGGTTGCATTGATATTAAAATAGTTTACCCTTTCCCTCAAAATATTTACATAAGAAATGATGACACCATGAATATTAATTATCTGAAAATTAATAATGGTATATAAACACAGGAAAATTTGGCCATGGCAGAACTATATTAGCCTTTAAGCAAACAGAGCAGACCCTGATCAGACGGCTCCAACTGGAGCTATCTCATCTGAGTCCACTCCGCGTGAAAAGGTGTATTGATTAAGGAAAGGGTTAAGTAAGTAGCAATTGTGATTTTTAGCTCATCTGTTACGAAGAAAAGTTGAGCTATTGTGATCACTGGGTCGCAGTTACAGGCATTGTCACCGGCAGTGTCAGATTGCAAAAACTTTAATGTAGCTTATTAATCGAAAAGTATCGGAGGTATCAACATGAAACTTCATAGGTTTGTAGATCTCTTTTAGGAGAATAGTATGCAGTGGACATGCACCAAATCAGACAAGCATTGGTGCTGCAGGCAGCTCTTGTTTTTAGCTCACCTGGCACAAAGTGCCAAGGTGAGCTATTGGGATGATCCTATGTCCGGCGTCCGGCGTCGTGCGTATGTGCGTATGTGCGTTGTGCGTCGTGCGTATGTGCGGGCGTCAACAATTTACTTAAACATCTTCTTCTCTGGAACTACAAAGCCAAGAGCTTTGATATTTAGTATGTAGCATGGTATAATGGTCCTCTACAAAGATTGTTCAAATTATGTCCCCCGGGCCAAAAATGGCCCCGCCCCAGGGCTTATCAGTTTTTCATAGGAAAATCTTTAAAAATCTTCTTCTCTGAAACTGTAAGGCATAGACCTTTGATATTTGGTATGTAGTATTATCTAATGGTCCTCTACTGAATTTGTTCAAATTATGACCCCTGGGCCAAAAATGGCCCCGCCCCGGGGCTTATCAGTTTTTCATAGGAAAATCTTTAAAAATCTTCTTCTCTGAAACTGTAAGGCATAGACCTTTGGTATTTGGTATGTAGCATCATCTAATGGTCCTCTACTAAGATTGTTCAAATTATGACCCCTGGGCCAAAAATGGCCCCACCCCGGGGCTTATCAGTTTTTCATAGGAAAATCTTTAAAAATCTTCTTCTCTGAAAATGTAAGGAATAGACCTTTAGTATTTGGTATGTAGCATGATCTAATGGTCCTCTACTAAGATTGTTCAAATTATGACCCCCAGGACAAAAATGACCCCGCCCCGGGGCTTATCAGTTTTTTTATAGGAAAATCTTTAAAAATCTTCTTCTCTAAAATTATAAGGTATAGACCTTTGATATTTGGTATGTAGCATTATTTAATGGTCCTCTACCAAGATTAATAAAATTATGATCCCCGGACCAAAAATAGCCCCGCCCAAGGGCTTATCAGTTTTTCATAGGAAAATCTTTAAAAATCTTCTCCTCCAGAACTGTAAGGTCTAGGCCCTTGATATTTGGTATGTAGCATCATCTAATGGTTTTTAGCTCACCTGAGCCAAAGGCTCAAGGTGAGCTATTGTGACCGCCTGTCGTCCGTCGTCCGTCTGTCCGTCTGTCCGTCTGTCCGTCTGTCCGTCCGTCTGTCCGTTCACTTTTATTTCAAATGACTTCTTCTCCTAAACCACTGGGAGGATTTCAACCAAATTTCACAGAAATGTACCTTAGGGTGTCCTCTATCAGTTTTGTTAAAATCATGACCCCCGGGCAAAAAATGGCCCCGCCCCACTACTTTTACAGGTTTTTTTTTTAAATCTTTAAAAATCTTCTTCTCTGAAACCACAATTTCTAGAGCTTTGATATTTGGTATATAGCATCATCTAATGGTCCTTTACCAAGTTTGTTAAAATGATGACCCTTGGGCCAAAAATGGCCCTGCCCTTGGGCTTGTAGTTTTTACATAGACTTATATAGGGAAACCTTTAAAAATCTTTTTGTCTGAAACCACATAATCTAGAGCTAAGATATTTGGTATGAAGCATCACCTAATATACCACTATCAGGTGTGTTCAAATAATGACCCCTGGGCCAAAAATGGTCTCACCCTGGGGTTTTATGCTACTTAACATCTGAATCTGTAACACTTAAAAGGTAATTTCCTCACAGTTATTTCCCTTGTCCCATCAGCATAGCCATAAGGGACAAAGGGAGATAACTGCATTGGAGTTCTAGTGTCATTCTATTTATATCTATTTATGATAAAATGTTGAAGGTGAATCAGTGTAGCTGTTTTAGAAGGCATAGAAACAGATCTGTCAAATTCCATTAGCAAATAGCAGACACTGATCCTATAGGAGCCACCTTATCTGGGTCTACTCTGTTTGCAGATGCATGAAAACAAGTTTATATGAGGGAAATTAAGGGTTAAATGAACAACTCCAGATCCTACAGTTCAAAGGTTACAGTGCTAGGCAGTAAAATCTCTCCAGGTCAATGCATGACTCTTAACTCTTTGCATGCTAGTGGTGAAACTGTGATTACCTATGCAAACAGTTTGGATCCAGATGAGAGGCCGCATACTGCAGCGTCTCATCAGGATCCAAACTGTTTGTCATCCTAACCATATTTTTGCAATAAAAAGAAAGTAAGTTTAATTTAAGAATTGAAGCAGATGACAATAACTTTTTGTTGCAGACGAAACATTAAAGGCATTTTGACCCATTAACCCCAGTGTGTAGTGTTAGTGATAGCTAGATGTTACATGGTGTCTTCCAATGTCTCTCAAATTAGATGTGAGAGATATTGGAAAGTAACAATTCAGCCAATCAAGGAAAATGATCACCATCTAGACTTTTGATCTGGGTCCAAACCCAACTGATGTAAGTCATGGTAATGTTTAAGAAAACTGTGAAAACATGATTATGCAATGGCCCAACTGATATAAGTCATGGTAATTCTTAAGAAAACATGATAATGCATTTGCCCCCCTAACAATGATAGGTGTTAAAATTACTACTGCTGCCCAAAAAAGCATCTTAAATATAACATTTTTATATAAAATTTGATGACAACACATTAAAAAATCCTAAAATGTCTGAATTTTGTATGATATTAATGAAATAACTGAGTAAATATAACTTAATTATAACAGTAGACGTAACTCTTCTCAATTTCAATTGTTAAAAATACTAATGACCCGTTTAATTGAATTATCATGAGATATTCACACCTAGATCTAGAATTATTTCTAAACACCTATTAACCCTTAACCTATTTGCTTTGACAAAAATTGATCTGGGACTACTCTTGTTTGCTAATGCTTAAAAAATTGTTATTGCCATAAATAGAAGTTTTAGCTTTGAAAAAAACTGTAAAATCAAATCTATATCTTGTCAAATGTAAACAGAGCAGACCCTGATCAGACAGCTTCTATAGCAGCCTTCTGATCTAGTCTACTCTTATTTTTAATGTGTAAAACACATTATTTCTCTGAAGAGAAGTTTTTGCTTTGACAAAAACTGTAGAATCCGATCTATATTGTGTCAAAAGAAACAGAGAAGACCCAGATCAGACAGCTTCCGTAGGAGTCGTCTGATCTGAGTCTACTCTGTTTGCTAATGCATGAAAACAGCTTTATATGAGGGAAAGGGTTAAACGATTTTTAAAGATATTCTTATTGGTCATTTCACACAAAAACTGGCATTATGTACTGCCTAGTACTTTATTTGCCTATATACCTGGGTCAAGGTATAATTGCATTAATTGCATAGCTTTATTGAAGTCATTTGAATTTCTCAAAGACCAGTTTTAGGCATTTTGAGCTAAGGCAAAAATGGCACAAGTTGTAACAGTTTAGATCTTGGTCAACCAGTCACTTGGTATTAGTTCTGAAGCCAGTTCAAGTTTATTCAGCAGTGAAAGGGTGAAAGCAGTGTACTAAGCTTATTTCATCTGCTAGATTGTTGTCCACTGAAAAATTAACATGTCAATATACATGTATTACTGTAACTCAGGTGAGCGATATAGGGCCAATGGCCCTCTTGTCTACTAAGATTATTAAAATTATTACCCCTTGGTCAAAAATGGCCCCACCCTGGGGCTTATCAGTTTTTCATATGAAAAGCTTTAAGAATCTTCTTCTCCAAAACTGTAAGGCAGAGACCTTTAATATTTGGTATGTAGCGCTATCTAATAGTTTTCTACCAAGATTGTTCAAATTATGTCCCCTGGGTTGAAAATGGCCCCGCCCAGGGGCATATCAGTTTTTCATAGGAAAGTTTTAAAAAATCTTCTTCTCTTAAAAATCTTTAAAAGTCTTCTCTGAACTTGTAAGGCATAGACCTTAGATATTTGGTATGTTGCATTATCTAATAGTCCTCTACCAAGATTTTCAAATGATGAACCCCGGATCAAAAATGGCCCGCCCTGGGGCTTAACAGTTGTTCATAGGAAAATCTTTAAAATATCTTCTCCTCCAAATCTGTAAGGTCTAGACTCTTTATATTTAGTATCTAGCATCATCTAATGGTTTTCTACCAAGATTTTTCAAATTATGTAATCTGTCATTGAAATCATTAATCTGTTATGAACAGGTGAGCGATTAAGGGCCATCATGGCCCTCTTGTTTTATTATAATATTGCTCATTGTGAAAATTTATTTGTACGAATACCAGTGATATCATTGAAAGAATGTTTGTTAATACATTGTAAATGAAATATATTTTTGTAGGAAAACTGGTCATACCCTATACTATCCCTTTCCCTGTTCTATGTTAATTCCGAATTCCAATGCCTACTGAATATTCATGGAAAGAATAGTTACAACTAAATATGGAAGGTAGAACATTGTAGCCATTTTAGAAAGTAAAGAAACAGATCTTTCGAATTCCATTAGCAAACAGATCAGACCCTGATCAGACGGCTCCTATAGGAGCCATCTGTGTCTACCCTGTTTGCAAATGCGTGAAAACACATTTATATGAAGGAAAGGGCTATTTGCCTCCATGATACCAGAATGACTTGCTAAACTGAAAGAGAGGGGAGATTGGGTGTCCGAATACTTATATAAATTGTTCTCTCCCATGGAAGGTGTGGTCTGTAAAGTTGTCTGCTCTCTTATGTCTATGGGCACATTATCTTTGTTGTGTTTGATAACTAGTAATATCTCCTTCATTTTTTTTTTAGCTCACCAGAGCACAAAGTGCTCAAGGTGAGCTTTTGTGATACCCCTGTGTCCGGCGTCCGTCTGTCCGTCAACAATTTCAAACGACTTCTTCTCTGAAACCGACTGCCCAATTGTAACCAAACTTGGTCAGATACATACTGTTGGTGGGTGCTTCAAAAGTTGTTAAAAGATAGTGGGTGGGGCCATCGGTCTTGTTGCCATGGCAACCATACACAATATCTAGAAAAATCTTCTTCTCCAGAATGACCTGTCCGATTTGAATATAGTTTTCACCAAAATGTTTCTCAGTTGATAGACTTCAAAAGTTGTTAAAAGAATTTTGATCCGGCAAAAAACATGGCCGCCAGAGGGCGTTTTCATTTTTTCCATATATGGTAATAAGGAATTTTCATAGGAAAATCTTTAAAAATCTTCTTCTCTGAAACTGTAAGGCCTAGACCTTTGATATTTGGTATGTAGCATGATCTTATGGTCCTCTTCAAATACTGTTCAAATTATGACCCTCGGGCCAAAAATGGCCCCGCCCAAGGGCTTATCAGTTTTTCATAGGAAAATCTTTAAAAAATCTTCTTCTCTGAAACTGTTAGGCCTAGACCTTTGATATTTGGTATGTAGCATGATCTTATGGTCCTCTTCAAATACTGTTCAAATTATGACCCCCGGGCCAAAAATGGCCCCACCCAAGGGCTTATCAGTTTTTCATAGGAAAATCTTTAAAAATCTTCTTCTCTGAAATTGTAAGGCCTAGACCTTTGATATTTGGTATGAAGCATTATCTTATGGTCCTCTACATACATTGTTCAAATTATGACCCCGGGCCAAAAATGGCCCCACCCATGGGCTTATCAGTTTTTCATTGGAAAATCTTTAAAAATCTTCTTCTCTGAAACTGTTAGGCCTAGACCTTTGATAATTGTTATGTAGCATGATCTAATGGTCCTCTATAAAAGTGGTTCAAATTATGACCCCCGTGCCAAAAATGGCCCCACCCAAGGGCTTATCAGTTTTTCATAGGAAAATCTTTAAAAATCTACTGAAACTGTAAGGCCTAGACCATTGATATTTGGTGTGACTAACATGATCTAATGGTCCTCTATAAATATGTAGCTGTGGCTTGTGGTCCTCTGCCAAGAATGTTTAACTTACAACCCTGACCACTGGGCGAAACTTGGCCCTGCCTCAGGGCTTATCAGTTTTTCATGGGAAAAATATGAAATATTATTTCTCTCTGAAACCATAAGGCTTAGGCCTTTAATTAATGACATACTGCTTTGCCTTGTGGTTCTCTACCAAGGTTGTCCACATAATTCTTTGTGGTAAAAAATGGCCCAGCCCCTGGGGTTATCTCAGGTGAGCGCTTCAGGGCCTCATGGCCCTCTTGTTTAGTTATTGCCCTTTGTTTTCAGAATATTAGTTATTGACCTTTGTTTGCAAAATGTTAGTTATAGCCCTTTGTTTGCAGAATTTTTAGTTATTGCATAATGTTAGTCATTGCCCTTTGTTTGCTGATGTGTGAAAACATGTTTATATGAAGGAAAGTATTAAGGCCTTTTAGTTTTGGAAATCAGTCAAAGTAAGACTTCATTTACTTCAAATGCTTTCGTTCTTCATAAAAGTTGGAAGCAGCTTTAACCCTTTCCCTGTTCTATTTTTATTACAAATTTCAATAACTACTGAATATTCATGAATAAAATAGTTATAAAGAAATATCGAAGGTTGAACATTGTAGACATTTTAGAAAGCAAAGAAACAGATCTATCAAATTCTATCAGCAAACAGAGCAGACCCTGATCAGACGGCTCCTCAAGGAGCCGTCTGATCTGGGTCTACTCTGTTTGCAAATGCGTGAAAACACGTTTATATGAGGGAAAGAGTTAACCCTTACCTCGCTAACCACTGCTTCAGTCTCATTTGCAAACAGCTTGCATCCAGATGTGATGCAGAGTTACTCAGTGTATCATGAGGATCCAAGCTGTTTGATCAATAGTTTCTCAAAAGCTTGTGCCATCATGCCACTTGGTTAAGTTTTCCTCCAAAGCTCACAAGTAGTCAAAATCACCACATCCGAAATTGAGCAGATAATGTTTTTCACAGCATGAAAAAGGTTAGTGAGTATAATTTTGTGGTAAGGTTATACATGTGTAACCAGTTTACCAGTCAGATCTTGTACTGTGATTCGAATTGTGCCCCTGATGGGCTTAACAGTTTGACGTTCTTGTCAATATTAAACCTTTACTCCATAGATATGCCTTTACAAATAGAGTTGACCCAGATCAGTCGGTCCCAGTAGGAGCTGTCTAGTCAGGGTCAATTCAGTTTAACCCTTTCACCGCCGCAGTCGCTTAAATGCACCACGACAAATAGTGCTGTCCCAGATCAGATGCCGCCTTGAAAAGGCGGTGTCTGACCAGGGACTTCACTATTTGTCTCAATCTCTATTTCTATATGTGCTTTATTCCTTTGAAATTTGCATTTATTTATCTCATTTCCTTATTTTACTGAATGGTTTAACAAACTTGGATTGCAGATGACAATTAGAAATTTGGCGCCGAAAGGGTTAACAATGAAATAATATACATGATGTAAGTCTTAATTTTAGTGTCTTCAGTGGCGAAAAATTTCTGTGTTCATACGTCATAAAAATTCAGCTGATTAATATTCATGATGTCATTAAATTTATTTCTTACATCCATGACGTAAAAGGTTAAGGCAGCAGTATTGTGTTGTTAACGTTACAGCGTATGTCCAGATCTCAGATTTGATGATTTCCTCTATTTGCAGTGTTAGTTATATATGAAATTGTCATAGGTCTTTGTTTAGGGACTTAATATTACAGTAAAACAAGTCTTAACTTCTTATAAATCTTAAGTGACCATTAAAAAGCCGTCTTATTGTTGGTCTTTAACCCTTTCCTCCATAAATACGCCTTTCTACGCCTCTGTAAAAGTCACTTCTTGAAACCTTTGTGATAAATAGCAAATGCTCTATTTATCACAATGGTTTCAAAACTACAAAATTCTAAAAAAAATCTTTTTCTCTAGTTAATGCTTCTTTTCAATAGATTTATAGATGTTGGAACTAAAAATAGCCTATGAAGGAAAGGGTTAAAACAAGTGGTAGCTTAATAGTCAACAGTAATGCAGAGAGCTGCTATTAGAGATTTCTGCTTTACTTTTGCCATTTTAACCCTTTTCCACTTGTAAACACTTTTTCATGCTTTTGCAAACGTCATCAGACAGCTCCTACATGATCAGGGTATGCTGTGAATTTTAATAAATCTTACTGTACAGTTTCTACCAATACTGATAAATCCTGTGTGCATATGCCATTATAAAAAATCAGCAAATAAATATTCATGATATCATAACTTCTTACATGAATATTCAATAGGGAAAGGGTTAAACAACCACCTGCTTTTTAAGACTCCCAAGTTCAGTGTTAATGGTTGCTTAACCCTTTCTCTGTTTAATATTCATGCATGAAATAAGTACATCACAGATATGTTTTTGCTGAATTTTTTAATGTAAACTTTTCAAGAGTCAAAATTATTTGCTTCTGCAATATGATCTATATGATGTCAAAAGCAAACAGAGCAGACCCTGATCAGACGGCTCCTTAGGAGCCGTCTGATCTGGGTCTACTCTGTTTGTAAATGCATGAAAATGTGTTTATATGAAGGAAAGGGTTAAGACAGGTTCTACTGTGTATTACTGGCAACTTAGTGGTTGATTTATGGTAACCGAAGCAAACAATTTGAATCCGAATGGGTGCTGGATATATTTTTTTGGTTATATGACAAAGTGATCCTTTTTTGTCACCCTTGTGCTTACTTTACTGTTATAAATAGTGGAATGAGAGATTTGTTTTAAAACTATGGCATTTATCTTTAAGCTGCAATACTTATGATCTTTCCTATATTTTAATTGATTTAATAATAAATATTTGATGATGTCTTCTTAGTTGATATTCTTTTCTTCTCCAGCAGTATCTCATGTTATTGTTATGTGTTAACCCTTTCCTTATAGAGATACCTTTTGACACCAGAGTAGATGGCTTCTGCAGGAGCAATGTAGGAGCAATCTGCTGTTTGCAAAAAATGATGATATTTCTTCAACCACTTGGGTTATGGTTTCCAAATTTGTTGTATTGGTGCATCCTGGGAAGGCGGAGAGTCACATACTACTTTGGTGTCTCTTTGACCTTGACTTCAGTTTTAGTGAAATCAAAATTGGGAGGAAATTTGTCTGATAACATCCCTAACCGTTGGGTTGGGATTTGCAAATTTAGTGTGTGGGTGCATCTTGGGAAGGGGAAGTAATAACTGCTTTCCTGCAATGAAATGGTTAATTCGAGGACAGTATATATACGGAAACAATATATTCCTGTTAATTTTCTTTATTTTTTCAACAAAGTTCACTAACATCAATCAGTTCTTTAACAATATATTCTCAGCTGTATGCAGTTAAAGACATCTATTCAGAGCCAAAAAAACAAAACAAACACCACGGACACAGCCAAACATATAAACAGACAGAAAATATTTCATTTAACCCATTACCTGTTGAATATTCATGAAAGAAATAATGACATCATGAACATTTATTACATTTTATAATGGCATATGAACACATGAATATTCAGCTGAGGCAGAAACGGTAGAATTGATTATATTTTTCCAGTACATGTAGCAGCTTTTAACTCTGCACGCTAAGTAGCTTTTAGTTTGCAACAATTGTCTGCTTCAATTCTTAAGATAAACTTTCTCTTATTTCTTTGCAAAAATGTGGTCAAGGTGACAAACAGTTTGGATCCAAACTGTTTGCATAGGTAATCACACTTCGCCGCTAGCGTGCAACGAGTTAAAACATGAGGGTCATGATGGTCCTGAATCACTCACCTAAACCAAGTGATTTATTATGTACATTAGCCAAAATTATTCAGGCCGCTGTATTTCACTTTGAGGACTATATAAGGATAATTTCTATGAAGTCCCATAGTTTAAAGAGATGTCGTATAACCATTTCCCTGTTCTATGTTTATTCCAAATTCAAATACCTACTGAATATTCATGAACAAAAAAGTCATAATGAAATATATGGAAGGTTGAATATTGTAGTCATTTGAGAAAGAAAAGAAACAGATCTATCAAATTCCACTAGCAAACAGAGCAGACCCTGATCACATGGCTCCAATAGGAGCCATCTGATATGTGTCTACTCTGTTTGCAAAGGCCTATTTATGTAGTAAATGGTTAAAGAAAATGTTAACGACGGACACGGTGATCCAAATTGCTCACATTGGCACTTTGTGCCAGTTGAGCTAAAACAAAAAATGCTTTTTATACGCCCGAAGGGTCGTATTATGTTATGGTCTCCATCGTCTGGCCGTCTGGCTGGGTGTCCGTCCGTCCGTCCGTTAGCAAATTCGTGTCCTGGCTATAACTTACTCATTTTTTCTCCGATTTTCAAAATTCTTTCACACAAATGTTCAGTATCACTTGAAGGTGTGTCGCGTACAAAACCCAATTGTGAACTTTCAAGGTCAAGGTCACAAATAGGGCGTTAGCAATTTTCGTGTCCTTGCTAAAACTTACTCATCTTTTCACCAATTTTCAAAATTCTTTCACACGTATGTTCAGTATCACTTGAAGGTGTGTCGCGTACAAAACCCAATGGTGAACTTTCAAGGTCAAGGTCACAAATAGGGCGTTAGCAATTCTGTCCGTCCGTCCGTTAGCAAATTCGTGTCCTGGCTATAACTTACTCATTTTTTCTCCGATTTTCAAAATTCTTTCACACAAATGTTCAGTATCACTTGAAGGTGTGTCGCGTACAAAACCCAATTGTGAACTTTCAAGGTCAAGGTCACAAATAGGGCGTTAGCAATTTTCGTGTCCTTGGTAAAACTTACTCATCTTTTCACCAATTTTCAAAATTCTTTCACACATATGTTCAGTATCACTTGAAGGTGTGTCGCGTACAAAACCCAATGGTGAACTTTCAAGGTCAAGGTCACAAATAGGGCGTTAGCAATTCTGTCCGTCCGTTAGCAAATTCGTGTCCTGGCTATAACTTACTCATTTTTTCTCCGATTTTCAAAATTCTTTCACACAAATGTTCAGTATCACTTGAAGGTGTGTCGCGTACAAAACCCAATTGTGAACTTTCAAGGTCAAGGTCACAAATAGGGCGTTAGCAATTTTCGTGTCCTTGCTAAAACTTACTCATCTTTTCACCAATTTTCAAAATTCTTTCACACGTATGTTCAGTATCACTTGAAGGTGTGTCGCGTACAAAACCCAATGGTGAAATTTCAAGGTCAATGTCACAAATAGGGCGTTAGCAATTCTGTCCGTCCGTCCGTTAGCAAATTCGTGTCCTGGCTATAACTTACTCATTTTTTCTCCGATTTTCAAAATTCTTTCACACAAATGTTCAGTATCACTTGAAGGTGTGTCGCGTACAAAACCCAATTGTGAACTTTCAAGGTCAAGGTCACAAATAGGGCGTTAGCAATTTTCGTGTCCTTGGTAAAACTTACTCATCTTTTCACCAATTTTCAAAATTCTTTCACACATATGTTCAGTATCACTTGAAGGTGTGTCGCGTACAAAACCCAATGGTGAACTTTCAAGGTCAAGGTCACAAATAGGGCGTTAGCAATTCTGTCCGTCCGTTAGCAAATTCGTGTCCTGGCTATAACTTACTCATTTTTTCTCCGATTTTCAAAATTCTTTCACACAAATGTTCAGTATCACTTGAAGGTGTGTCGCGTACAAAACCCAATTGTGAACTTTCAAGGTCAAGGTCACAAATAGGGCGTTAGCAATTTTCGTGTCCTTGCTAAAACTTACTCATCTTTTCACCAATTTTCAAAATTCTTTCACACGTATGTTCAGTATCACTTGAAGGTGTGTCGCGTACAAAACCCAATGGTGAACTTTCAAGGTCAAGGTCACAAATAGGGCGTTAGCAATTCTGTCCGTCCGTCCGTTAGCAAATTCGTGTCCTGGCTATAACTTACTCATTTTTTCTCCGATTTTCAAAATTCTTTCACACAAATGTTCAGTATCACTTGAAGGTGTGTCGCGTACAAAACCCAATTGTGAACTTTCAAGGTCAAGGTCACAAATAGGGCGTTAGCAATTTTCGTGTCCTTGGTAAAACTTACTCATCTTTTCACCAATTTTCAAAATTCTTTCACACATATGTTCAGTATCACTTGAAGGTGTGTCGCGTACAAAACCCAATGGTGAACTTTCAAGGTCAAGGTCACAAATAGGGCGTTAGCAATTCTGTCCGTCCGTTAGCAAATTCGTGTCCTGGCTATAACTTACTCATTTTTTCTCCGATTTTCAAAATTCTTTCACACATATGTTCAGTATCACTTGAAGGTGTGTCGCGTACAAAACCCAATTGTGAACTTTCAAGGTCAAGGTCACAAATAGGGCTTCAGTATCACTTGAAGGTGTGTTGCATACAAAACCCAATTGTGAACTTTCAAGGTCAAGGTCACAAATAGAGCGTTAGCAAATTTTGTGTCAGACAAATAAAAGATTACTATTACAATAAGCAGTTTTACTCTCCTTGCTATTGCCTTAGCCCTAATAGAGTCCTCATATGCGCAACTTCTGAAGGTTCACACATTGTGTAAATAGAACAGCCTTCGGGCGTATATTGCCCCGTCTCGCGGTGCTCTTGTTAGAATAAAATATTGAAGAAAAAATAATGATTTGAATTGTAGTTGATGAAAAAAAAATGCAGATGACAACAGCATAGCATGCTAAGAACTGACCTGTTACCTGATGAATATTCAAGAAAGAAATACTGACATTATGAATATTTATTTGAAGATTGTTTATTATGAAACAGCAGAAACAGATGTACATGTACAGTAAAATCTCGAATATTCGAATTTTTTGTATAGAAGAATTTAAACCTTTTTAGAGAGGTGGCTGCTTATAATGCATGGTGAAAGTCATGCTCCTCTAGGAGCTTTCTTGCATGACTTTCACCATGTTTTAAGCTGTCACCTGTCTTAAAGATCAATAAAATTATGTAGATTAGTGTTTGAATAATCGAGATTTTACTCATACTGTATACTGTTCCATGTTGGTAAACAGATTATATCTGATCATATTGATCGTATCTGATTTGGGTGTACTGTTTGCAATGGTGTCTGTATCACAAAAGGGTTATTTCTATCAAAGTTATGAGGCAAGAATATAAATTGAAACACTCAATATTTTGGTTACAATGTAAACAGTGATAGTACATGTACACAGTCAATCATATAATATGTGTATGTATGTGTAATATGCCTGCAAAGCACATGAACATGTATGAATGTCATGTTAAAAAAAAATGTAACATCAACAGAGAGATTGTTTGGCACGTTTTGCAAAGTTTGGGATACTAGCAAATAAACATGATTCACAATAAACAACACAGGAAATCTTTGTTAACCCTTTTTCCTGTTGAATATTCATGTAAGAAACAATGACTTCATGAATATTAATTAGATATAACTTTCATAACAACATAAAACGGGAAATTCTGGTCATGGCAGAAACTGCACAATCAGGGTCCATGCTTATAAAGCTTTTTAGTCGAGTCTGAGTTCGTTCTCAAGCTTTTGATTGGTCAGATTTGAGTTCTCAAGCTTAAGTCTTTGGCTCAAATCTGACCAATTCAAAAGCTTGAGAACGAACTCAGACTCAACTAAAAGTTTTATATGCATGGACCCAGATCTATATTACTCCATAAGCAAACAGCAGATCCTGATCAGATGTCTATTACAGGAGTTGTTTGATCTAGGTCTACTTTGTTTGCAAGAGCATTAATGGAGTAATTGGTTAATCACTTCCCCATATCTCAATTGGCTCCACACTACATTAGCAACTGCAAAAGTAGTGAAACAGTCAATATGTATCATATTTATTCAAAATTTTAGATGAAGAAAATATTCCAAAATAGGGATTTAGTATAATACATAAATACTTGAACTGCTCTGATCTAATATTTCGTCCACTAAGGGCCTTTTTCAAAGATTATCATGTCAAAATACACATCACATTTTTGTTACATGCATTCAGCCATAAAATCAAAGAGATTTTATGGCTGAATGCATGTAACAAAAATGTGACGTGTATTTTGACATGATAATCTTTGAAAAAGGCCCGAAATATTAGATCAGAGCAGTTCAAGTATTTATGTACAAACATTTTTGGACACTAGATCTCATTAAATCTCCTCTCTCCACTGATATGTTAAACCCTTTACTCCATGAATATTTATGTAAGAAAATATGACTTCATGAATATTAATCAGATGGATTAAAAAAAATTTTTTTTTAATTTTCCCCGTCATTGGTGTAGATGGGTCAGGTAGCCATCCCATTACACACTGAGGCAGTTTGATCAGGTTTTGCACTATTTGCCTGAATTTGTCCAGGAAACAGACAATGGGTGTTCTAAAAAAATAATTTAACCCTTTACTCCATAAATACCAGTTTGCCTTTCTAAGCCTTTGCAAACAGAGTAGACCCAGACTCAGGGTCTGATCTTTTTGCTAACGATATAATATAGATATGACTCTACATTCTCTGCTGTCGCCAAGAATTCCTGTGCCCATGTGCTATAATATCAATTTAGAATTAATCTAATTAATATTCATGATGTAATATTAATTATTACACGAATATTGAACAGGGAAAAGGTTAAGCAAACTGAGCAGACCCTGTCAACCCTTTCTGCAAAGGTAGGACCTAATGGTAGGACCATCAAGGAAAGGATTATGAATAGTAGCTGTTTACAGAATGAAAATTCTGCAGCCTGCTGTATAAACAATGTCTGCTTAACCCATTACCTCATAGGCAACCCAACCTCTTTGATTAAACTACAAAAAACGAGCATTTACTAGAGAAAAGAGAATTTTTTAATTGTGTAGTTAATTACTACAAATGCTCTATTTATCACAATGGTTTCAAAAAGTGACACTTACCGCGGTGTCGAAAGGCATCAATATGAGGGAACGGGTTAAACGCTACATTTTTTACTTTAGATTTGTCAGAACATTTGAGAATCTACTGACCCAGATTCAAAAAGCTTGGATCCTGGATCTGGATCCTATATTTTGCAAACGGCAGGCAAAGAGTAAAGCAGTCACCATATTGTAAAAAAAAACTTATGTTCATCCATCAGCATGGCCCCTACACAGGCCTTGTACTATATAACATTCACTATTATTGGTACTTTTCTCATCACATTGTCAAACTCTTATTAAGATTAAACCAACTAAACGTAAATAACTACTGAGATCTTCTGACTCCAGCACTGTAAAAATGAGAAAATATGTAAATGTGATTCACTTACACATATAACAAGCACATAAATGTATTATTAAGATATGTCCCGCATCACCCAGCACCATTATACAGTGACCGAGATAAAATGTGCAAATTAAAACATTTTCAAGAATAACATCTTCATTTCTCCATCAAACCCTATGTTGTGACCACTCTGTAGAATCGTCTCTCCAGGATGATTCTAAAGAGTGGTCACATCATAGGGTTTGTTGGAGAAATGACGATTTTAGTATTTAGATACGTGCACTCACTTTATAATCTATTGCTCTGAATATGTACAAAACAATATCACATTTAAACTTAACCCTTTACCAGACGAATATTCATGTAAGTCTCTGCCCATTTTGAAATTAATTTAACACTTTCCCTGTTTAGTATTCAGGAAAGAAATAATGAATGCATGAATATTCATAAACTCAATTTTTATAATGTAAATTTTTCAAACGAACTTTAAGCTTTGACAAAATGCAGAATCAGGTCTATCATAGACTATGTCATGTTAAAAGCAAACAGAGCAGACCCTGATCAGATGGCTCCTATATAAGCTGTCTGATCTAGGTCTACTCTGTTTGCAAATGCATGAAAGAGCATTTATAAGAGGGAAAGGGTTCAGAATTTATTGCCACAGTAGAAGAGAATCATATCTATAATAAATAATCAGTCTAAGACTGTTACAGAGCAAACCCTGATTATACAGGATCTGCAGATGACTGATCTGGATCTACTCTCTCCGCAGAGACATCACAACATAGGATTATCACGTAAAAAGTAACAATTACACATATTATAATCATGTACTCAAGAGATTGCTTTACAGATCTACAGTAAAACCTTTCTGAAGTGACAGCCCTTTTCTAACGAATATTCATGTTGGAAATAAAGACTTTATGAATATTTACTAGCATGTCATACAAACAAGGTTTTTTTTTATTCATGACAGAAACTGTAGTATCAGATATCATAGTATCTCTAATAAACAACCCCAGGGTTTTGCAGGTTTTGAGAGGAGCTTTTTTTGTATTTTTGTACACAGGCATTTGTTTAATGCAGAATGAAAGTCATGCAGAAAACTCCTAGGGAAAACAAATGTCTTTCTTTATTTTATGGTTATTATAAGTTTTTATTGATTGTAAGCCTGTCCTGAAGAATTAAAGGGGGGGGGGGGGGAGGGAGGTATTTAGAGGGCAGAGTGTTTATTAGGGAGAATATGATATATTCCATGAGCTTACATAACTGACCCTGATCAGAAAGCTCCTACAGGAACTGACTGATCTGGGTCTATTCACTCTGCAAAACTTTTCTATATGTGTCTTTATCAAATAAAAGTAAAGTTAAGACAGGTGGTCGTTTAATGCAGGAAATGATTGTCTGATCTAGATCTGACTTTTGTTTATGACATAATTTACAGAGCTACAGATAAAGATGCATACTCAGATACTAAAATCTCGTAATTTCTCCACCAAACCCTATGTTGTGACCACTCTTTAGAATCGTCTCGAAGAGACGGTTCTAAAGAGTGGTCACAACATAGGGTTTGGTGGAGAAAAAAAGGTTATTCTTGAAAATGTTTTAATTTACGCATCTTATCTGGAGCTCTGATGTAGATATTATTCTAATGTTTCTGCCATGGTCAAAAGTTCCTTTGTTCATAATGTAAGTACATGTATAAACATTCAGCTGATTGATATTTCTCACATGGATATTCATGAAGTAAATGGCTATGCAAACATTGAAGCTGACTTCAAGTTATATGTATCACTAAATACAATTAACCCATTCCCTCGTAGGCTATTTTTAGATCCAACCTCTTTGAAAAAAATTACCAAAAAGGAGCATTTGATAGAGAAAAGGATTTTTTTTTTTAGAATTGTGTAGTTTTGAAACCATTGTGATAAATAGATCATTTGCTCCTATGGAGCAAATGCTCTATTTATCACAATGGTTTTACTAAGTGACCCTTTACACAGGCGTCAAAAGGTGTCAATATGCGGGCATGGGTTTAATACTCAAACATGAATTGTGTCCGAAGAACATAGACGTCCCCACTTTCACACTTGTCACAAACTTACTACATTGTATAAAGAATGCCTTATTGGAGCTGTCTGATCAGGGTCTACCCTGTTTGCTTTTGAAATTATATTGATCTGATTCTAGTATCTGCCATGATGAGAAATCCTTTGTTCGCAGTGTTATTATAACATTTCAATCATTATTAACCATGTCATAATTTCATGTCTGATTTCATCCATTATGAAAGATAATTTTTAATTTTAATTTTTAATTCATAACCCTTTTCTTTATACATAAATACTTGAACTGCTCTGATCTTATATTTCGATCACTAAGGGCCTTTTTCAAAGATTATCATGTAAAAATACACGTCACATTTTTGTTACATGCATTCAGCCATAAAATCAAAGAGAATAATGTTGATCCAGCGTCATGGTGACATTGGGTTGTTATTTAAAACGTCATGACGCCATCAAAATGACGCTTTTCTTTATAGTTATGTCTTTCTATGCCTTTGCAAACAGAGTAGACCCAGATTAGATGACGCATGTAGTAGCTATCTAATTAATGTCTGCTCAATTTGCTTATGATATAATATACATACCATTTTACAGTTTACCAAATAATTCTGTGTATATATATGTGCTATTATAATAATTAATCTAATTAATATTCGTCATTCTTTCTTACATGAACATTCATGGAGTAAAGTGTTAAACATGCAAAAATCTATTTCCATGAGAACAGTATATACAGTAAACCCCCACTAATGCGACCACTTAATGGATAAACATGGGTGTC
Source organism: Azorinus chamasolen (assembly GCA_963576725.1). Classification (NCBI taxonomy): domain Eukaryota; kingdom Metazoa; phylum Mollusca; class Bivalvia; order Cardiida; family Solecurtidae; genus Azorinus; species Azorinus chamasolen. The sequence goes on along the minus strand of OY755238.1, from coordinate 31,553,958 downwards.
TTTATAACCAGGTGGTTGCTTAATGCAGGACAAAAGTAATGCAGAAAGCTCCTCTAGGAGCTTTCTGCATTACTTTTGTCCTGCATTAAGCTACCACCTGCATCTAGCACCCAGAATTATATATCTTTTAGGAGGTCGCATTAGCGGAGTTTTACTGTATATTCAAATTGAAATATATAAACAAACACAACAGACCCTAAGCAGACTACTCCTACAGGATACTTGCAAAGGCATAAAACAGTGTGAATATAAAGTAAACATTTCACAGCAGTATCATGATGGACGGATAATACATCTTCTATACGATAACAATACACCAACAAGAGAATTGCAAACAGATGCCAAGGCTCACCTTTCATGAAATGTAAAGATTTTCAAAGATACATGTATACTAGAACTGTGAAACCTAAAAAAAGTCATCAATAAATCTTTACTCCAAGAATAATGATGCAAGAAATAATGACAGCATGAATATTAATAAGATTACTTTTTCAATGGCACATGTACATGATTCTATAGTTTGTGCAGCCGGCGAAAATTCCTGTGTTCATGTGTCATATAAACATGTTTTCACACATTTGCAAACAGAGTAAACCCAGATCAGACAGCTCCTAGAGGAGCCGTCTGATCAGGGTCTGCTCTGTTTGCTAATAGAATTTGATAGATCTGTTTCTTTACTTTCTAAAATGTCTACAATGTTCCACCTTCCATATTTCTTTATAACTATTTTGTTAATGAATATTCAGTAGGTATTGGAATTTTGCCTAAATACAGAAGAGGGAAAGGGTTAAAAAAAAATCATCCAAACAATAAATTCATGATGTCATTATTTCTTACACAGAGCTATAGATAAAGGTGCGTACCCAAAAACTAAAATTCGAGACGATTCTAAAGAGTGGTCATAGTATAGGGTTTGGTTAATAAATAAAGGAGCTATTCTTGAAAATGTTTAAATTTATGCATCTTATCTGGACCTCTGTTACATGAATATTTATCAGGTAAAGGACTACAGAGGTTCTAGAGTACACAAATATCTCTCAATGTGTACCATTAGATTATATTCCTTCTTTGGAAGTTTAGCCCCTTTCAAGGTAAAATGAGTGAAATCTGACGGGAGCCAGTCCCAGACTATTGAAGCTATATTTGGGATTGAATTTAAACATTTACTCCATAAATATGTCTTTCTTTCTCCACCTTTGCAAACAGAGTAGACTCAGATCAGACAGCTCCTGTTGGAGCAGTCTGAACATGGTCTGCTCTATTTCCTTTATATGATATACAGTAAGACAAAAATGATTCTACAGTTTCTGCCATGGTCAAAACTTAGTCCATGTACTATTATATCAATCTAATTAATATTCATGATGCCATTATTTCCTACATGAATATTCACGGAGCAAAGGGTTAGCATGAGCACAACACCAAGGCTATGACAATGTCATATATTTGTTTGTGAACAGACAAACTGACAAGCTAAAACAGTATATAAAACAAAACACTTTCAAAATGTATGTAGATTGTAAAATGTCATATAAAACATTGGACGGATTGAATTTGATATAACAATAGTACCCAAATAACCCTAAGTATTCAGACAGACAAACATGGATAAACAGTGCAGACTCAGAACAAACAGCTCCACAAAGAGTCATTTGATCAGGTTCTACACTACCTGCTACTATGTCAGTCTCATTGATAGTTTACAAAGTGCTGCCAAGTTGAAATATTCAGCTTTACAAACAGGTAGATTGGGTGTCGGAATAATTACAATAATTTTTAGGGTACGTTTCAAAGACAGATTTGAAGTACATGTATTTAGTTTATATAGAATTGCTATTTGATGAACTAAGATCTTATTTGTTATCTAGAATGTAAGCTGAAAACTTGTTTCAATCAAAGGACCCTAATGTTTTATAGGAAATGGATTCTCCTGTTCACCCTTTCCCTATTGCATATTCATGCAAGAAATAGGGACATAATGAATATTAACCCATTACCTCATGGGCTATTTTTAGTTCAGACCACTTTGAATAAATCTACCAAAAAGGAGCATTTACTAGAGAAAAGGATTTTTTTTTAGAATTTTGTAGTTTGAAACCATTGTGATAAATAGGGCATTTGCTCCTATAGGAGCAAATGCCCTATTTATCACAATGGTTTCAACAGGTGACTATTGCAGAGGCGTCAATATGAGGGAATGGGTTAATAAGATTATTTTTTTATAATGGCCTATTGAACATGGGACTTTCTGACTCAGACAGAAACTGTAGAACTAGATCTCTATTATACCATAAGCAAACAGAGTAGACCCTGATCAGACAGCTCCTACAGGAGCCGTCTGATCAGGGTCAACTCTGTTTGCAAACACATAAAACGACTTTCATTGGAAGGAAATGGTTAACCCTTGATAAAGACACATATTTACTAGGGATGGGAACTAATATAGAAATTGATATTCGAATAATCGTTTTTCAAATTCAAGATCTTTTTAAACCATTTACATCAAAGATATGCCATTTGATGCCTTTGCAAACATAGAAGACCCAGATCACATGTCTCCAGTAAAAGCTGTCAGATCAGGGTCTGTTCTATTTGGTTATGGAATAATATGAAATTCCTGTGTCCATGTACTATTATAGCAATCTAATAGAAAATTCATGATGCCATTATGTCATACAAATATTCACAGAGCAAAAGGTTAAGCATGAGCACAACACCAAGGCTATGACAATGTCTAATATTTTTTCGTGAATAGACAAACTGACAAGCTAAAACAGCATGTAAAACAAAACACTTTCAAAATGTATGTAGATTGTAAAATGTCATATAAAACATTGGACGGATTGAATTTGATATAACAATAGTACTCAAATTACCATAAATATTCAGACAGACCAACAAGCATAAACAGTGCAGACCCAGATCAAATAGCTCCTCAAAGCGTCATTTGATCAGGTTCTACACTACTTGCTACTATGTCAGTCTCATTTACAGTTATCAAAGAGCTGTTAAATTGAAATATTCAGGTTTACAAACTAGAAGAGATTGAGTGTCTGAATAATTATGATAGGGTAGGTTTCACAGACAGATTTTAACCCTTTCCCTGTTCTATATTTTTTTCTCCAAATTTCAATACCTACATATCTCTCAAATTGTACTAGCAAACACAGCAGACCCTGATCAGACGGCTCCTCTAGGAGTGGTCTGATCTGGGTCTACTCTGTTTTCAAATGCGTGAAAACACATTTATAAGAGGGAAAGGGTTAAGTAAAGGCTAAATCATAAATTACAATCTTAATTGTTCATATAGTTAGGTGAGATCCACTTGTGAAATATAACAACAGCATTTTCAACAACAAAGTCAATAACAACATCGTATCAACAGATTCTGATCCTTTACTCCATAAATACATCATCTATAATTTTGAAGTGTCTGCAAGTTGGCAAACATTACCAGTGTTAATATGCCATTTTAAAAACTCATCTAATTTATATTCGTTAGAACATTATTTCTCCTATGAATATTAAATCATAGAGCAAAGGGTTGATCTTCAGCAGACAGAGCACAACTTCTTCAAAAGTCTTCAAATTAAGATTTTCTTCCATTTCTTTTAACCCTTTACCTTATAGACATGCATTCTGATGTGTCTGCAAACAGGGTAGACCGAAATCAGACAACTCCTACTGGAGCCATATGATCAAGGTCTGCTTTGGAATTATGTACATCTGATTCTAAGATTTCTGCCACAGTCAAAAGTCCTATTTTCATATGCCATTATAAAATACAGATAATACATGATCATGTTGTCATAAAAAGTTGTATCTATGGAGTAAAGGGTTAAAAGGTACTAGAATATAAAACAGTATGGATCCCCATGAGACGAGATGAGGCAAGTCTCCACGTTCACAGTTATTTCATTTTGATCCAAACTGTTTGGCATAGGTAATCCGAGATTTACCTGCAGCACGCATAATATTAAATCGACACCAATAACATCACAGCTTATCTCTTATACAGATCTCGCAGCCACATATTTGAGACAAATATTATAAGGAAAATCATTCCAACTTTCGTGATTCATTAAGACATATTCTCTTCTTTGGTAACAACTTTGTACACTATATTTAACATTCAAAGCACAGGTGCTTACCACTCCCTACATTACTTTGATGTATACAATGTACAGTAAACAACCCTCTAAGTTAACCACTTAATTAATAACAGAGTCTTTAAAAAAAGAAGGTGGTTACTTAATGCAGAACAAGAGTAATCCTATAGGAGCCTTCTGTATAACTTTTGCGTATACATATTACATATATACAGTGTATTAAAACTAGTAAAGTAACAAGTGCCAAGACCCTGTGATTCATCTTTCATTTCTCTCTATATCGAAGATATACCAACACTAAGTCCTGTGTGTCCTCTTATGAGACGCAGAATGGAAAAATGTGACTACAGAACTTTATAAACAGTGACGATCCAGACCAGAACCCATATTCATAATGCCCCTTAGGAAAATATTAACCGTTTACCTGTTGAATATTCAAGAAAGAAATAAAGACATCATGAATATTAATTAAAACACATTTTTCATGATGGCATACAAACAGAAAGTTTTGGCTAAGGCAGAAACTGAAGAATCAGATCTTTATTAATGCATAAGCAAACAGAGCAGACCCTTAATCAGACAGATCCTACAGCAGTCATCTGATCTGGATCTACACTGTTTGCAAAGGAGTTCAACCCATTCCCCCATATTGATGCCGTTTGACACCTCAGTAAAAGTCACTTTTTGAAACCACTGTGATAAATACAGCATTTGCTCTATAGAAGCAAATGCTCTATTTATCACAATGGTTTAAAAACTAAACAATTCTAAAAAAATTCCTTTTCTCTAATAAATGTTCTCTATTATGATGTAATGGGTTAATAAATGATTGAAGGACATCTTCACAGGGACCTTCAGACAACACTCCATCTGTATTAAACCTTTCCCTCATACAAACACATTTTCACACCTTTTCAAACAGAGTAGACCCTGATTAGACCGCTCCTATAGGAGCTATCCGATCAGGGTCTGCTCTGTTTGCTTATGTAATTATAATAGATCCGACTACAGTTTTTAACAATACCAAAACATCGTTTGTAAAACCCTGCTAAACCGGAATTCTAGTAGAGAATAATTTAGATACTTTCAGGCAGGTGGCTGCATAATGCAGTGTGAAAGTCATGCAGAAAGGTCCTAGAGGAGCTTTTTGCATGACTTTCACCCTGTATTAATGTACCACCTGTCTCTAAGACCATTATCTATTCTTAATTTAACGTCCGGTTTTGAGGGGTTTACTGATTACCATTATAAAAGTTCAGCTTATAAAGTTTCATAATTTTTATGAGGTAAAGGGTTAAAAGATAGAGAGGATAGCTTCAAAAGGACCTGCAGACAATACTCATTTGTTCAGTATTCATGAATTTTTTTTTTATTAGCTCTATTTTTAGACTGTAAACTTTTCAAGGGAATTGTTTGCTTTGACAAAAACTGTATCATCAGATCTATATCATGTCAAAAGCAAACAGAGCAGACCCTGATCAGACAACTCCTATAGGAACCATCTGATCTGAGTCTACTCTGTTTGCAAATACATGAAAAGGCATTTATATGAGGGAAAGGGTTAACAAACATTCAACATCACAAGCTGTATGCAAAACTCTAATGGTACATGTATGATCTGTATGGTATAATGGTACCCTGATGGATATTTCATCTTCAGTAAGTAGATGCAGATGATGATAATTTATGTTTGACAAACTCAGAGCAACAGATAAGGTGTGTACTCAAATATTAACCCATTCCCTAATAGGCTATTTTTAGACCCAATCTCTTTGAATAAATCTGCCGAAAAGAATGAACTAGAGAAAAGGAAAACTTAAGAATTGAGAAGTTTAAAACCATTGTGATAAATAGAGCAGTCGCTCCTCTAGGAGCAAATGCTCTATTTATCACAATAGTTTTAACAGAGGCATCAAAAGGCGTCACTATGAGGGAACGGGTTAAATTCGTCATTTTTCCATCAAACCCTGTGCTGTGACCTCTCTTTAGAATCGTCTTGATGAGACGATTCTAAAGAGTGGTCACAACATAGGGTTTGGTGGAGAAATAAAGAAGTTACTAATGTTTCAATTTACACATCTTATCTGGACCTCTGAAACTGTAGGTGTAACTGGCCAACAAAAGAAGCTTTGTACCAAACAACAACACTCAATCATGACTGGCTTCTCCAGGGGCCTGCCATATTTGTCTGAAAAAAATAAAAGAAACCATGGCAACAAATACTTTTAACAATGTATATATCATAGAGCACTAAAAGTGTCTCACCATGAAACCAGATTAAACAAGGGCACTGTATGCGGTGCCACCACTTGTCTTTTTAACTGTAGTACTTGTGACGGTGAACAAGTGAGTGAAGTTTTAATAAGATTTGCAGGAATAGTAAATAAGTAATAGCCAACGTTAAAGTTTCCAAATGACACCGATGACGACAACAACAGGAATGCCGGAGTTACAACAATAGCTAATAACTTTTTTCTTTGAAAAACAGACAAGCTAAAAATTTAGATCTACATACAGCTGCTTATCAAATATTATTGGAGTCATAAAAAGCAGGTTGCTACTTCACCCTTTACTCCATAAATATGCATTTTTATGCCATTGCAACAGAGTAAAACCAGATCTGATAGCTCCTGTAAGAGCCATCTGATCAGGGTCTCCTTTGTTTGCTTTAATATGAAATAATATAGATCTGATTCTACAGTTTCTGTCTTTGCCAAAAAATCTTGTTATCTTGTTCCATGTTATTATGAAAATTCAGCTAATTAATATTCATGATGTCATTATTTCCTTTATGACTATTCATAGAGTAACGACTTCAGGTCGTAACTCAATGTATCATTAGGATCCAAACTATCTGACATACTGACTGTATTTTTGAAGAGACTGAACAAGAATTAACTTGCAGCAGACAAGTACTAAGTGTGCAAAATCAGAAAGCAATATCTACCTATAGGAGCTTTCTGCATTACTTTTGACCAGTGCTAAGCTGCAATCTGCCTTAACCCATTACCTCATAGGCTATTTTTAGACCAATTACCTCATAGGCTATATTTAGACCCATTACCTCATAGGCTATTTTTAGATACAACCTCTTTGAATAAATCTACCGAAAAGGAGCATTAACTAGAGAAAAGGATTTTTTTTAGAATTTTGCAGTTTGAAACTATTGTGATAAATAGAGCATTTGCTCCTATAGAAGCAAATGCTCTATTTATCACAATGGTTTCACAAAATTACTTTTACAGAGTTGTCAAAAGTCGTCAATATCAGGGAATGGGTTAAAGAGACAGAATTAGGACTTCCGAAGTCAGGTTTCACTGTATTTATGACAATTCACTCAGTATCCTATAGGCTACCTCATAGTCATATCACACAAAGAATTTATTTGCAGTGGCTTTTCTAAAACTTTGGAAAGAGATTCAATGTATTATCAGAATCGAAACTGTTTAGAACTCTGATAATTATATTTGAAATAAATCATTTTTGAAATAAAATGACAGAAAAAATCTTTTTTATCCCTTTCCCTCATACAAACGCCTTTTCACACATTTGCAAACAGAGAAGACCAAGATCAGACAGCTCCCATAGGGGCTGTCTGATCTTGGTCTGCTCTGTTTGCTTTTGACATGATACAAATTTGATTCTGTTTGTTTTGAAACAAAAATTTCCCTTGAAAAGTGTCCGTTATAAATATTGAGGTAATAAATATTCATGATGTCAATTTTTATGAATATTTTTTTCATGAATATTCATCAGGGAAATAATTAAGATATTCTGGAGAAATTAAGCAGACATCATTATTTTCAGACCATAATTCACAACTTTGCTAATACAGTAAAATCTCAATTATTCGAAATTTAGTATAGAACAATTTATACCCTTTAGGCCAGGTGGATGCTTAATGCATAGTGATGCAGAAAGCTCCTAGTGGAACTTTCATCATGCTTTAAACTGCCACCTGTGTTAAAGATAGATAATGATATGTATTTTAGTGTTCAAATACAGTCTAATCGCGATACTACCAATTTCGTAGTTTCGCATTTTCGTATCAATGCATCTTTAAGATACGAACTAATTTCCACAAACCTTTTCTCGGTTTCGTATTGAATGCATACACATACTATGCATCGATATTGTATTGGTCATTATATGTAATAATATTGTCGCAATTTACTGTTGCATAATAAAGATATTCCTGTACATGTTTGTGTTATATTTAATATATTTTATGCCTTGTTTGACAATCTACTCACATTCCCGCTTACTACAGTGTACATTAATGATTTTGTATCACACTCCTCGTGCAAGAGGTGGTCAAATCATAATGTGTAATGTTATATGTCAGTGCATAACGGGTTATGTAAACAAGAGGACCCTGAGGGTCCTGGGGCGCTCACCTGACATTTGTTAAGTGTTGGTTACAACAATGTTACACACAAGTAATGGACAAGATTTTTCTAAAATTTGAAAATATACAAGATATCATCATATTTTAGAATTTTAGAAACTTGCAAGAGGGCCACCTAAAGACCATTCCTGCCAGATATCATTCAAATCTGATTGGTAGTTTCAGAGAAGAAGGTTTTTAAAGTTTTCTATATAAATAAATAAGGAAAGTGGCCCCGCCCCCTGACGGCCATGTTTTTTTAGATATCATCATGAATTTTAGAAACTTGCAAGAGGGCCACCTAAAGACCATTCCTGCCAGATATCGTTCAAATCTGATTGGTAGTTTCAGAGAAGAAGATTTTTAAGTTTTCTATATAAACATATAAGGAAAGTGGCCCCGCCCCCTGGCGGCCATGTTTTTTTAGATATCATCATAATCACACGGCATAAGGTTATCATTCTGAGCAAGAATCACACGGCATAAGATTATCATTCTGAGCAAGCGTGATCAAGATTAGGCAGAAAATGTGGCTTCTAGAGTGTAGGCAAGATTTTTCTAAGATTTGACCTAGTGACCTACTTTTTCACCCCACACCACCCACAACCGAACTCAAATGAGAGATCATCAAGGTTATCATTCTGAGCAAGTTTGATCAAGATTGGGCTGAAAATGTGGCCTCTAGGGTGTAAACAAGATTTTTCTAAGATTTGACCTAGTGACCTACATTTTGACCCCAGCCCACCCATGATGGATCTCAATTGAGATATCATCAAGGTCATCATTCTGAGCAAGTTTGATGAAGAATAGGCAGAAAATGTGGCTTCTAGAGTGTAAACAAGATTTTTCTAAGATTTGACCTAGTGACCTACTTTTTGACCCAAGCCCACATATGATCAAACTCGATCAAGATATCATCAAGGTTATCATTCTGAGCAAGTTTGATGAAGATTAGGCAGAAATTGTGGCTTCTACAGTGTAAACAAGATTTTTTTAAGATTTGACCTAATGACCTACTTTTTAATCCTGCCCCACCCATGATCGAACTTGATCGAGATATCATCAAGAATATCATCCTGAGCAAGTCTGATCAAGATTGGACTAAAAATGTGACCTCTAGATTGTTCACAAGGTTTTTCAATAATTTGACCCAGTGACCTAGTTTTTAACCGTATGTGACCCACTTTCAAACTCATCCAAGTTTCTATCAAGACAATCATTCTGACTAAGTTTCATGAAGATTGGACTAAAAATGTGACCTCTAGAGTGTTCACAAAGATTTTGAATAATTTGACCTAGTGACCTAGTTTTTGACCCCACATGACCCACTTTCGAACTCATCCGAGATTTTTTCAAGACAATCATTCTGACCAAGTTTCATGAAGATTTGGCTACAAATGTGACCTCTAGAGTGTTCACAAGCCAAATGTTGACGACGCACGACGCACGACGCACAACGCACGACGCACGACGACGGACGCCGGACGGAGCACCATGACAATAGCTCACTTGAGCAAGCTCAGGTGAGCTAAAAACACGAACCGCGCAATGCCAGCTCATCAAACTCTAGATAGGAGGGAATAAACGAGTCATTTCCAAAGATTCTGTTCGTTCTTTTTCATCAAACCATATTCTGTGACTATTCTTTCGAGCGTAAAGTGACAACCTAGAATTTGGTGACAGCATAAGGATTTTAGTATTTAAATGCTCCCTTTAACTAGAGACATGAACTCGAACTTTCTAGCAATCCATAAGGGTTATGTATAAAACAAGAAACGAATCAATACATTCATATTTTTATTCAGGAATAAAAGAAAATGCATAGAAAACTGTGATATCGTTTATATGCGTATAGAAGCAGTGTAGACACAGGTTTGATGACCAGTGTAACTGTTGCAAGTTTTATATGCTATGAGACATTGACTACAAACAAACACGTCAGTATGCCTGTATGCTAATCATTTATAACACGGTGTGTGTGAAAACGTAATTGTGCATAATTGCACAATACAAGCTTTAATCATTTGCGACATTTGATATGTAGTTAGACTAATCCTGTCACAAACAAACACGGGTGCTGATCATAACACGCTACGTGTTAAAGCGTATCAGGCAGGCCAGATGTGTCAACAATGGATAATTATGCTGACTGGAGCGACGAATGTCTCTCAGAAGTGTGAAAACATCGCACAGGTGAGATTCGTAAAAATGCATCTTTTTGCTACTGTTTTTGTGTTTAAGGGACTACGAAAACCTCTCACAATAACGTGTTTTTCGTAGTTTCGCATTTTCGTACTTTTGCATCTTTTTGCAATTGAAACAAGAACAAAATCGGCCGGGACCTGGGGTGTTATTCATAGCAAACCGGTATTTCGTTCGAACGTGATCCGTAGTATCGTGATTAGACTGTAATCTAGATTTTACTGTACAGTAAAACCTCTCTATAACGACCGCCAAATTGTGTTAATTAGTTGGTATTTAGGCCAGGTGGCTGCTTAAAGCAAGGTGAAAGTAAAACAGAACGCTCCTGTAGGAGCGTTCTGTTTCACTTTCACCTTGCTTTAAGTAGCCACCTGCCTTTAACACAACATATTTGATGTAATTTAGTGGCCGTTATAGAGAGGTTTTACTGTATTTACAATTTGCAGTCTTGTCTTACCCATTTGTTCCATTTGCATCAGTGGGTAAGAGAGCCTTTAGTGTAGTCTGGAAATTTGTCATGGTATCATGAAACTGGCGCCTGTCTCTTGCCTGAAACAAACAGAGAGAGAGAGTTTTAGCTCCGAGGTCACACTTAACCCTTTCCTCCATAAATATGCCTTTCTATGCATTTGCAAACAGAGAAGACTCCTATAGGAGCCGTCTGATCAGGATCTACTCTGTTTGCTTATGAAATATTATAAATATGATTCTAGTTTCTATTGTAGCCAAACATTTCCAAGTGACAATGTGTCATCGTAAAAATAATCTTATTATAAGTAAACAACGAGCAGTGAGCCATAAAAATCAGCATTCTGTCAGCGTGAAAAAATCATAATTTTCCCCTTTTTAATCCATATGATCTTCTACACAACAAAAGTACATTATCTTAGATGGACTGCAGCAATGCCGACACCCCTAAACCGTGGAACGTACCAAAATGTAAAGTACATTCACGGCTCACTGCTCGTTGTTTACCTATACTATTCATGAAGTCATTATTTCTTGCATGAATATTCATGGTGTAACGTGTTAACAGTATGAGTAAAGGATACAGTTATTATGTAGACATATACACCATATTTCCCCAAAATATTCACAAACACCATTTCTACCCTCAACCTGCTGAATAAGTCCATTTGACTGTTTTTAGATATTAGTTTTAACCCTTTCCCTGTTCAGTGTTCATTCCAAATTATAATACCTACTGAATATTCATAGATAAAATGATTATAACGAAATATGGAAGATGGAAAATTGTAGCCATTTTAGAAAGTAAAGACACAAATCTTTGAAATTCTATCAGCAAACAGAGTAGACCCTGATCAGACGGCTCCTCTAGGAGCTGTCTGATCTGGGTCTACTCTGTTTGCAAATGCGTGAAAACACGTTTATATGAGGGAAAGGGTTAAATGAAACAAATGGTGGGGTTAATACAGTAGACCCTAACTAAACTATCCTTTAACCCTTTCCCTCATTTAAACGCCTTGCCACGCATTTGCAAACAGAGTAGACCCAGATCAACCGGCTCCTAGAGGAGCCGTCTGATCAGGGTCTGCTCTGTTTGCTAATAGAATTTGATAGACATGTTTCTTTACTTTCTAAACTGGTCACTTTGTTCCAACTTCCATGTTTCATTAGAACTGGCAACTGGGGTTGTTTCATGAATATTGAAATATGGAATAAAGAATAATGAGCAGGGAAAAGGTTAATAGCAGTTTGGTCTGGGTCGAAACACTTTACTTAACCCTTTCCCTGTTCTATGTTTATTTCAAATTTCAATACCTAATGAATATTCATTAACAAAACAGTTATAAAGAAATATGCAAGGTGGAACATTGTAGACATTTTAGAAAGCAAAGAAGCAGATCTTTCAAATTCTATTAACAAACAGAGTAGACCCTGATCAGACGGCTCCTATAGGAGCCGTCTGATCTGGGTCTACTCTGTTTGCAAATGCGCAAAAACACGTTTATATGAGGGAAAGGGTTAACCCTTTACTCCATTTCTATACTTTTCAAATACAGTAGAACCAGGTTAAATGGCTCCCTTAGGATCTTCAGTAAAACTTCTCTATAACGGCCACTAAGTTGTTGGTATTTAGGGCAGGTTTCAGTTTAAAGCATGGTGAAAGTAAAACTTGCTTTAAGCAGCCACCTGCCTTTAACATAAAATACTTGATGTAATCTAGTGGTCGTTATAGAGAGTTTTACAGTACTCAGTTTGCTTATGCATTAATATAGATACAATTCTACAGTTTCTGCTATTGCAAAATGTTCCTTTGGTCATATGCCACTATAAAACTTAATCTAATTACTTTACTCCATAAATACGCCTTTTTATACCTTTGCAAACCGGGTAGATACTGGTCAGATGGCTCCTATAGGAGCCATCTGACCAGGGTCTTCTCTGTTTTCTTATAATATAGATCACTGGGTCCATGCTTATAAAACTTTTAGTTGAGTCTGAGTTCGTTCTCAAGTTTTTGATTGGTCAGATTTGAGCCAAAGGCTCAAATCTGACCAATCAAAAGCTTGAGAACTCAAATCTGACCAATCAAAAGCTTGAGAACGAACTCAGACTCAACAAAAAAGCTTTATAAGCATGGACCCTGGTTCTATAGTTTCCACCATGGCCAAATCTCTAATTAATATTTACGACATCATTATTTCTTACATAAATATTCATGGAGTAAAGTGTTAAGTTTGTCTGTCCCAAATAATTAAGATTTTAAAATTAAATGAATGGCGAATTGAACATCTTAAACCTTTTCCTGTTGAATATTCATGTAAGAAATAGACATCATGAATATAGGAGCTGTGTGATCTGGGTCAACTCTGATTGCAAAGGTTTTAAGAAGCAAATTTATGAGGTAAAGCAGTTTTCCCTGACCCCCTATTTCTATTGAAATGTCCCATACATTTTACAAATGACCCTGAAAATTAAGAGGGTCTGTTCTTTATTTTATAGAGAGGGGGTCAAGGGGACCCTCAAATTGTACTTTTTGAAGGGGTAATGGGAAAACCCTGGGTAAAGAATTATAAGGAAATTATGAATTTACACTGTCAGAGTTAGTAATCAGTTTCATGAGATTCTCCAATTCTTTCTCCGCTTACCTTTCCTGTATTCAGCTGTGTTATCTCTGTCAGTATCTGTTTGCGGGAGTCCACATGAGCAATACCGAGCTCAGAGAGATCATCATCCGTCAAGGTCAGGAATGCCTCCATATCAACCTGTCAAATAGTCAAAACACTCCCTTAACCCTTTACTCCATGAATATTTACGTAAGAAATATGACATCATGAATGTTAATTAGATTCTTTTTTATAATGGCACATGGGCACATGAATTTTTAGCCATAGCAGAAACTGTACAATTATATTTGTATTAGTTCATAAGCAAACAGAGCAGACCCTGAGCAGACAGCTCCTCCTACAGGAGCCATCTGATCCAGGTATACTCTGTTTGCAAAGACGTAAAAAGGTGTATACATTGTATATGGATTAAAGGGTTATACAGTAAACATTCTCCTGTTCAGTCAGTACTTACCTGTTTGATGATCTTTAGAAATCAACAAAAACAGTATCTAGTATATAACTGTAAACAAGAAAGTACCGTTAACCCTTTCCCTCATATAAACGCCTTTTCACGCATTTGCAAACAGAGCAGACCCAGATCAGAAGGCTCCTCTGATCTGGGTCTACTCTGTTTGTAAATAGAATTTGACAGATCTGTTTCTTTACTTTCTGAAATGTCTACAATGTTCCACCTTCCATGTTTTGTTATAACTATTGTGTTAATGAATATTCAGTAGGTATTGAAATTTGGCCTAAATATAGAATAGGAAAAGGGTTAAGCAATCCATCATCCCCCATAGGAGACTGCTCTAAGCATTTCTATACTGCAAATTTCCTGACAAACTTTTAATAAAATTGAGGTCAAGGTCAGGGTAAGAGACACCAAAGTAGTATGCGACATTCAGCCTTCCCAAGATGCATCCACACAAGAAATATTGAAATCCTAACTCAAGGGCTTGAGGATATATCATCCAAATTTCAGACAATTTTTACTAACACTGAGGTCATGAGCAATGTTAAGGACATAGAGACACCACAGTAGTATGCAGCACTCCCGCTTCCCAAAATGCACTCACACAATAAATTTGCAAATCCTAACCCTAGGGGTTCAGGATATATGAATATCATATATCTGGACACATTTCCAGACAAATGTTTACTAAAACTGAAGTCAAAGTCAAGGCAAAGGTCCCAGAGACAAAAAAGTAGTATGCAACACTCTGATTTCCCACGATGCACTCAAACAAGAAATTTGGAAACCCTAACCCAAATGGATGAGGAGATATCATCCAGACAAAATTCGGATGGAAGGATGGACAGACAGATGGAGTGCAAACTATAGCACCCCTCCCCCCCCCCCCCCCACACACACACACCTTCAGTAGCCAGTGGGGGACTAACAACAGTATCTGTGTCAATGCCAAAGCTAGCATGGTTGGAAAGTATTGTTTTCATATGAACAAAACTATGTAAATTATTTCTTATCTGATCAGGCTTACCACTAAAAGCAGTTGAAGTGGTCTCCAAATAGTGATGAAGAGTAGTTTCAAAACTACACAATTATAAAATTTTCCTTTTCTCTAGTAAACGCCTCTTATAGGTAGATTTATCCAAAGAGTTTCTTTTCTAAATATAGCCTATGAGGGAATGGTTACCACATTACTGATTTGATTTCACAATTTGGTTCAATTTATCTAAGCATCTTTCCTTATGACCTACAGTAAGGGTCACTTGACCCTATCCCTCATAAACGCCTTTTCACGCATTTACAAACAGAGAAGACCCAGATCAGTCTGATCAGGGTCTGCTGTGTTTGCTAACGAGATATGATAGATCTGTTCCTTTACTTTCTAAAAGGGCTACCTCCCATATTTAATTATAACTATTCACCTTCCATATTTCATTATAACTATTTTATCAGTAGGTATTGAATTTTGTAATATTAAAACACAGAACAGGGAAATGGTTGTCCCTTTATTCCATCAATTTTTAACTTTGGTCAGGGCAGAAACTGTAGAAATACATCTATATTATTTCATTGTTTTATATCCTGATCAGACGTCTCCTACAGGAACTGTCCAATCTGGGTCTACTCTGTTTGCAAATGTGTTAAAAGGCATATATACAGAGTAATGGGCTAAAAAGAGGTTATATAATATCACTGCCACTTACCTCTTGCTCTTCAAAGATTGGTTGGTACTTCTCTAATGACAGTTTCTTAAGGATACCTGATAATTCATCTGAAACAGGAACATATAAATTATGTTAAGCAAAAACCTTAGCTCATATGACAAGTTTTTATTTTGCAATACAAGACTTTAATAACATTTGACACATAATGAGTAAATTGATTATAACTGTTTGGCATCTTAACAAGAACTAAAAATAAGGTTTTACATCTCTTCGTATATATTAATATGTATTGGAATAAATACCAACTCGGAAAGTTTGCTTACAGCTTAAAACCTAACATATTCATGCATATAATTCCTTGTGAGCTGGCACTAACCCCTATTCAGAAAGATATGAAAATACAATGTATTTGGAATGAGTTTTCTGCTATTAAAACATTACAGCATGACTATGAAACCAATTTGTGATACAAACAGTGCTGACACTGATAAGTGGGGTTCTTCAATAACCTTTGAGCTAATCTCTTTTGAGTTGAGCTAATCTCTTTTGAGTAAATCTCTTTTAAACACAAAATACCAACCATTGTTGCCTGCTTCATGCTCATCAACAGAATCCAAGACAGGACCATTCTCATCTGTAAACTGCAAAACACAATAGTATATATATAAAGTATCAATGCATCACCATTGTAAGTTTCAAGCAATTACTCAGGCTAGTTTGTTTAACTGAAGTGTTAGGTATCAATAGAAACTGTAGAGCAAGATCTATTATAATGTACTAAGCAGACAGAGCAGACCCTGAGCAGACGACTCATATAGGACCTGTCTGTAGGCAAAGGCGTGAAAAAGTGTTCATATGAAGGAAAGGGTTAATCTGCAGACTTATGCATCAGGAATAGAAGAAGTGTGACAATGCAAGGGTGCAAAAAGCAGCCATATAAAAATGCAAAAGTTCCCACTGAATTTCTCCTTGTGATGCACTTCATTAGTTCTTTTTCAGATACTTACTTTGCCAGGGGTGGGTGAAGGTGATGGAGTGAGAGTTGATGTAGTACTGCCGCGTGAAGATGTGCTCTTGCCGTGAGATGATCGTATGGGCGTAATGGATGAACTTCCACTGGTACCACTGTTACCACTAGTTGAACTGTTAGGCGATGTCGTATTGGACAGGTTACGGAAAGCAGCAGGATAATTAGATTTTCTAATGATAGAAAAGCAAAAATTAAAACAAGATAAAACAAGAGGGCCAGAATGGCCCTGAAACGCTCACCAGACAATCAGAGGAGAAGCTTTTCAAAGTTTTTACTATATGTTTCTATTGAAAGCTGGCTACTCCTGGGGCGGGGCCAATTTTGACCACAGGGGCATAATTTATACAACATTTGTAGAGGACCTGAACATGAAGGTATGTGCCAAATATGAAAGTTATGAACCTTCCAGTTTCAGAAGATTTTTGATGTTTTTACTATATGTTTCTATTGAAAGCTGACCACCCCTGGGGTGGGGCCAATTTTAACCCCAGGGGCATAATTTAAACAAGGCCATACAAAGTTCAGACTAAAGGCGATCAACTGTTCTGTTCTGAACAGGTATGTGTACACTAGCATTCCAAACTGATTTTTTGCATATTATTATAAATTATTACATAATAATTTCATATTCATAAGTTTAAACTTAATAGTTTCAAGTAATACAATTTCATGTTAAAAATTATTTCATAATTGATTTAAAATCTTTAATTTGGCATTCTGGAGTCTTCTTTACATGATTTACCCTTCTTCTGAACTGCAGGGCAGGTTATAATATCATAATGCCAATCACTATCATTAATTAATCCTTCCCTCTTATAAACGTGTTTTCACACATATGAAAACAGAGTAGACCCAGATCAGATGCCTCCTATAGGAGCCATCTGATCAGGATCTGCTCTGTTTGTTAATGGAATTTGATAGATCTGTTCCTTTAATTTCTAAAATGGCTACAATGTTCCACCTACTATATTTCATTATAACTGTTTTGTAGATGAATATTCAGTAGGCATTCAAATTAATAATAAACATAGAACAGGCAAAGGGTTAAGACAGACTCACTAACACTGGCTACAGCACCAGATACAGGTGCACTAAAAATAGCCACTGGTCATCTCTCTCTCTACTGCTTGACCTGATGACCTCTTTATGAGCAAAGAGAAGATGCTTAAAAACACAGTCAGCTATACGCTTGCTAGAAAACTGGCCACCCTGGGGTGTAGCAAATTTTGACCACAGGAGCATAATTTATATAACTTTTGTAGAGGACCTGAACATGATGCTATGTGCCAAATATGAAAGCTGAGAACCTTCCAGTTTCAGTGGAGATGATATTCAAAGTTTTCACTATATGTTTCTATAGACAACAATGTACCCCTGGGGCGGGGCCAATTTTGACCCCAGGGACATAATTTGAAGTGGTAACTTTTGTAGAGGACCTACAGATGATGCTATGTGCCAAAGATGAAAGCTGAGACCCCTGTAGATTCAGAGGAGAAGAATTTTAAAGGTTCATATTGTTGACGACGAACGACGGACGACGCACGCCGACGGACGACGGACATCAGGTGATCACAATAGCTGACCCTGAGCACTTTGTGCTCTGGTGATCTAAAAAACAAAACATGTACAGTTACTATTTATTATTTTTGTCAGGATTCAAACTGATTTGACTCTCTGATCATTGTTTTTGAAAACAAGAGCCGCATGTGGCGCAAACGCTCGTCTGATTTTGTGCTTGTCCACTGCATGCATACACTTCTCCTCAAAGAGATCTACCAACCTATGAAGTTCCATGTTGATACCTCTTATACTTTTATGCCTACAACTAAGCCAACGCCTACAACAAGGCCTATGATAGCTTGATGTTTCTTCAAAACAGACGAGTTAAAAATGAACACATGGAAGAAAAATTTATTTTCACAAATCAAGCAATTTTGTTTTAATATAAATACACACATTCCCTTTGAGTGTGAATTTAACTCTTACAGTGTGGAACAGGAGTCAATAATGTCCTTTGCAAACAATGTAGACCATGATGACAGGGCTCCTAGAAGAGCCCTCTAATCAAAGTCTGCACTGTTTGTCATGTTACACATTTTTTTTAACCCTTTACCTGTTCTATGTTTATTTCAAATTTCAATACCTACAGAATATTCATGGACAAAAAGTTAAAATGAAATATGGAAAGTGGAACATTGTAGCAATTTTCAGAAAATAAAGAAAGCGATATTTCATATTCCACTAGCAAACAGAGCAGACCCTGATCAGACGGCTCCTGTAGGAGCCGTCTTATCTGGGTATACTCTGTTTGCAAATGC
Source organism: Azorinus chamasolen (assembly GCA_963576725.1). NCBI lineage: Eukaryota > Metazoa > Mollusca > Bivalvia > Cardiida > Solecurtidae > Azorinus > Azorinus chamasolen. Next base: position 31,534,705 of record OY755238.1, on the reverse strand, counting down.
GTGAAAACACGTTTATATGAGGGAAAGGTTAAATGTCTCTCTGTTGCACAGGCATAAAAACAGACAAACTGATTTAAGTCTGACTTTTTAACTGATAGTGAGTGAAACACTATGTAAAATTAATTTGAATGTGTTCACAGGACAAAGATGCCCCAGTTGCTACAAATGCTATTAAAGTCCAAAGAGAGGCGCAACTCATCTAAACAATGAAACAAAAAAATCGAATTAGACTTGCAGATTTATAATGTATATCATTACAATATTGAACGATATATCAGATTTGATTGAAATCTACTTTCCTTTCATAAATTCTTAAATGGACACCAAAAATTGGACTTTATTCAATCACTGGTAAATGAAGAAGTAACAAGCAAATTCGCAAAATTGTTATGCCCCAAAAACCCTATACTGTGGCCACTTTCTTTGAGATGATTCTAAAGAGTGGTCACAATATAGGTATTGGTAGAGAAGAAATAAAGGAACTATTGTAGAAAATGTTTAAATTTACCCATCTTATCTGGACCTCTGCATTTGTATAGTATGATAATTTCATATAAAGACTTACCTGGGCATGAGGAGTCTGGATGGAGTATGTGACGGCAGATTAAACATGGGGTTGCGTTCTGTGGAAAAAGATGACGATGTAGATGGAGGGGCGGGAAACAGCCCCGTGGCCTGATAATCCCCTGGTAGAGAGAGATAGTCAAAGTTAAATTGTCACCAGATAAAAGGCAACATGTTTATATCAAGAGTTTAACCCTTTCCCTCATATAAACGTGTATTCACGCATTTGCAAACAGAGTAGACCCAGAACAGACGGCTCCTATAGGAGCCGTCTGATCAGGGTCTGCTCTGTTTGCTTTTGGAATTTGATAGATCTGTTTCTTTACTTTCAAAAATGGCTACAATGTTCAATCTTCCATATTTCATTATAGCTATTTTGTTCATGAATATTCAGTAGGTATTGAAATTTGTAATAAACTTAGAACAGGGAAAGGGTTAATGCAACAAGTTTGTAACTATACTCAGTTCACAGAGCAACAGATAAACACGTGTACCGGTACTAAAGTACTAAAATCGTCATTTCTCAATCAAACCCTATGTTGTGACAACTCTTTAGAATCGTCTCTTTGAGAAGATTCTAAAGAGTGGTCACAACATAGAGTTTGGTGGAGATATAAAGAAGTTATTTCTTGAAAATGTTTAAATTTAGGCATCTTATCTGGAACTCTGAATTCATATTAACTTTTGTAAACAGTTTGGTTCCAGATGAGACACTGAGTTCAGTGTTGCACCTAGGATTTCAAAAGTAGGGGGGATTTTCCCCCCTCACCTGAAAAAAATGGGGGAATTGTAATAAAGAGGGGGGATCTAAATAAAAAACACAAAAATAGTGCTAAAGATAACTTTTATTAAAATAAAACTAGTCTACCTATGTATTCACTACTGTATTGTAGCAACTGCAGACACAGATGATACAGCTCTTGCAAGAAGTTAGAACTGTTTCACCAGGGTCTACACTGCTATTTCACTAAAAACAAGTAAAGTCTGGGTGATTTCACCTTTGGTTGGGGTTTCCATTGATTGAGTTTCATGCTCGATTTCATCGGCATTTCTATTACCATCAGATACTTTATTTTGTTTTGTTTTCGTACTTACGGGGGAAGGTGTGCCTGTTTTCGAGGTTGAAGGGCCCACAGCAGTGAAATATAGGCTAATTTTCCGTTTAGACATGTTTATAATGGTCGTGTTTACAAAGATTAACTTTCGTAAAAGTGTTTCTATGACAGCGCTATAAATAGCAATAGCGATAGGGTTTTGATAAAACAAGGGCATAGTTCGCGCCTACCTTCGATAAACCCGTATCGAGCCTGTCGTTCTAGTCGTGACTGGAGACAGCGGCCATGTTTTATACTAACCGGAAATGGGTACCGTGTCAAAGCTAAAGCGGCGCTACAGCCGATTTCAAAGTAGAAAACACCTGACAGCTCGGCGAAAATAGGATTTATCTCAAATCAGACAAGAGTTAAATGCGCGATTAATCGCCCCCTGCCTTTGCCAAAATGCGCGAGTACTCAGTAAAAGGGGGAATCGCGCGATCGCGCGTCCTAGGTGCAACACTGTGAGTTACTGGCCATCTCATTAGGATGTGACCTGTTTGGGTTTTATTTTTGGACTCTATGTTATTATCTGATATCATTAGTCAATCATTTAACCTTTCAACCCATTACCTCATAGGCTATTTTTAGACCCATCCTCTTTGAATAAATCGAAAAGGAACATTTACTAGAGAAATTTAGAATTGTGTAGTTTTGAAACCATTGTGATAAATAGAGTACTTGCTCCGTTAACAACAAATGCACTATTTATCAAAATGGTTTTACAGAGGCATCAAAAGGTGTCAATATGAGGGAAAGGGTTAAATGCTGAGTAATTAACCCTTCACTTGCTATTCGCGTCAATATACCTACCTGTAAAAAGTGAAGACCCAGATGAGACAGCTCCTGTAGGAGCTGTCTCATCAGGGTCTGCACTATTTACAAGTTGATTGTGCAGCCAGTGCACTCCACAGCAAAATACTTGTACACAGTGAAGATATATGTAATTATACAACAGGGCATGGGTAAAGAAGGAGAAATGTATTTTAAAAATCAGCAAGAGAAGGGTTAAGTTACATTAACAGGGGTGAGAATGGCCGGTGGTGAAAAAAGAGGAAAATTGGCAGGGGTCAAGCCCCCCGACGCAAAATGAAATATAGCTTTCCTGAGCACTTCAGGAGCCTTCTCTTGCATTTTCACTTGGGCCTGTCATTCATGTGTTTTTGTTACAATTATACTTGAGTTGCATGTAATACATGATGAGCTGTGTTTACATGTCTGTACAATTTACATTCAGTTTATTATTGGATCCATTCAACATTGCCAGATTAATTTCTTGTCAAACACAAGCAATTAAAACTCACACGTTTTAAAAATGAAATCAAATGGAACTCGGTGATCACAGATAAAGATACAAAATTTGATTTTTAAAGTTGGCATGTTATTGTAACAGTTAACAAGATTCACCAAAGTTCACATTACAGTCACAATTTCTAGTCAAAGTTCACATTCAAACTCTGATTCTGATTACTTTTTTATGTCAATAAACCACCTTCTAATTCATTAAACTGGTTTATTAAAAACAAAATATAACTTTTCTGAATCGATACATCTTGTCCAGTTCCTTTAACATTACCTATGAATAGCTATTGAGATACAACTTTCTGGTGAATACTTGACATTACAGGTTTTTACCTGTGACTGGAAATCCGCTGTTTCAACAACTGGACATGTTTAATGCTTTTCAGAAGGTTCTTATATGCTACGCAGTCGCGTTTTCCGTAATTCATTTGTTTGGAACAAAGTTTACACAAGGTTCCCTCGTCCGAAGTTTACTTTCAGTTTCACGAAATCGCCGCCAATTATCACTTTCCTTGTTTCTTTACTGAATTTCAACGTAATTTCTTTCTCTAGCCATCTTGGGTAGAACTTGTTTTCCACACTGTTATAGTAATCTCTGCCTATGCTTCTCATTTTTGTCTTAAATTCAGATTAATTGACAGTACAGATACAGAATTTCATATCACGGACGCCATCTTGGAAATGTTGAACGAAAACTGCATAATACGAGCGTTTTGATTGGCTGTAGGACAAGAGTCTCGTTATTCGATTAGCTGAACCGAAATCTCGCTGTTAACGTGATATAAACGTTGTTAACGCGGATTTACTTGGAATAGTGAAAGAATATATCGGCAAATAATAATTTCCTGAATTAATCGCCATAACCCCCCCCCCCCCTCTACAAGTTTCTCATCGGATTTACATCGATCTCAAAAACGGCCCTGAGTGAAACGAAACATTTTGTAAAATCACAAGAAGAATCTGCATATATTTTGAGACATAGGAAGAATTTTTATTAAAATTCACAAGTTAAATAATTTACTTAAGTCAAAATCTAAAATATTCTTGAATTGCTTTTATGATATCAAAAACTTTTTAAATGAAGCACCTGACCTAGATTAGTCTGCTTGCAACATTTAACCCTTTACTCCATGAATACTCGTGAAAGAAATAATGACATCATGACCACCGTATAAAATTAAATTAAACTAGAACTGTAAGCCAAAGGCAAACGAATACCCCCCACCTGTCTGCTTGACGGAACACCTATCATCAATCTGAACATATGTACATACAGAAACATGAAGAGATTTAAAAACAATACATGCCCAAACCTAATTTATGTAATAAAAATGAAGAATAATTCAGAGAAACAAGACCCTTTCATGAGGTTTTTGTCAAATCCAAAGTTCTAAAGCTAGGTACCTTTTCAGAAAAACATTTAGTTCAAGGACAATAACTCTGACAAAAATTATTCAACCAAACCCATATTTGAACTTCAGCTGTACCTCATCTAGATTTAGCTCTATGTCAAATATCTCTAAACCAATTCCAAAGAAAGACCGGAAAATTAAAGTTCAAGGGCCATAACTCTGTAAAAAATAATTCAACCAGACTGAGATTCGGAATTAAGCTGTAATTCATCTAGAGTTAGCTTTATGCCAAATATAAAGTTAATATCTGCAACCACTTCCAAAAAAAGCCTGCAAAATCCCAAATTTGAAGAAAAAAAATTAAGTTCAAGGGCAATAACTCTGGAAATAATTATTCAACCGGGCTGAGATTGTCACATAAGCTGTAACTTATCTAGATTTAGCTTTGTACTTAATATAGAGTTGATATCTCGAGTCACTTCCATAAAAAGTCCAGAAAACCGGAAAACATTGATAGGGGACTAAAAAGGGGAGATAACTCCTGAAGTAGTGGTCCGATCATAATGGAAATATGCGGTGCACAGGTTTATATGGTCATATGGCTATACATGAACTTTCAACAAAATTGAAGCAAAACTGTAGAAGAAGAAGGCCGGACAAAATTGTGTCCACGGACGGACAGACGGACGGACATGCTAACGGATGGGTAGTTGTGTGACTTTTTCCTTTGATCTTTTCTTGTGTGACTAGTCCCACAAGAAAAACTATTTTTGGCTCTAACTTTGGAAAAGAATGATCTGGAAGCTAACCCTAACCCTAACCCTATGTCCCACAACTGGCCAGGTTAATGTCACAAGAAATGGCCAGGTTAATGTCACAAGAGATGGCCAGGTTAATGATTTTACTTGTGGGACTAGTTAGAAAAAGTCACACAACTACCCTTTGGTGAGTGCGGACGGACGGACAGACGGACAACCTGATTCCAGTATACCCCCCCCCCAAACTTCGTTGTGGGGGGTATAATGATATAATAGCGCATGGACACAGGAAGTTTTGGCCATGACAGAAACTATAGAATATTTACATTATATCATAAGCGAACAGAGCAAACCCTGATCAGATCTGCTCCTACAGGGGCTGTCTTCTATGCATAGGCATAGATAGGTTTGCAAATCCGTGAAAACACGGTATATATGAGGGAAAGGGTAAAGGTTGGTTTTCGCATATTAGTCTCACAAGGGCGTACTACGAAATGAATTCATTTTTTGCTCATGAACTTTGATTGGAATAAAAACAATAACATATCAAAACAACCCATTGTCTTACCTGAGGAGTTGGGACTAGGGTTGCTCTCGCTTTGTAAGAACCGTGCGGAGTTAGTGGGTGATATCTGACTAGTATAACTACTGCTGTGATTCTGCAGAAACTTCATCGGCCGTAAAAATGGACGATCATGATTCTGAAAAGTACAAGACTTACCTAGTGAAATTGTAAACTTGTATCATATATACATCCATTGGACGTTTGGTACACATTTGCAGTATGAAGAGATAACCTTTTACTTTTACTTCATAATAATTTAACCCTTTCGCTGCCAATGCCGGATCTGTGATTACCTATGCAAACAGTTTGGATCCAGATGAGACGCCGAGTAACTCGGCGTCTCATCAGGATGCAAACTGTTTGTTACTGTTACTATGTTTTTGAGACAAAAATGCAGAAAATAAAAAAAATGAAATTTTGTAGCAGACGACAAAGTTAGCAGACGACAGAATTTGGCAGCGAAAGGGTTAAACAGGATAATTCAATCTTTGCCTGATATAGATAATTTATGGTGCCTTTGCAAACAGAGTAGACCCAGATCAGAAGGCTCCTGAAGGAGACCGTCTAATCAGGATCTGCTCTACTTGCTCATGGAATCCTACAGTTTCTGCCAATGTAAAATAAATCCTGTCTTTATGAACCATTATAAAGATTCAGTTTATAAATATTCATAACAAAAAAAAATTCAATCATTTATTTCTTACAAGTATATTGCGCAGATAAACTTTGGTTATTGTAAATAATAAGTGAAATTTGTTTACTGTAATTATTTTTTGCATCAATTCTGAATCAACATTCAAGTGTTATGAATTGAAGAAACATTATTTTGGATGAAGGCCAGTCATACAGAGCTATTCTTAACCCATTACCTCTTACTCTATTTTTAGATCCTACCTCTTTGAATAAGTCTACCTAAATTGAGTATAAATTTACTAGAGAAAAGGGAAATTTTAGAATTGTGTAGCTTTGAAACCATTGTGACAAATAGAGCATTTGCTCCTATGGAGCAAATGCTTTATTTATCACAATGGTTTCAGAAAGTGACCTTTAACCCTTTCCTCCATAAATACGCCTTTCTACTCCTCTGTAAAAGTCACTTTTTGAAACCATTGTTACAAATAGAGCATTTGCTCCATAGGAGCAAATTGAGGGCTTGGTGCAAAACACCAAGCCCTCGAAATGCTCTATTTATCACAATGGTTTCAGAACTACAAAATTCTATTTTTTTTACCTTTTCTCAACTTAATGCTCCTTTTGGGTAGATTCATTCAAAGAGAGTGGGTCTAAAATTAGCCTATGGAGGAAAGGGTTAAAGAGGAGTCAATATGAGGGAATGGGTGATTGAAATGTGGTGGGCAGAAGAAAACTTTCTCACCATGGTACTACTATCAATGCCAGTCATAGTGGTCTTGGAGCGACTGCCCATCCCTCGCCATCGGTCCGAGCCATCCAAGGCAAATGAAGGTTGCGGTAAAAATGGAGGAATCACAGGCTTGAGGGTTTCTCTCGTCATGTTGGAATGAGGTGGATTAATGTCCTGAAACACATATCAAGATAGTCACGCTTTACTCCATGAATATTCATGTCAGAAATAATGAAATCATGAATAATAATTAAGATTAATTGTAACAATAGCACATTGACACAGAGATATTTGGCCATGGCAGAAACTGCGGAATCAGATCTATATTATATCAAAAGCAAGCACAGCAGACCCTGATCAGACAAATCCTACAGCAGCCATCTGATCTGGGTGTACTCTGTTTGCAAAGGCAAAGAAAGGTGTATAAATGAACAAGGAAAGGGTTAAAAGAATAGCTAAGACATGTGAAAATGTAAATCTTTTTTTTGTGCAAATTTATCTTTTTGTTAGTCTAAATCACAATGACCCTAGCAACTCACCAGTGTGTAATGTGCGGCACTTTTTTTGGTTTCCTGCTTCATTGTCTCATAGCTGGTCATCGACTGACTGACTGGTTCTATCACAAAATTATTCCTCTTTGGAGACTGAAATTCAAGGGGAACCAACTTAACTTTTAGCACACTGCAAATGCGTTCTTGATTGCCTCCACAAAAAGTTCGGATCACAGTGAGACACAATTACTTTAGCGTTTGATCAGGGTCTAATATGAGTCATAATGATCTTTCTAATAGGCAAAAGGCCAAATAGACAGACAGATGGACAGTGAGACATATCTGGTAAAACGAATCTGTCTCTCAAGTACTTGGGGGAGACAAAATAATATGAAAATGGCCTTTGCATTGTTTGTAAAAAAAATCCGAAATATATATTCTCTTGACCTGGTCTGTAGAATTGGTACAGTTACAAATACTAAGGCCCACTGTTGCTATTCTCTTCTTACCAGCTGTGGACTGTGGGACTGGCTGATGGTTAGGTCCTGCATGCTTTCTGACTGACTCTCCAGCGACAGTGGAGTCAGGCGATTGTTGTTAAATGTCCGACCAATCTTCAGATTCCTGAATCGACTTGATAACCGTCTTAACCAACTCTGCAATTACAGAAAAAAATCTTGAAAACCGTCTTCACCAACTCTGCAATTACAGAAAAACAGATGCACCAAAAAGTATGTCCGAAGCCCTAGACAAAAAGTCGTCTACAATTTATTTTACACATTAGATCTGAAAGTCTTTCTCAATGATTGTTACACTATTAATCTAGAATAGATGTTAGTACAGCAATCAATAATCTGTAAATGCAAATTAATATTATTGTATATTTTTAACGTAGGTAGCAGTTTAGTGCTCGGAGCTTTCTTCATGACTTTCATCCTGCATTAAGCAGCCCATCTACCCAAAAAGTTCTCATTTGCTTAAACTTTGGATTATCTAGGTGTTACTGTATGTGCCTACCTTCAATCCACTTTTGGGTTGGTCTTCCAATCTGAAATAAATTTATAACATTTTATTCTTATATATGTTCAAACTACAACTGAATATGAGAATATTATATCCTACACAATACTTTTGTCATATCCTTAGGCCAACATGGTAAGTTTCAAAGTACAGTAAAACTTCTTTAACCTTTTCCTTGCTCTATATTTATTTATTCCGAATTTTAGCACCTACGAAATAGTTATAAATTATTAAAGGTGGAACATTGTAGTCATTTTAGAAACTAAAAAACCCAGAAATATCAGATCCTATTAGCAAACAGAGCAGACTCTGATCAGATAGCTCCTATAGGAGCAGTCTGATCTGGGTCTTACTGTACTATGTTTGCAAATGCGTGAAAAAGCATTTATATGAAAGAAAGGGCTAACTCTTTTAAATACCTAATACAGATACATTTGCAACCAGAGTAGACCTATATCAGACGGCTCTTATTCTGGTGCGGATCCAGGATTTCAGATAAGGGGGGGGGGGGGGGGGAGGGGGGTGTTTTAGAAATTTTTTGGAATAAAACACTCCTACTGAATCAGTTTTATTGATTTTTAGTAGATACAATGGCCACTAAATTACATCAATTATTTTGTGTTAAAGGCAGGTGGCTGCTTAAAGCAAGGTGAAAGTAAAACAGAACGCTCCTATGGGAGCGTTCTGTTTTACTTTCACCTTGCTTTAAGCAACCACCTGCTCTAAATACCAACTAATTAACACAATTTAGTGGTCGTTATAAAGAGGTTTTACTGTACATGTATATAGATCTAAAATATTAGTAAAAATAATTGTTTTGGAAATTTTAGGGGGGCGTACGCCGGCTCCCAAACATTGACAGATTGCAAAGAAAAGGAAGTTTACTTGTTTTCTGTTAACACTTTACCTGATGAATATTCATGAAAGAAAATATGACATCATGAATATGTGTTAGCAGAATTTTTTTTATGCTATATAAGTTGTCTGATCTGGGTCTCCTCTGTTTGAAAAGGCATTAAAGTCGTGGTAAACAGTCTATGCGAAAGTTCATAGTACAGTAAAACTTATTTATAACGAACTCTGATTAAGCAAATTTCTGCTTATAGCATACTAAATTTTGTTCCCCGGCCGATATCTTCATTAATTCTTCATTAATTCTATACAGACTATAATGTTTAGTACAAAGTTGGTTAGAGCGAATTTTTGCTTTAAAATATTGCAAACTGATTTTCCAGTACCTTTATTCACAAAACACTTTAAAATTCCTTCGTTAAAGCAAAGTTTCACCTTGCTACTATCTTCAATCACCGGTGTATTTCACACGATTAACACAATGTCGCATAGGTGTTAAAACACACACTAGTGTAGGGGCTAACTGTGAAGTGATCCGTAAACATGTATTGTTCACGGTGGTATGGTATAATTAACATTGTGTAGCGGTAAGGTATAATTAAACAATGCTAGCCGTGGGGCATATATGCACGTGTTATAGCTAAACATCGTTAAGATATGATGCTGGTTATTTTTATTTTCAAAATGAATACTTGAAGTCTTTTGGTTTTGTTATTCCCTCCCTGTTCACATATTATTTCAGCATTTTCTGCTAAATCCGATGACGACACAGATAAGGAATATTAGCCCGTGCCCACATACGCAGATTGATCATTACGCATATTCGTTTGCTTGTCTAAATTACCTTTTAATAAAGTTTTGAACAGTCATGTGTTTAGAGCAAAGTAAATCCTTCAGTCTCTTGGAATTCGTTATAACCAAGTTTTACTGTACCCTGACAAATCCAGTAAAATTCCGTCCAGTCTGGTACAAACATATACATAACTTAACATGTAGTGCTCCATGCTTCATATGAAGGAAACTGAAAAAATCACTTACATTTGATCTGGAGGTAGAATGAGTGTGGCAGATCCATTTTGCATGGTCCAGTTGTGTTTGTTTTTTGACTTGTCTTGTTTGGTCATGTGCATAGTCTTGTTGGCAAGAAGTCGCAGCAGTTCAGTGTCAACATCATCTATAAATCAAAATAAAATACCAATTTCAAACAAAACCAGTATTAACTCTTCTCTTGCTGAATTTTAAAATACATTTCTCCTTCTTTACTCATGCCCTGTTGTATAATTACATATATCTTCACTGTGTACAAGCATTTCGCTGTGAAATCACTGCTGTGGATTGCACTGGTTGCACAATCAACTTGTAAATAGTGCAGACCCTGATGAGACAGCTCCTGCAGGAGCTGTCTCATCTGGGTCTTCACTATTTACAGATAGGTATATTGACGTGAATAGCAAGAGAAGGGTTAATACATAAAAGGAAGGCCAAGACAAAATATTGCTACATGACAAAGTTTAACAATTTACCTGATGAAAACTCAAAAAAGAAATAATTCAGAGCAACAGATAAAGGTGCCTACTCAGATACTAAAATGTCATTTCTCCACCAAACCCTACGTTGCGACCACTCTTTAGAATCATCTCAAAGAGACGATTCTAAAGAGTGGTCACAGCACAGGGTTTGGTTGAGAAATAAAGAAGTCATTCTTGAAAATGTTTTAATTTATGCATCTTATCTGGACCACTGATAATTGCTGCATGAATATTAATTACTTGAATTTTCATAAAAGCATTTGAAAAAGGAAATATCTGACATGGCAGAAACTGTAAAACCATGTCTATGTTATTTCATGAGCAAACAGAGCAGACCCAGATCAGACAGCCCCTGTTCTGATTGGAAGGCTCCTACAGGAGCTGTCTGATTTGGGTCTGCTGTGTATGCAAAGGTGATGAAAGATGTCTCTATCAAGTAAAGGGTTGGGTATACAGTCAATTCAGTTTTGCAGTCACCTAACATGTATAAGACTGCTAAAATGCTTTCACAAAGAACCACTTTCCATAAATGCAGTAAGCTGTCCTGAGTTAGTTTAGTATCAACCCTTTCCCTCATATAAACCCCTTTTCAAGCATTTACAAACACGGTGGACCCAGATCAGATGGCTTCTGTTGGAGCTGTCTGATCAGGGTCTGCTCTGCTTGCTTTTGACATGATGTAGATATGAATTTACAGTTTATGTCAAAGCAAGAAAATTCCCATGAAAAGTTTGCATTATAAAAGTTCAGCTAATAAATATTCATCATGTCTAAATTTCTTATATGAATATTAAACAGGGGAAGGGTTAACTCTTTACTTCATAAAAATGCATATTTACATATAGAGCAGACCAAGATTATACAGATCCTGTAGAAAATGTCTGATCAGGGTTGACTCCATTTGCTTTAACCCATTCCCGCACATTAACGCCTTGCGGTGCCTCTGTAAAAGTCACTTTGTGAAACATTGTGTTAAATAGAGCATTTGCTCCACAGGAGCAAATGCTCTATTTATCACAATGGTTTCAAAACAATTCTGAACATTTCCTTTTCTCTAGCAAAATGCTCCTTTTTGGTAGATTTAATCAAAGAGTTTGGATCTAAAAATAGCCTATGCGGGAATGGGTTAATTATTTTATACATCTGATACTATACTGTCTGTCAAGGCAAAAAGTCCCTTTCACATGCCATACTGTGATACAATACAACATTACTCATTAAATATTCATGAAATCATAAAACATGAATGTTCATGAAGGTAAAGGGTTAAGCTGTCACGTTCTGTATTTCCTTTTAACCCATTCCTTCATATTGATGCCTCTGTGAAAGTCCCTTTTTGAAATCATTGTGATAAATAAAGCATTTGCTCCTTTCAAGCAAATGCTCTATCACAATGTTGTCAATACTACATAATTCTAAAATTTTCCTTTTCTCTAGAAAATGCTCCTTTTTGGAAGATTTATTCTTTTATTGCTAGACATTTTGTCCATCGTCTGCATTGTGCACAAATGTCGGGAAGGGAAATAGTGTGCAGCGAGTTTCCCTGCATCGACTCGGAATTCAAATATCGATTTTCCAAAATGCGGGAACCAGTGTTAATTGTCAATTACAGGAATCCCACTAGGGGTTATTGATCAAATGTGAGACAGCTAAAAATAGGTATTTCGAGTATTCCAGCTTCAGTACTACATGTATTTACGAAGCCGATATAGACCTTTCTGTTTTGTTTTGTTTTTGGGTTATTTCACACGCATTGGATAATATTTTTTACCAGTTTACCAGACAACCATTTTGATTGTTGGATAATGCCTGGATCATTTTGAGAAAAAAGGGGGGCAAAGATAAAAGGGATCCCACACAGCCCGCGCCCTGAAACCATCTCTGCAGATGTTACTCACCTATTAGTGAGGCCATGTCAAAAGCAGTACATCCATTCTTGGCCTGCACTGTTACATCAGCACCAGCATTGATCAGGTATATAGACACAGCTTTTTTCCTGAATAAACAATAAAACCTCTTTTCAATGGCCACTCAATGGAAAAGTAACTAACTAATTAACCCATTCCCTTATAGTGACATCTATAGACGCTTCTGTAAAAGTCACTTTTTGAAACCATTGTGATAAATAGTGCACAATGGATTCAAAACTGCATGATTTCTAAAAGTTTACTTTTCTCCAGTAAATGCTCCTTTTCAGTAGAATTATTTAAAGAGCTTGGGTCTAATCTTACAACACAGAATTGCTCTAAAATGTATCACTACGCATACTTAGAAACACATTTCACAGCTTAATTCAGGTCTACAGTAATGCTGAAAGCTCCTGCAGGAGCTTTCAGCATTACTGTAGACCTGCATTAAGCTGTTAACTTGAGAAATTGTCCAGATTACAAATCGGATAACTCGAACTTCTGTCATCTCAAACTAATTTATATAGTCCCTTGAAGTTAGAGATATCAAGTTCAACTGTAATTTAATACTAAATATAAAATAAGGAAATGTATTGCTATGTCAAACAGAATGAATTCAAATATAACACATAAACAATCAGAGTAATCCATTTTGTGTACACCGGAGAAAAAAGGCAGAATAGGAGGTGACTCCAAGGATGAGAAAAAGTAATACATAATGCAGTCGTGTAGCTTTCTGCATTACATGTACTTTAATTTTAATTTTGCTTTAACCCTTACCCTCCTAAGTATTTAAACAAGAATTCATGGTTTCATGAATCCATATATGTGAGAATTAGTGATGGGAATCGGCTGGATTTTCATAATCGATAATCGGTTGATGCCAACCGACTAAGCTTCTATTATAATCGGAATCGGTTACTGTGTAACAAGTGTAGAGTCTACTATGTAATACAGAAAAGTTTTGAATGGAAGAGTTTAAAGATTAAATACTTGTCTTGTTCTAATGTTATTCAAATGTTTTACATGCTATTTTTATGTATAGTTTTGTTTGTGGAAGTTATCTCCATCATCTGTCATTTTCTTTCAAAGCCTTGGTTTGGTTTTACAAAACAAATCACTTATTTGTTTTGACATCATCGTGTCTGGTTTCCATCAGCTAAAATGGTCGCATATAGGTGCTAAAATACTAGTACCCCGTTTTGATATGCTATTTATGATGTATACGCATTGTAAACCGGGCTAAAGTAACGGGGCGCGTGCAGCTTCACAGGGGTTTTCCCACATGGATACTATAAATAGTAACAGTAGGATGGAGAAAAAGAAAGGGACAATTCGGATATTTAAGGAATATAAAGGGCAGTTTCTATCGGTAACTGATTGACACAGTGACTGTTTATGATATAATTCTTTAGATTTCAATAACATCGTATTTTAATGTTCGAAAAAGTACTCACATTCTTTTTCGAGTGCTTGAAATTTCAACTCTCAATTTTCATTTTCTACAGGCATTTCGCGAGTATGCGAGCGCTAAGTTCAAACCCTGGTTGTTCATTTAATAGCAAATATAGGAATCGTGATATAGTTTTAGTGTTGAAATACCACGAAAATATGATTCAGATTACGAACATGCCGCGCAATGCATAAGATTACAAATAATTTTGGTTATTTCCGTGATTCTCCACATTCCGATTAATCGGAAACGTCCAAGTCGCGCTCGAGCGCTTGGTTTGTGGCTGAGCTCGACTGATTTTCGATTATAATCGATTATCGGGACACCACTAGTGAGAATACTGATATATTTACCCTTTCCCTGTTCTATGTTTATACCACCTTTCAATACCTACTGAATATTCATGGACAAAGTAGTTAAAATGAAATAAGGAAGGTGAAACATTACAGCTTTACTTAAGAAAGTAAAGAAACAGATCTATCAAATTCCATATTAAGCAAACAGATCAGACCCTGAGCATTTGCTCTATTTAGCACAATGGTTTCCGAACTACAAAAAAATCTAAAAAAATTATTTTCTCTATTTAATGCTCCTTTTCAGTAGAATTCTTCAAAGAGGTTGGATCTAAAAATAGCCTGTGAGGGAATGGGTTAAGCAGTCATCTTCTTCTACAGTCCTCCATGTTAATTCACTAGGTGGCAGCTTTGAAAATAGTTTGGATATGTACTGTAAAAGAATCCCTGCCATATGAGTACCAATCTTTTATCACAAAATCATACAGCTTTTTAATTCTTCACTCCATTAACCCTTTACTCCATGAATATTTATGAGCTAAAACTCAGTTATTATGGCATTAATTTTTGTTATCTCAAATAAAATTCTGATATACATGTATGTTTATACATATACATTGCATTGGCAAATTGTTTCTAAGAAAAGCAAAATAAACTCAGATCTAAAATATCCTGAGTGAAAACAGTGCAGACCCTGATCAGACAGCTGCTATAGGAGCTGTCTGATTTGGATATACACTGTTTGCAAAAAGGCTTAAGCATTTCCATAGAGTAAAGGGTTATTTTTCCTGTAAGAAACTAGAATGATCACTAAAGGTGATGAATACCACTGCAGCCTTGATTGCAAATCCAAGTTTGTGACACCAACTACCCATGTAACAGGACCAAATGACAAAATACTCAAAGTTCAAGTGGCGATAATTCTGTAATACTTGCCATTAAACACAGGAAAATTGTACATTGCACATACACTATTCATGGTTATTACGTATATCAATTACGAATTACTTTCAAATTTAATGAGGAGTCCGCAACACCAACTCCCCATGTTCCATCATTCATGACAAAATAACAAAACATACTCAAAGTTCAAGGAGAGATAATTCAGCAATGCTTAGGACTAAACATGTGAAATTGTGTCCTTCACATCTACACTTCATAATTAATGCATATGCCAAGTTTGATGTAAATTGGTAGAAATGTAGAAGTAGTTTGCATCACAAGATATATGCCAGGTTGTGCCACGGACAGACAGAAAGCAGACAGACAGATGGACAAACAGATCAACCGACCGACCAACACACTGACGCCTATATACCCCCTCTCAAACTTCGTTTGCGGGGGTATATTATAATAATTAGATTTTTCATAATTGCATGTGAACACAGGAATTTTTTTATCATGGCAGAAACTATAAAATCAGATCTAAATTATTCCATAAGCAAACTGAGTGGACCCTAACAAGACGGTTCCTACAGGGACCAGCTGATCTGGGTCTACTCTGTTGCACAAGCTGAAGGCAGGTGGCTCCTATAGGAGCATTCTGTATTACTTTCACCTTGCTTTAAGCAGCCACCTATCCTAAATACCATCTAATTAACACAATTTAGTGGCCGTTATATAGAGGTTTTACTGTAATTCCCTTGTCAACAGTGCTGTTAAAACATTTGGCTAATTTATATTCATACAGTAACTAGAAAACGGACTCAGTCAAAGAGGGCCCTTAATCAAGGGCAGATAACTCTAGACATAGTGATCTGATTCAACTCAAAAACTATAGGCGTCTTCCTCTGATGATACTTAATAGCATATGCCTTTAATTTAAAACCAATATGTGAAGTACTGTTTGAGTTAACGCATCACATCTAAAGTGTTGACGGGCAGACAGAAAATGTGATTACTATAGGACATGCATTTTCAATGCAGGGCCCTAATTATTGCTCACATGAATATTCATTATGTTAAGGTCAATACAGTATTCTATATATACCCATGATAGGTTGCCTGCATGAGAGCTGTCCAGCCACTGATTGTATCCTGCTTGTTGATGTCACAGCCCCTGTCCACTAACAACTGGGCAATGTCCATCCTCCCGGTCATTGCCGCAAACATCAGTGGTGTAGCACCATCTTGCAGTGAGCAGGTGTCTCTTTGTGTAATGTCAATATCTAAAATATCCCGTACCCTTTGTATATCACCTACAAAACAGATTGAATGTGTTTAGAACAAAATCAAATAAACTCTCTGTATGCTTATCCTTTAACCCATTACATCATAGGCTATTTTTAGATACAACCTCTTTGAATAAATCTACCGAAAAGGAGCATTAATTAGAGAAAAGGAAACTTTGTAGTTTGAAACCATTGTGATAAATAGAGCATTTGCTCCTATAGGAGCAAATGCTCTATGTATCACAATGGTTTCACAAAGTGACTTTTACAGAGTCGTCAAAATGAGGGAATGGTTTAAATAATTCCATAAATAGGACTTACTAAGTGCATTTGCAAACAGAGTAGACCCAGATCAGACAGCTCTTGTAGGGGTATGCTCCGTTTGCCATGAAATTATAGTTTCTACCACTGCTAAAGATTCCTCTGTTCATGTGCAATTATAAAACTTTATCTAATTAATATTCATGACATCTTTATTTCTTGCATGAATATTCATGGAGTAATGGGTCAAGTAACTGTTGTTTACAAAAAATTGTCCTCTGCTACAATTCTACGAACTAAGTTCTCTTTAATTTCTCCATTAAAATACAAACAGTGACAAACATTTATGATCCTGATCAGACACTGGGTAGCTTGTTGTCTCATCTGAATCCAAACAGTTTGCACTTGTAATCACAAATTAGTCACTAGCATGCACAAAATTAAACAACTTCTCATAGGATGCACTCTGTAATATCACTCAACTTTCTACCATAATACAAGGTAGTGAAATTAGGTAAGAATATTTATACATCAGGGCATACGATAGTTTGAATAATAACAGCTTCATGTTTATTTAACCCATTCCCTCATATTGACGCCTTTTGACACCTCTACAAAAGTCATCTGTTCAAACCATTGTGATAAATAGAGCATTTGCTCCTCTATCTATTTATCCCAATTGTTTCAAATTAAAAAATTCTAAAATTTTCCTTTTCTCTAATTAATGCTACTTTTCAGTAGATTTATTCAAAGGGGTTGGATCTAAAAATAGCCTATGAGGGAATAGGTTAACATAAATAGCAATCAAATACATTTTGTAGACACCATCAGAGCTTCAGATTAGAGGCAGTATATGTTACATATTTTTATATTTCTCTGCCAAACCCTATCCTGCTGGTACTCATTAGAATCACCTCTCTGAGGCAATTCTAATGAGTAGCAGCAAGATAGGGTTGCCTCAGAAATAACAGATTTTGATAAACAGTATACATCTTAACCCTTTCACTGTTCTATGTTTATTTCAAATTTCAATACCTACTGAATATTCATGGACAAAATAGTTATATTAAAATATGGAAGGTGGGTCATTGCAGCCATTGTAGAAAGTATTCCATTAGCAAATGGAGCAGACCCTGATCAGATGGCTCCTATAGGAGCCATCTGATCTGGGACTACTCTGTTTGCAGATCTATACATGAAAACATGTTTATACGAAGGAAAGGGTTAATTCTTATTTATATTCCTAACCACAATTTTTTACCTTGCTTGGCTGCATTAATGATATCTGGTTTTCTGTCTTCATGTTCTGCAGTAATGAAACACAATAAAGATAAATACATGTAATGTACCACATCCATACCAGTCAACACTTACAAAGAAATTGCAATGTGTATTCAATTATGACAATAACTTCAATGCCATTTTAACCTTTAGCCTGCTATGGGTGGATGAGTGAATACCTATGCAAACAGTTTGGATCCAGATGAGACGCCGAGTAACTTGGCTTCTCATCAGGATCATAACTGTTTGACACCCTATTAGCATTTTGGTAGACAAATTGATTATAGCTTGAAATTTGAAAATGTAGGTGAAAAATTCTGTAAAAATAATTTGCTCAGCAGGCTAAAGGTTAAAGCTCTGTTTCAAACACTGGAAAGTTTCTTAACCCTTTCCTTCAATGAAACACCTATTCAATTCACACCCTTGCAAACAGAGTATACTCAGATCAGTAGGAGTATACTCAGATCAGTAGAAGCTGGCTGATCATAGACTGTTTTGTTTGCTTATGGAATTACATAGATCTGATCCTATTGTTTTTGTCTAAGTTAAAATTTCCTAAATGAAATATGACATTATAAAATGACTCACTTAATGAATATTCATGAACAGATTCATACATTAATTTAATGTTCATTAGGGAAAGGATTAAACAATTTTTTGATTTTGTTTTACCTATTAATGTACTTAGATATTTAAATATCTACCAGTTTTTTGGTTTTTTTGCCTTAACTACCAAATTTTAATTTGAACAGGAGTGTTCAGATTGCAAAAACATTTTATAAATGTCACATTTAAAACATCTTAAACGCTTTACCTGACAGACGCCCTTAAACACCTTTGCAGAAAAGACCAAGATTAGACTGCTCCTTTAGGAACTGTCTGATCAGTGTCTGCACTCTCTTTATACAGAAATTAATGAGGGTTAATGACTCTTTGTATTTTGTTTTGAGTATTTTTTCTGCTTTAATCCCCAATCAAACAAGTTTCCAATATTTAATTTAGAAACACCTCTTCATACCTATGCAAACAGAGTAGGCCCAGCTCAGACTACTCTTGCATGAGCTGTCTGAACAGGATCTGCTGTTTGCTTATGGAAATATATATATCTTATTTTACAGTTTCTGCCATGGTCAAAACATCCTGTGTTCCTATTCCAGGTATAAAACTTCAGCTAATAATATCCTTGATGTCATTATTTGTTACATGAATAATTATCAGATGACAAGTTAACCCCTTACTCCATAAATACCCCTTACTCCATAAATACGCCTTTCTAAATATGCCTTTCTAAGCCTTTTCAAACAGAGTAGACCCTGATCAGACAGCTCTATAGGAGCCATCTGATCAGGGTCTGCTCTGTTTGCTTATGATATGATAAAGATCTAATTATACAGCTTGTGTCATGATAAAACTTGTTTTGTTCAATGTGATATCATAACAAGAGCACCGCAAGCGGGTGCCAACGCTCATCTGTCGTCATTGTCAAGATGAACATGCATACCAAAAATGAACGTTGTAAAATGAAAAATTGAAGAAGTTATGGTCAATGTTAAGATTTTGGACGACAATGCGGACGCCGGAGTTACGACAATAGCTCGTGATTTCTTCGAAACAGACCAGCTAAAAATCCAGATCATTAATATTCATGATATCATTATTTCTTGCATAATTATTCATGGAGTAAAGGGTTAAAGCATTTAACATGTTTCTTGATTTTATATTCGAGACTCTAATTACCCCCATGTCGACTTATCAAACCATTATCCTTACCTACAATGGGTTTGTTGGTTGTTTTCCTGTCTAAAAACCCTCTGACTTCTCTCTTCCCTCTTATTGCTGCTATTGACAAGGCTGTTTTATCCAACACACTCGTCATATTAGGGTCCCCTCCTCGCTCTATCAATATTTGTGCAGTAGTCATGTGACCATTGAGAGAGGCCACCATTAATGGAGTCAAATTAGTACTTGGCGACCGATAGTTCACATCTACACCACGATCTAGTATCAGTCGAAGCACAGCATCATGCCCATGCTGAGCTGCTGCTAACAGAGGAATATATTCACAAGGGCTCCCTGATGTGTTCATATCTGCTCCAGCTTCAACAAGGAGTCGGACAACTTGTAGATGACCCCCTCTAGCTGCTAACGTCAAAGCTGAAGACCCATATCTATTTCTGGAATTAACATCTACTTGATGTTGTAAGAGAGATGAGATGATGTTCGCATGGCCATGTCTAGCAGCCTGCATCACTGGAGTCCATCCAAACAAGTTGCACTTATCAGTAGCAGCTCCTTTCATTAACAGCACTCTAACAATCTGAAGAATGTATAATGAACATTGTGGAAATTAACAAAGTAAAATATATTTCATTGATGATTCAGTTGAGAAGTAAAATCAAAACAAAAATGCACCAAAATAAATCAAAAGTTAAGACAAAGTAAATTATTATTTTAGCAAGACTAAAGCTACATTTGATGCAATAAATTATTTATATTTAAAAAAACATAAACCTTTTAACTAAAAAACTGTAACTGATCAAAGTCTTATCTTGTCTAATATTAGAGGATAAACCCATTACATGATTAGTGTCCTCATAGACTAGTTTCAGACCAACCTCTTTGAATAAATCAACTGAAAAGGGGCATCTATTTGAGACAAGAGGGCCAAGATGGCCCTTAATCGCTCACCTGATTACCATACATTTAAGATCATAGCTGGGTAACCCCAGAATGGGACCAATATTGACCCAAGGGAGAGTATTTGAACAATATTGATAGTGGAGTATGAGCAGTGGTTCTGGAGAAGATTTTCATGTTTTTTCCCCAGATCCATTTTGTTTTTTTAATGTACAAAAAGTCACCAAAGGAGTACTATATGGCCTAGTGACCTAGATTTTGGTCCCACGTGATCCACTTTCAAACTCATCCGAGATTTTATTAAGACAATCATTCTGACCAAGTTTCATGAAGATTGGGCAAAAAATGTGACCTCTAGAGTGTTCACAAGGTTTTCCTATTGTTTGACCTAGTGACCTAGTTTTTGACCCCACATAATCCACTTTCAATCTCATCCGAGATTTTATTAAGACAATCATTCTGACCAAGTTTCATGAAGATTGGGCAAAAATGTGACCTCTAAAGTGTTCACAAACTTTACCTATTGTTTGACCTAGTGACCTACTTTTTGAGGCAACATGACCCACTTTCAAACGTGTCCTACATTTTATCAAGGCAATCATTCTGACCAAGTTGCATGAAAATTGGACAAAATATATGAGCTCTAGAGTGTTCACAAGATTTTTCGACTATTTGACCTAGTTTTTGACTCCATGTGACCCACTTTCAAACTCATCCAAGACTTTATCAAAACTGTCATTCTGATAAAGTTTCATGAAGATTAAGCCACAAATGTGACATCTAGAGTGTTCACAAGGTTTTTCGACTATTTGACCTAGTGACCTAGTTTTTACTTGCACATGACCCACTTTCAAACTCATCCGAGATTTTATCAGGACAATCATTCTGACCAAGTTTCATGAAGATTGGGCTAAAAATGTGACCTCTAAAGTGTTCACAAGGTTTTTCGACTATTTGACCTAGTGACCTACTTTTTAATTGCACATGACCCACTTTCAAACTCATCCGAGATTTTATTAGGACAATCATTCTGACCAAGTTTCATGAAGATTGGGCAAAAAATGTGACTTCTAGAGTGTTCACAAGGTTTTCCTACTATTTGAAATAGTCACCTAGTTTTTGACCCCACGTAACCAACTTTCGAACTTGTCCGAGATTTTATTAAGACAATCATTCTGACCAAGTTTCATGAAGATTGCACTAAAATTGTGACCACTAGAGTGTTCACAAGCAAATTGTTGACGACGAATGCACGACGGACGACGGACATTCAAGTATCCCAAAAGCTCACCTTGAGCTTTGCTCAGGTGAGCTAAAAAGGAAACTTTTAGATTTGTGTTGTTTTGAAACCATTGTGATCAATAGAGCATTTTCTCCTATAGATCAAAAGCTCTATTTATCACAATGGTTTCAAAAAGTGACTTTTACAGAGGTGTCAAAAAATAGGAGGGAATAGGTTAATACATTTTTTTCAGGTAATAACATGATTACATCTGCAGTGTTCTGAAGGACTGTTATTATCCCAAGCCAGAAGGGCAAGGGTAAACAACAGTCTCAATTAAGGGGCACTGCAGATCTGTTATTGCCCCAAACGAACATGTATTGTCGCTATTCTTGCATTCATTAAACCATTTTTTGCTTTATCTCAAAGGGTTTTGTAACTAAGTGTTTTTTTAAAAAAAAAACATAACCGAAAATTCCAAGTTAAAAAGGGCCATAACAGGATTTTACATCAAATTAACATTTTGGGGGTCCCTGGGACTCCCATTTCCAAACTTTGGGGGTCCCGTCTGACAAAAAGGGGTCCACTAATAAAGTGTATTATTTTAATAAATGAATATCTGTACCTTTATTTAACATTAGCATGCTATGGGCAGATGAGTGAATACCTATGCAAACAGTCTGGATCCAGATGAGACGGCAAGTAACTCAGCGTCTCATCAGGATCCAACCTGTTTGTCACCCTGATATATGTTTTAGGGGTCCCAGGTGTCATTTTATGCCTATAGGACGCAGAATATTGCGTCCGGTAAAACCCTGCCATAATTCTGTCAAAATGATTGACAGAGTTACGTACTCTTGTTACAGATGAAGCTTATGTCGAGTTATGATGGTGAACAAGTGTTCCAAGTTTCAAAGCTCTATTCAAAAGGCAAAAAGTGGACTTTAAAAACCTTAACCAAGGTGTGACGCGGACGCCGACACCAGGGCGAGTAGGAAAGCCCCACAATTCTTCGTATAGTCGAGCTGAAAATCGCCCGGAATAAGCCCGTACCCAGGTGGGGGGCTTGGGGGCACGGGCCCCCCCCCCCCAGCTGGCTGACAAGACACCATTTTTATTAATGGGCCCTTTTTAGTTTTCAACTAAATCCTTACCAAGGCAAGTTTTTTAGTGTCCAATATTTTCCTACCTGAGGGGAGATTATCTGTTATAACTCTACATGGACAGGCCACCTTTAGCATGTTGTCATGCTGTGAGCCACGCTTTTAGGCAAGACCTATTTTGGTATGGACCAATCAAGGGGTATCTCCCACGGAGAACACCCGAAGTACGTAATCACAAGTTGGTTCCGGTTTTCGCTATAATGGAATTTAGCAAATAAATTGTTCAGGAACCAGTCGTGTCAAAATGCAAATTGCAGAGCCGATATATCCTATATTATAACATAAAATTATATCTTGATAGAGTGATTCAGATAGTATGAAACTGCACCATTCAATGCGGCATACCAAAAAGAAAAATCGGCAACCGGAAGGGCCCACCCCTCCCGTACCCTCCCCAACTGGGCACCCCCAGCCAGAATTTTCTGGGTACGGCCCTGCCCGGGAACCCCCCCCCCCCCCCCAACCCCTTGAAAAGCTTGTTATTTTTTTAATCTGGGCTGTTCAACAAATTCTTATTAAAAACACAATGGCATAAATATTCATGGAGTAAAGAGTTAACCTGGTCATGGCCATTTGCTGCTGCCACCATCAGCGGGGTGTTTTCATCCTCATCTGTAGAATCTACATAAACACCTTCGTCCAATAGAGCTTCACCCAAGTGCACATCGCCCTGTTCACAGGCGGACATAAGCTGTTGGACGGACTCCATGGCAAACCAACTCGTTTGACAAACTATGTGTCGTCAACTTCACTGCATGTCATTATTGTCCATACTGCCATGCCCTTAGAGGCTACGGTGGAATTAAGTGGAAACGGGACAACCAAACGGGACAACACTGAATTTGACAAGAAATATTTCGAAGTAGTGGGTCAGCAACAAGTTTTTATATTACTAATATCCCGTAAAACTCATCTATATGATCGTTGTGTTCGGTTCTCAACCTGTTACATGTTGGTTGTTAAGTTAGTTGCTGAAAATTCTAATGTTTTTCATTGACATAATAACTTTTAGATTCCACAGTCGCCATTTTAATGACGTCATATCCGAATGATTTTCGACACGGGCAACTTCGTACTCACCTTTGATTTGTTAACCCTTTACTTCATGACTATTCAGACAAGAAAGAATATCAATAACCTGAATTTTTATAACGGCACAATGAACAAAAGATTTTGTTTTCAAGACAGAAACTGTAGAATCAGATCTATATTATGTCATAAGCAAATAACAGACCCTGATCAGACAGCTCCTCTATATACATGTATATAGTGCTAAGCTGTCTCTGTATACGAACTGGGTCTTCTCTGTTTGCAAATGCGTTGAAAGGCGAGTTATGGAGTAAAGGGGTTAATTAAACAATTAAACGTCACTAACATATATATTGCGTCACAATATAAAAAAAATGTTTACCAGAATCTCGGCGTCTCATCTAGATCTAAATTCATTAATTATTAGCAATTTTAACCTCTCTTAAAAATTAAAAGTTTGTAGCTTTCTTATAAAATGAGCCGTAGTTAGAGTCAGACTTGATAACAACAAACAATATGTCACATTGTTATAGTCACTTGCATTTGTAGACTTTTTCATTATTTTTATATATTTGATTAATATGATTTATTTTTTGAAGGGTTCGTTGTGATAAATGAAATTTCATTCGATGGTCCATAGTTCAGCGGTCATACCAAACTGAATTTATCCCTTTACTTCATGAATATTCGCGTAAGAAATAATGATGCTGATGTCATAAAAAATATCTATTCACAAAATACAATGTATTTCATAATTGTATTTTTTCCTGCGGCAGAAATAGAATCAGACCTACACGATTCAATAATTAATCAGAGCATATCCTTAACAGAGGGCTCCTACAGGAGCCGTCTGATGTCGATCTACTATGTTTACAAAGGATATTTTTGTCAGGTACAAAGTTATATTGAATTTCATAATGGGCACAGCTGACAAAACAATCCACACATATTTTTTTTCAAGATATGCACAATAAAAATATGCACAGTAGAGTAGAATCTCTCCAGAGTCTAGACATAAACAAATATAAATAACCGTGTTAAAGATCGATGGCAGATTAACCCTTCTCTTGCTATTCACGTCAATATACGTACCTGTAAATAGTGAAGACCCAAATGAGACAGCTCCTGCAGGAGCTGTCTCATCAGGGTCTGCACTATTTACAAGTTGATTGTGCAACCAGTGCACTCCACAGCAGTGATTGCACAGCAAAACACTTGTACACATTGAAGATAAATGTAATTATACAACAGGACAGTGGAGTATGCCAGCACCGTCTGGGACCCTTACGAGAAAGGGGACATAGACAGATTGGAAATGGTTCAGCGTCGCGGTGCCAGATATGTAAAGAACAGGTACCACAATAGATCCAGCGTAAGTGACATGCTGTCAGATCTCCAGTGGAAACCGCTCCAAGACAGACGCAAAGAAGCCCGACTCTCCATGTTCTATAAGATCGTGAACAGCCAGGTTGCCATTTCCTCAGAATTTCGACTTCGAGAAAACACAACCAAGTCATCTCCGGACAACAACATCTCCCTCTTCCACATTCCATACTGCAGAACTCTTTATCGCCAGAAATCCTTCTTTCCTCGGACCACCCGTGACTGGAACAGCCTTCCTACAGATGTCATGTCGGCACGGTCAGTTGACGCTTTCAGAAGTCAGCTGGCCAAAAACTTTATCTAACTTCCTCTTGTTTTTATCTTCACTGTACATACTCTCACTTTTATCTCTTTTTCGCCTTTCATGCGCACCCTGGCAATAATCTTCAGCTAGTTGAAGGAGGCCAGTAAAATGGAAGAAGAAGAAGGACATGGGTAAAGAAGGAGAAATGTATTTTAAAATTCAGCAAGCGAAGGGTTAAGCGGCCCTCTGCCTCTTAACCCATTCCCTCATATTGACGACTTTTGACGACTCTGTAAAAGTCACTTTGTGAAAACATTGTGATAAATAGAGCATTGTTGTTGCAAATGATCTATTTATCACAATGGTTTCAAACTTCAACATTCTAAAAACTTTCCCTTTCTCTTATTAATGCTCCTTTTCGGCAGATTAATTCAAAGATGTTGTATCTAAAAAAAATAGCCTATGAGGTAATGGATTAAATACCTTAATTCTTCTTTATTAAATGTTCAATTTATAGATGTATTACTGCATACATACGAGAGTGAAACCCCTCTAATAAAAAGTGGATTGCTGTACATATCATGTGTCACAAGGAACGTGGAAGGTGGAACATATATAGAAGCCATTTTAGAAACTAACGAAAGAAATATTTCAAATTCCATTAGCAAACAAGGCAGACCCTGATCAGACGACTCCTATAGGAGATGCAAATGTGTGAAAAGGCTTTTATATGAGGGAAAGGGTTAACCCTTTCCCTGATGAATATTCATGTAGGAAATAATGACGTCATGAAAATTAATAACATTATATTTTTTTGTAATGGCATATTCATATGCCCATGAGCACTTGACATTTTGGCTCAGACAGAAGCTGTAGAATCAGATATATATTACACCATGAGCAAACAGAGCAGACCCTGATCAGACGGCTCCTATAGGAGCCGTCTGATCGGGGTCTACTCTGTTTGCAGATGCGTCATAATGCGCTTACAAAAGGGAAAGGATTAAGAAACTATTGACTGGTTGCCAAAGAGCTTGGATCATCTGGCACCAGACTGTGTATATGCAAATGCGAGTCAAGTCGTAGAGGACAAACGTTTATTGGATATGAATTAAATCACAGATAATTCATCTGATAGTATATACATGTATACATTTCTGAAAACATGTTAAGTCACACAAAACACGATGTTCTATCTCATACCATCCTGCTTAAATTTGCGATAGATTTTAAACGCTTTTCTTAGTTCCATTTAGAAGGTATGGTGCCATATTTCTGCCAACAGTTACCCAAGCAGAATTCACGAAATGTTTGCGTTAATCCTTTCCCTCATATAAAACGCATTTTTATTTACGCATTTGCAAACAGAGAAGACCCAGATCAGACGGCTCCCATGCCGTCTGATCAGGGTCTGATCTGCTTGCTTATGAAAATTTATAGATATGATTATGCAGTTTCCACAACAGTGAAAAACAAATTTTCTTCGTTCTGTTTTATTCATTCTGTGCATAAATATTCATGAGGTGAACTTGTTTTAATAAATACATGTATTAAACAGGGAAAGAGCTAATTATGTGAACGTGTCACAGTGAAAACTTAACTCATTCTCTTCTATGCTATTTTTAGACCCAACCTTTTTTAATTAATTTACTGAAAAGGAGCGTTAACTAGAGAAAAGGAAAATTTTAGAATTTTGTAGTTTGAAACATTGTGATAAATAGGGCTTATCATATAAAAACATTGTTAAGCAATATTGGTATGTTAGATGTATGGAATAACCAGTTTACGCATATATACCATATTTTCTTCCCATGAAACAGCGCATTATAGATATATATAAACAGTTGGTATTCAAAGATTAATAATTCAAGTAAGCTTTCTACATATTGCTTATTCAAACATGACCTAACCGCAGAAAAGTATCTGGAATGCATAAATGAAAATAAATATAAGATAGCACTTACAAAATTTAGGATTTCAGCTCATGATCTTGCAATAGAAACAGGTCGGTACTTAGATATCGACAGAAAATTTCGAACTTGCTTATTTTGCAACATGGGAGTAGCAGAAAGTGAGTATCACTTTCCTCTTCTTCTTCCTATTTCTGGCCACATTCAACTTGTGGAATATTCTGCCAGTTTGTGGTCTGCACTTATAAACCCCGCTTCCCTCCCTAAGCTCCTTTTGGAAAAGTAAGTCAGGTTTGCTCAATCAGTAGAGATTTAAATGTCTCTAGTGACGGGGCATTTGCTGTGCTAGGTGGTAGAGCGTTCCAGTCTTTTGTTGTTTGTACAAAAGAAATACCATTTCCTAGGATCTATAGCAGATGTTTGTATTGTGTAGCTATGTGATTGGGCATATCTAGTGTATCGTGTGGGTCTATTTAGGTATTTGGCTAGATCAATATTGACTTCTCTATTAACTATTTTGTAGAACATGTTGAGTCTAGCTTCCTTTCTTCTACTAGTGTGTCCGAAATATAGAGACATTAGACTGAAATATTTGTCTCCATACTTTTGCAGATGGCCAACTGTCAACAATTTTATTTCTCTCATGAGTTCAAGCTCAGAGCGTTTAAACAACAATGTAGCAAAGCTTATCTATCATGCTTTTAAATTAAGAGCCCAATCGCAATAATACATCTCCATGGAATTTTAAATTGTTAGTATTATTGAAGCTCTTGCTGTGATTAAGTTTATTAATTAAGCTGATTAAGTTCTGACTAACAGTTCATTTACTTTAATTATTGCTGGTCTGTTAATAGAATTATTATCTCTGCAACATGTACAAACTTGTTGTCAAAATGGACATGACAGATCAAATACTTTCAGTTTTTATTCTTCTGGAAGATACTAGAAATTTGTGTGTTTATACTACTCTGTTTGTTAAGGCTATAAATATGTATGTATTTTATGCCGAATAAACAATATGTTATGTTATGTTATGTTAAATAGAGCATTTGCTCCTATAGGAGCAAATGGTCTATTTATAACAATGATTTCTTAACATCGTTTAACAGAACGGTAGCACGTGTGACATACTAGAATTTGTGTAAAAGAAGTCATAAGGTCTGAAACAATGAACAAAAATGCTTATTTCATCTCCATTTCTACTATAAATCCCCATTTCTTCACTGGCGAAATGGATTTTTTTCAGTAAATACGCGATTTTATGGTTATCTATTGACCATTCTTGTTTTAGTTGGTCTAATTTAATCGAAATTAACTTATTATACCTAAATTGCTTGAATTTTGTTTTTTAAATCGATCCAGAAATGACTTTAAAATTTCCATTGCGTGTTTTGTGTTCCATTTCTTCCATTGCTTGATAGACATCGTTCTGAAATGAAAGATTCGGGAGTAATTTATATACTTGTCTCTGGTTAAATACTGAATAAATTATCAGTTTTACATATGTTTCTTGCAGCATGTGTCTATAAGTGTTAGAAATAAAATAAGACTAAATTGTTGGTTAACCTAAACACATTTTCACGCATTTGCAAACAGAGTAGATCGATCAGATCAAACGGCTCCCGAACCGTCTTATCATAGTCCGATCTGTTTGCTTATGGTATACTATATATCTGATTCTATAGTATCTGCCTGAACCAAAACATACTATGTACATATGCCATCATAAAATTTCAGCTAATAAATGTTCATGAGGTAAAGATTGAACAGTGAAAACGTGTAACAATCACAACACATGTCAAATTATAGCGACCGTGTAAAATGCAACATCAAATGTGATTGGCCAATAGTATGTGTGATTTATTTTGATTGGTTCTTTGATCTGTAGGAGGGTTGTTTAAAATTTGTTAAAACTATCCAACTTGGGAACACAACAAACAAAATGTCCCAACAAAATATCGACCCTGCCGCAAGCAATACTAGAACGAAAGAAAGACCCGTCGTTGCTACATCGTCAAAAGAAACACATTCGGTCAGCAAAAGGTAAGATCTGGCCATTGTACTTAACCGCTTTGTGGAATTGTGATGAGTTTTCGCGACTGTTTTAAAAGTTGATTCGTTCTCAGATGATGCTGCTACAAAGCATGACTTAATACTATTTTGTATGTTTCGTTAACATATTAAAACACTTCTGATTGTTGTTTTATACATCAATATACCGATTTTCACGATTTTTTTACTGTTTAGACTTGCTATCAAATCAATAATGTGATACTGAAGATGTCGCTTAAAGACGATTTCGCCTGTAAACTGTGTTTAAAAAGCTGTGTTCATAGTGTTTATCAAGAATCCGGGTCAAATCGGACCAAAACCAAATCGGCCTGGGTCAAATCGGACCGGGTCAAATCGGACCAAAATGAACCGGGTCAAATCGGACCACGTTCTGTATTGAATAGAATGTCCCATGTGGTTGATTAGTCCGATATGACAACCAATATATACCTAACTTTGGCAAAATAAAAAGTAGTGTCATGCATTGATTTATACAAAATGGGTTAATTAGATATTAAATCTGCTTAGGCGGGTCCCAGGTAATTGAAATTTGTATATATATTTATTCTTTATTTGAGTCTCTTCATAGCATATTATGCAGTTTTGATATTATTTGAGTAAGAAAGGGATATTTTAATTTTGATGATCGTGTATATTTAAAAGGCATTAACTTCACCAACTGACCTGATCATAATTAGAGATGCTTGATTTTTTTTAATCGGAATTTGTTGCATTACCTGGCCCATGAAAGAAGATTGTTTAATGTTTGCCGTCATTATTTGTAAACGGCATACTTTAATCAACTGATTATTGTGTAATTGATTTTCACTTTCCTGCATATAACTGTTTAACTGAGTTGTATACATTGTATTTCACACCCCGTTTCGAATTATGTAGGCTGTCACCGAATAAAAGAGAAATTAGAAGTCATCTTTAAATTGTTAAGTTAAATTGTTATATGTAATTTTACCAAAACGTACACCTATGATTGAATAAATAAATGTTCATTTCATGATTAAAATAATCTTATCATCAAACTTTGGTATTCACCAGCAAAATAGTTGGAAAACATAAGATTGTATGAATAAATTAACATTATAAAAAAATGGTCCGATTTGACCCGGTCCGATTTGGTTTTGGTCCGATTTGACCCGAGGTCCGATTTGGTTTTGGTCCGATTTGACCCGTTACCGTTTATCAAACACGTGTCCAGTTGGAAGTAGACACTTTTCTGAATTCCAATTAATAAGCAAATGTAAAAAAGCCAACGCCACACTTGGATTCCTAAGACGGAACCTAAGAAATGTTCTTCTTCTCTTCTTCTTCTTCTTATGAAGTACAACACTCTCTCAACTTTGAGAATTATGTGTTGGCGCCTAATTTAGAATAAACATTTGTACAATAATAGCGTGAATGCTGAACTAGTTAAAAATAAAACTATATACAAGTTGTATAGGTCTAGTTATTTAGTATCGGTATTAGGACAGCCACAGGAGCTAAGGACTTAAATGCATCGACTGTGGCTGCCGACTGTACAGAGACTGGGAGGAGGTTCCACTGGTTTACTGTTCTAGGATAAAACGAATATTTGTAGGTGTCTTTTGTTGCTGCTATATGTTTGTATGAGTAAGTGTTGCCCTGTCTGGTTCTTTCCAGTAAAATGCAGGAAAACAGCATTCATTTCAGTAGTAAGGTCTATCATGGAGTATTGCGCAACCATCTGGAATCCATACCTCAAAGGGGATATAGACAGATTGGAAAAAATTCAAAACCGTGCAATCAGGTTCATAAAAAAGAACTACCGTATAAGGACAGAGAGACAGGAGCAATCACAAGAATGAGAGAACAACTGGGATTAGAGACCCTTGAAGACAGGAGACTAAGCCTTCGTTTGATACTTATGTATATGGTATACATCTTGCCGACTAACAACCTGCCTACTGACAAGCGCCTGCCTCAAGTAATCGGTAACGATTTTTGGCAGAAAAAAGTTGAATGTAATAGAGGGATTGGTACCCACCTTACCGACATCCACATTTACAAAGCCGGAAAAACCAAGAAGGAACATCAAAGCTACTAGATTTAAAGACTACAGTTCAAACAATATAGTAGAAAACCAAGTATACAACAACACCAAAGGGCTGGTAGTCCCAAATAGCAAGACTCCTTAATACTGAAATTCATTCTTTGTAAACACTGTCAAACTGCCAGACAGCATAGTGCATGCTGATTCCGTAGAGGCTTTCAAGACAGCCCTACGAGATTATCGCCAATTATAATGGTGTCTCTTCTCACCCATTGTGTAAAAGCCTATATAGGATTCTACGACGTATAGATACAGATTGTCAGACGCAGAGGTGTGACACAGACACTTAATGGGGCAGAGCATTATTGGGACTCACATAATTTGAAACTTCGCATCCCCAGATATTTTTGTGAATACAGGACTCGAAACTCGTAGGTTAAAAAAATCACTGGGCATCACTCCCTGTCTAATGAGGTGTCAAATAATTCTGTATAGTAGTCAGGGTCTACACAGATCATTCAATCTTGGTCATAGCGATCTGGAGCAACACTGCAAGTCAAGTTACTCTTGTTTATGTTGTTACAAACATTTTGTATAGTTTTGTCAAATTATCCATACTTGTTCCATAGGTGTGAAACACATTTGCTATATTAAATTGCTTTCTAGCTGAAATATCAAATTGGTCAAACAGTAGGCGAAAATCTGTGTAAACCGTTACTATAACTATAAGACTGACAGCTTCCATGTTTCGCACAATGCATTTTGAATGACCTTCCTTTTCTGGCATTAACAAAAAGTTGAAAAATGTATTTATGGTCTAAACTCAGAGAGGAAAAAACATGGATGCAACAATAAAATCACTTGAAATATATAAAAGGTATTGTAAGGCAAAACATTACATGATGAAAATTCTTATTCTAAAGCAGTATTAAGAATTATTATCATCATTTTGATGTACAAGAAGTCCAGTGCTTTACAGTTTCAAAGGCTTCTATTATTTTTTCAGGCTTCAGCAAGAACTGCGGACTTTATTGGTAAGTTTTTCTTCATATTTCGCATTTAAAAATTGTGTACATAATATTATATACACTTATCAGTATTTCTGTCATTTAGAAGCATAATAGTGGTCTTGTTTGGTTGATATTTCTCTGGTGCTGATTTCTAACTTCCCACTTCTTGTATCTCACTATTCCATGATATCATCTTTCGCCTTTGTAAACAGGGTATGTGTACTCTTCACAAAATGTATTCCAACTGTCACACAGGCAAAACAATTACAGTAGAATCCCTCTAAACTGGAATTTTAATCACAAACTGTGAAGCAATTTAGGGAGCTTTCTCTATGACTACCAACCTGCATTAACCCATTACCAGCTTATTTACTTCCTAGGCAATTTTTAGACTCAATCTCTTTGAATAAACCTAAAGGAGCATTAAGAAGAGAAAATTTTATGGAAAATGTTAGAATTGTGTAGTTCTGAAACCATTGTTATAGATAGAGAATTTGCTTCTATATGGAGCAAATGCTCTATTTATCACAATGGTTTCAAAAAGTGACTTTTACAGAGGCGTCAATATGAGGGAATGGGTTAAACTGTTACCTGTCTGAAAAACAGGCTCTGGTTGCACGATGCTTATTTTAACATCCAGTTTAGAAAGGTTTTATTGTATTGCAGAAAAGATTATATAAATGTTTTGAACAAGTTCATGAGCAGATACAGGTATAGTCAAAGTGTTGAAATAATTGTATTGTTGTTTTCTACTTGTCACAATGAAATGTAACTTCTGTATGTCTGCCAATTTATGAATATTGCATAATTCCAGATGTCAGGTGATCCAGGTATTTCAGCTTTTCCAGATGGTGACAATTTGTTCAAGTGGATAGCCACATTACAAGGACCAGTTGGAACTGTAAGATCCCTCTCGCCAGAGGCATAGATTAAATCTTATCAGGGTCCATGCTTATAAAACTTTTAGTTGAGTCTGAGAACGTTCTCAAGCATCTGACCAATCCAAAGCTTGAGAACTCAAATCTGACCAATCAAAAGCTTGAGAACGAAACTCAGACTCAACTAAAAGCTTTATAAGCATGGACCCAGGACTATCTTACTTCTCCACCAAATCCTATAATTCGAGGGCTTGGTGCAAAACTATTCTAACTCCTTCACTTTGTGAAGGAGTTAGAATAGTTTTGCACCAAGCCCTCTATATGTTGTCAACTTGTGACCACTTTTAAAAATCATCTCAATAGTTGAGAGTGGCCAAACAATATTATAAGCTTTATTAGAGAAATTACTATTAACCCATTCTTTCATAGAAATACCTTTGCAAACAGTAGCCTCTGATCAAGTTCTGCTCTGTATACATGCAGAGCTACAGATAATGGTACATACCCAAATACTAAAATCATCATTTCTCTACCAAACCCTATACTGTGACCATTCTTTAGAATCCTCTAATCGAGACGATTCTAAAGAGACTACTTGGTCACAGTATAGGGTTTGGTGGAGAAATAAAGTAGCTTTTGTTGAAAATGTTTAAATTTACGATCTTATCTGGACCTGTGTATATGTATGCTTATGGAATTATGTGGATCTGTGCCTACTTTCAGTACTTTGTCTCTGCAAAATCTGATATCAGGGATTTGAATTCTACTTTCTTTGACTGATTTCAGAGCAAACTTAATCCATTCCTTCGTAGGCTATTTTTAGATCCAACCTCTTTGAATAAATCTACCGAAAAGGAGCATTTACTAGAGAAAACGAAAATTCTAGAATTGTGTAGTTTTAAAAACATTGTGATAAATAGAGCATTTGCTCCTATGGAGCAAATGCTCTATTTACAAAATGTAGCAAAGTGACTTTTACAGAGGCGTAGAAAGGCGTATTTATGGAGGCATGGGTTAATGCTCTGAAGAAAATTAAATTGGTCCAGCTTAATGCCATAAAAGTTCTCAATTCTTCTTTTCTAGATTTTAAAAAGCTTGGATTATCATGGTTTTATGTCCGTTTTCGATCTTTATTATTAATAATTTGATTTTAATTCTAGGTTTACGACAGCCTCAGTTATAAGCTGTCTATGGAATTTCCCAGTGGCTACCCATACAAGCCTCCAACAGTCAAGTTTGAGACACCGTGTTATCATCCCAATGTGGACCAGTCTGGGAACATTTGTCTGGATATTCTCAAAGAGAAGTGGTCAGCCTTATATGATGTCAGAACCATTCTGCTCTCATTACAGAGCTTGTTGGGAGGTAGGACTGGCAAATCTGTGTCTTGTATTTCTAAGCTGATAGTCCAAGTCTGTATCTTTTAACCCTTTCCCTATTGAATATTCCTGTAAGAAATAATGACATCATGAATATATTTATTCACTGAATTTTTAAAATGTAAAATTTTCAAGTCAAATTTTTGCTGTGGTGATAGCTATAGAACCAGGTCTCTATCATGTCATAAGTAAACAAAGCAGATCCTATCAGAAGGCAGATCCTACAGTATAGGGCTGAGGAGCCTTCTAACATTGCAGATCCTAATCAGGCAACAGATCCTACAGGAGCCTTCTGATCTTGGTCTGTCCTGTTTGTAAAGCGTGAAAAAACATTTATGATTTATATACAGGAAAGGTTTAATAGATAAATCTTGCTTGTTTTTTATTTTATTGGATGTCTCATGCAAATGATTATACTATTATAATAGTTAACCCTTTACCTAATGAATTATTTATGTCAGAAATAATAACATCATGAATATTAATCAGCCGATTCTTTATGATGGCATTATATTAACAAAGCACTTTTTGGCCATGGCAGAAATTGTAGAATCATATTTGTATCATGTTATATCATTCCATAAGCAAACAGGGTAGACCCTGGTCAGACAGCTCTTTCACTATAGGAGCTGTCTGATTTGGGACCATCCACTCTGTGCATGTGTAAAAATGGGTTTCTGTCGTCATGTAAAGGGATATAATTAATTTCCTATGAATATTTATACAAGAATATTATTTATGACTTTAACCCTTTCCATGATTGAATATTCATGTAAGAAATAAGGCCATCTTGAATGTTAACCTTTAGCCTGCTGAGCAAATTATTTTTACTGAATTCTTCACCAATTACATTTTCAAAATTCAAGCTTTTATCAATTTGTCTACTAAAATATAACCAGGGTGTCAAACAGTTTGGATCCTGATGAGACGCCGAGTTACTCGGCATCTCATCTGGATCCAAACTGTTTTGCATAGGTATTCACTCATCCGTCCATAGCAGGCTAAAGGTTAATTAGATTAATTTGTTAGGAGTCATCTGATTTGGGTGTACTCCGTTTGCAAAAGTTGTCTCTATGGAGAAAGTTATTCAATAGCCTTTCAACAAAGTACAATTTTGTATTTGTTTGTGATAAAATTGTTATACATTTAATCAGAGAATGAATATTACTGTCCAATACACATTTCATGACAAACTAGTTCTACATTATTTTTAAAGCCTAAATATTGGGTTTTCTATATTAGGATTCAATTGTGATTGATACAAACACACAAGCATCTTTATATCCCGCAAACGAAGTTTGATAGGGGTATATAGGAGTCCGTATATTGGTCAGCGGTTGGTCTGTCTGTCTGCCCTTGGCACTATCTGGCACAAATCTTGTTTGATTTGCGATTATCATCAAGGCAGCTGAATGGGGGTATTCCATCACCTTTAGTGATAGTTCTAACTGGTGTCACCTAATTTTTGTATATTTTTCTAGAACCTAACAATGACAGCCCACTGAATGCCCAGGCAGCAGAGTTGTGGAGTAACCAAGGGGAGTACAAGAAAGTCCTGCTACAGAAATATAAGGAAAGCCAGGGAAAATGAGAGTGATTTAAATACAGAAACTTTTGTATAACACCATATTTATTCAACTCGGTGGTCTGGTACCTCTTGCAGGGCTGTAAAATTCCACTCTGCACACCCACTCACATAGTGACTGTGAGTAACTGTTTGTTTGGGTGAGCAGATTTTCTGATCAAAGGGTCTCTTTCTGCTTTAACCCTTTACTTCATGACTATCCACATGAGAAATATCAACGTGATATTTATAAAAGCATATGATGGACAAGCCTTGGCCCTGGTAAAAACTGTTGAATCAGAATTATATGATTCCACAAGTAAAGAAATCCGACCCTGATCAGGGTCCATGCTTATAGAGCTTTTTAGTTGAGTCTGAGTTTGTTCTCAAGCTTTTGATTGGTCAGATCTGACCAATCAAAAACTTGATATCGAGCTCAGACTCAACTAAAAGTTTTATAAGCATGGACCCAGACTGCTCCCATCTTATCTGGGTCTACTCTGTTTGCAAGACGTTACAAGGCTTATCTATGGAGTAAAGTGTTAATAGCGAGTAACAATTTTAAGCATTTTACAGCCCTGCTAGGATATGATAATGAATGGATACAAGAATGCTGGGGTGGTACCATATTTCCATGCAGTGACGATGCAATCTGTTTTGTTTTACTGTCGTCTTTCAACAAAGTGTTTGTTTGTAAAAAATATTGTTATACATTTTATCAAAGAATTAGTATAACACATTTTATGGGCTGCTTGACTTCAGAAGATTTAATATTAACTCTTTGCACGCTAGCGGTGAAACTGTGATTACCCATGCAGACAGTTTGGATCCAGATCAGGATCCAAACTGTTTGTCATCTTGACCATATTTTTGAAAAAAAAATGAGAGAAAGTTTATTTTAAGAATTGAAGCAGACGGCAATTGTTGCAGACGAAAAATTACTTGGCGTGCAAAGAGTTAAAGCAGAAAAAACAAAACTTGATACAAGTCTCCACCCATTATGACTTTAGTTAACACATTCCCTCCTACCGACTCATTTTAGCGCCTATGTAAAAGTCACGTTTTGAAACCATTGCGATAAATACAGCATTTGCTCCATGGTAGCAAATGCTCTATTTATCACAATGGTTACGGAAATACACAATTTTAAACTTTAACCTTTCTCTAGTAACTGCTCCTTTTAGGCAGATTTATTAAAAGGGGTTGGGTCTGAAAATAGTCTAGGAAGGAATGGGTTTATTTAGTACTTGTATCCTCAATAAAAAACATGAAATATATTGTCATGGAATACAGAAGGGATCTGTAATGTTTAACCCTTTACTCCATGAAAATTCAAGAAAGAATGCTTTACATCATGAATATTAATTTTTAAAATTGCACATTAATACTTGAAAATTTTGCCAAAGTAAAAACTGTAATTTACAATCAGATCTATATTATTCTATAAGAGTAGAGCATTGCGTCTCGCCGTCTGGGTTTCTGTGTATTTTCTCTTCTCTCTCTCTCTCTCTCTCTTTTTGAGGTGTCAAATTAGCCCAAAGTGAACAGAAACAGATGTTAACACAAACAAACTGTATTATTCGATAAGTAAGCAAACAGAGCAAACCTTGATCAGACGGCTCCTATAGGAGCCATCTTATCTGGATATACTTTCTTTGCAAAGATGTAGAAAAAGTTTATTTATGGAGTAAAGGGTTAAGAAAACAATAGCCATTCCTGATTAGACAACTAGAGCAAATGTCTGATTGGGGTCTGCTGTTTGCAAAGGGTCAAAAGCCAGGTCCATGCTTATAAAACTTTTAGTTGAGTCCGAGTTCGTTCTCAAGTTTTTGATTGGTCAGATTTGAGCCTATGGCTCAAATCTGACCAATCAAAAGCTTGAGAACTCAAATATGACCAATCAAAATCTTGAGAACGAACTCAGACTCAACTAAAAAGCTTTATAAGCATGGACCCTCAAGTTGATATGCCTCTGAGCACCTTTGCAATCGGAGAAGGCACCCAGATCAGACGAAACAGTTATATATATAAAATTTCCTGTGTTCATATGCGATTTAAAAACATATCTGATTAATATTCATAACATTATTATTATAAGAGTATTCATGGAGTAATGGGTTAAGTAAGAGAAATAGGTTTGATGGAGAAATGAAGAAACTTATTTTGTAAAATATTGATTTTACTATATCATAATCAAACAGCAGACCCTGATCAGACAGCTCCTATAGGAGCCATCTGATATGGGTCTACTCTGTTTGCAAAGGAGTAGAAAGGTGTGTTTATGGAGTAAAGGGTTAACCTTTGCAGACAGTGTAGAAAAATATCGGGTGCCTCCTACAGGAGCCATATGACCTGGGTCTGCTCAGTTTGCTTATGAAATATTATAATAGATCAGAACTTTTGTAACAATTTCCCTTTGGTAAATTGAATATAGATCTGATTCTACCGTGTTGAAAAATTCCTGTGTTCATGTACTATAGGAGCCATCTGATCAGGGTCTGCTCTGTTTGCTAATGGAATTTGATAAATTTGTTTCCTTAGTTTCTAAAATGGCTACAATGTTCCACCTTTCATTATAACTATTTTGTTCATGAATATTCAGTAGGTATTGAAATTTGGACTAAAATATAGAACAGGGAAAGGGTTAAGACACATTGATGAATCTGGGCATATGATATCACCATAGAATGTAGATGTGCATTAACATTTTTTTTAAATAGTGCTTGCCAGAGTTAGAGGCTCTTTAACTTATTGAAATATAGCTGTGTGCTAGTTTCTATGATGCATAAATTAAAGTCTACAGAATGGTACATGTATCACTATGAACTGAAGATGGGCATGGCACATTTTATATGTATGTCATAATGTGTCAAATAGAGCTGGTCAGAGTTTTGGGCTCTTGATTGCTATCTTTGGCAGTATTCTCAGTGTGCTTTTGTATGGGCATTAATCACATTGTGATAATTCTACTCTAAGTGCCCTCCTAAATATCCTACCAAACAAAGGTAAATACAGAGACCCAGATGAGAATGTGTAAATGTAAAAAAATAAGAATATTTTCTTTATTTCTTCACCAAACCCTATGGAATGTGACCACTCTGTAGAGTGGTCTCTTCCAGACGAATCTAAAGAGTGATCACAGCATAGAGTTTGGTGAAATCTGTCTATCTCTCTCTTGTCTTTCTTTTCTTTTTTACATTTCTGAATAAATACACAATTTGTTTAACCCATTCCCTCACTTGGATGCCTCTGTAAAAGTCATTTTTAGCTCGTCTGTTTCGAAGAAAAGTCGAGCTGTTGTGATCACTGGGTCGTAGTCGTCGTGCAAAATCTTTAATGTAGCTCATTACTCGAAAAGTATAAGAGGTATCAATATGAAACTTCATAGGTTAGATCTCATTGAAGGGAAGGCCCCTACATGATAACATGATAACTCTTGATTTCAAAATTTTGGAGTTGTGGTCCTTTATTTAGTTTTCAAAAAAACTTCATTTAGCTGGATAAGCACCAAATCAGACAAGCATTGGCACCGCACGCGGCTCTTGTTTGAAACTTTTGTGATAAATAGAGCATTTGCTCCTCAAGAGCAAAACGCTGTCCCTGTTCAATATGCATGTAAGAAATAATGACAGCATGAATATTCATTACTTTAGTTTTTATTATGGCATATGCATACAGGACATGTTGGCTCAGACAGAAATTGTTGAATCTTACATACATATGTATATTATACCATAAGCAAACAGACAGCAGACCCTGTCCAGGTGGTTCTTATAGAAGCCATTTGATCTGGGTCTACTGTTTGCAGAGGAGTGAAAAGGCATTCATATGAAGTAAAGGGTTAACCCTTTCCCTCATATAAACTCGTTTTCACTCATCTGTAAAAAGACCCAGATCAGACGACTCCT
Source organism: Azorinus chamasolen (assembly GCA_963576725.1). Taxonomy (NCBI): domain Eukaryota; kingdom Metazoa; phylum Mollusca; class Bivalvia; order Cardiida; family Solecurtidae; genus Azorinus; species Azorinus chamasolen. Next base: position 31,494,044 of record OY755238.1, on the reverse strand, counting down.
ATAATGCCTATAGGAACCGTCTGATCAGGGTCTACACTGTTTGCTAATGGAATTTGAAAGATCTGTTTCTTTACTTTCTAAAATGGCTACAATGTTCCAACTTCCACCTTCAATATTGCAAAAACCTTTTTGTTCATGAATATTCTGTAGGTATTGAAATTTGAAACAAACACACAGAACAGGGAAAGGGTTAAGTAAGGAATTGAGAACTTGTTAGGCAGGTGAATGTTTAACCCATTACCTCATAGGCTATTTTTAGATACAACCTCTTTAAATAAATCTACCGGAAAGGAGCATTAACTAGAGAAAAGGATTTTGTTTTAGAATTTTGTAGTTTGAAACCATTGTGGTAAATAGAGCATTTGCTCAATGGTTTCACAAAGTGACTTTTACAGAGTCATCAAAAGTCGTCAATATGAGGGAATGGGTTAATGTAGGATGAAAGTAATCCAGTTTTCTGTGTGACTTTCACCTTGTATTAGTCTGCCACCTGTCTTTAACCTGCCTCGTATGCTATTTTTTTACCCAACCTCTTTGAATAAATCTATTGAAAAGGAATATTCACTAGTGAAAAGGGAAACGTTAAGAGTTGTGTAGTTTTAAACCATTGTAATAAATTGAACATTTGCTCCTATGGAGCAAATGCTCCATTTATCACAGTGGTTTCAAAAAGTTTACTTTTACACAGGCATCAATATGAGGGATTGGATTAAAACAGATAAACTCGAGATGGACATGGCAGCTTTTTACTGCATATGTTTTGCCTCTGTAATACTGCTGTAAATAACAAAATTTGTATAGTTTTCCAATTACCAATATACACTGAAATACTGTGTTAATGTTGTGCATTGATTTTTAACTAATATTTCTAGTTTATATTAAACTTTATAATAACCACACCTAGTTTTGTAAACATTATGCTTTTAATACTGATACAATATTTTGTTGAAATGTACATGTTCTGTGTAAACTGTAACTCCGTCTGTTGTCTTTATTTCTTGTGTTCTCTTCTGAGTAAATACATACGTAAATACATACTTGTTCATTACACAGCTGTTCTGTATTCTTTGCAATTCCCATAAGTCATCCAATTAGACACCCAATCTTTATGTCAATAATGATTTCATGAATATTAATTATATCCCCGCAAACAAAGTTTGAGAGGGGTTATATAGGAGTCGGTGTGTCTGTCTGTCTGTCCATGACACAATTTTTGATTTGCGCTCAAGGCAGCTAAGCGGGGGTATTCCATCACCTTTAGTCATATTTCTAGTTAGCTAAATTTTTATAATGTAAACAGAATTTATTTCCTTGACAAAAAATTTAGAATCGGATCTATATCATGTCAAAAGCAGATCATGATCAGATGGCTCCTATAGAAACCCTCTGATCTGGGTCTACTTTGTAAATGCTTGAAAAGGTGTTTATTTGAGGGAAAGGATATTAGCTTTATTAACCCATTCCCTCATAGGCTATGTTTAGACCCAACATCTCAATATATCTACTGAAAAGGAGCATTTACTACAAAAAGAAACTTAGAATTGTATAGTTTTGAAACCATTGTGATAAATGGAGCATTTGCTCCAAAGAAGCAAATGCTCTATCACGATGGTTTCAAAAAGTGACTAATGAAGGTGTCAGTATGAGGGAATGGGATAACTCATTCTCTCCTACTGACACCTTATTGCACCTATGTAAAAGTCACTTCTTGAAACCATTGTGATAAATAGAGCATTTGCTCTTATGGAGCAAATGCTCTATTTATCACAATAGTAGTGTCAATACTACACAATTCTAAAATGTTCCTTTTCTCTAGTAAATGCTCCTTTTCGGTAGACTTTTAAAAAAAATAGTCCATGAGAAGATGAGTTAACTGTATAGACAGATCTATTATAATTTCATATATAATTTTAACCCTTTCCTTGTGGAATTTTCATGTAAGAAATAATGATGTTATGAATTAGCTAATGTTTTACAATGGCTTATGTACCTGTAAGTTTTGGGTACTTGGTAGAAACTGTAGTCGGATCTATTATAATTTGACAAGCAAACAGAGCAGACCCTAATCAGACAGCTCAACAGGAGCCATCTGGGTATGCCCGGTTTGCAAAGATTTGAAAAGACATTTAAATGAGGGAAAGTGGTAAACAATCAAATTCATGATGTAATTATTTCTTAAAGAGGAAGTCCCTACAATCAATGCATATTTTCAACAATATAATAAAACTTGGTATTTGTTATGCTCAATCATTATCATGAAGATTGTCAATTTAAACTTATATCGAAAAATGCCCCTGTGATACAAAATAAATCAATTGCATCAATACTTATGGAACGCCATTCTGCCATGCTATTTGCTAAATGCTAATTGCGAAATGCAAAATGCGAAATACTTTTTGCCAATTATGTAAATTGCTAGGGAAAGAACAGGAATGTTCCAAATGATGGATGTAAATGACAAATGCGAAATGCATGTTTGCACTATCCAGCATTGAACAGCGTCATTTTTAATTTAGTAGTGCTATAAGCAATTAGCTTTAATGTAAATAAACATGCATTTAGCAAATGTACAGTAACTTTAAAAATGGCGCAGTTCAATGCTAGAAGTGCAAACATGTATTTAGCAATAAGCATTTTGCATTTGTCATTTACATCGATCATTTTGAACATTCCCTAGCAATTTAAACAATTGGCAAAACGCATTTCGCATTTTGTATTTAGCGAATATAGTCAGGGAGCCAGTAGTGCCTACCGTGCACCCCCCTCCCCCCTAGACTCTATTTCATGGGTACCAAAATGTTCAGAAATGTGTCCTGAATCAGAATCGCGAATGTACTCAAACTTTAATTCTTTTAGGCTATGTGTAATTTAACCGTTTCCATGGCAACCCCCAGTTTTCGTAATGATGACCCATACCTGCAAATTCGCCCATATCACAGCCAGTTTTTGTCATAAAACTATAAAACTGGTACCAAATGGAAGATAAGACATTGTGCTTTTATTTCTAACTTGTTTTTTTAAATTACCTTATTTGCATACTCATGAATATTAATGAGAACATTGAAATTAGTAAAAAAAAAAGTATAGAAATAACGTAAATCTTTCATTTTTTTTATCCTACAAATATCAGAAAATAACTTCAAATGCAGTTTAACATGATGACGAAACCCCCAGGAAACGGTAGGCACTACTGGCTCCCTGACTAATATGGATGCAGGAACTTTTGACCAGTGCAGAAACTGCAGAATCATATCTATATTATATCACAAGCAAATAGAGTAGACCCTGGTCCTGTAGGAGTCTTCTGATCTGGGTATACGTAAAAAGGTGTACCTATGGTGTAAAAGGTTAAAATGATAATTAACCCTTCGCTTGCTATTCGCGTCAATATACCTACCTGTAAATAGTGAAGACCCAGATGAGACAACTCCTGCAGGATCTGTCTCATCAGGGTCTGCACTATTTACAAGTTGATTGTGCAACCTATGCACTCCACAGCAGTGATTGCACAGCGAAATACTTGTACACAGTGACGATATATGTAATTATTATACTGCAAAGTAAAATCCTCGACTTTGATTGGTCAATTAGCCATGCATAAAAGCCATGTATCCCTCTAAATTCTGATGTTTATACGGATTGCACAGCGAAATACTTGTACACAGTGACGATGTATGTAATTATACAACAGGGCATGGGTAAAGAAGGAGAAATGTATTTTAAAATTCAGCGAGCGAAGGGTTAAGTGTAGTGTAGAAACAATTGGGTATTATGTATAATATTCGTCCTGTTATCTCCCTTTACGTCATGAATATTCATGCCAGCACATTACGAATATCAAAACCTTTAATTATTTTATCATAGACTATAAGTATTTTCATTGCCATTGCAAAAAACCCCGGAAAATCTGTAATATTTAAGCAAACAGTGCAGACCCAGATCAGACGGCTCCTATAGGAGCCGTCTGATCTGGGTTTACTCTCTTTGCAACGATGTCAAAGGACATCGATATGAAGATAAGTTTTAAGTTACCACTTCCATTTTTGGTGATGGCTTTAGATGGGTTTTACTGTATATTTCTCACATACCTTCCCTTATCTCCGAGTTAGAACAACAGGTTAAGATTTCCTTATCTGTAACACGTGTAAGATCACTTTAGAACGTATGACGTCATATATGACGTCAAGCCATGGAAACCTATGTTTACATGTCATTTAAACGGCGAAAATACACTTTTTAGATATGTGAGAAAAAGAATCTGATGCTCGTTGTCTTTTAAGATCACATGTGCCTAAACTCACCAAGAAAATGTTATTAAGCTCGCCAAGGCTCGCTTAATGACATTTTCTAAGGCTCGTTTAGGAACATGTGATCTTAAAAGACAACTCGCAACAGATCCTCTATATCCTCCATCAGAAAAGGCAATTAGCTAAACTAGCAAGCATACAGAAAATAACATCAAAAAATATTAATGAGAACGATATATATTTGTTCAGTTTGTCATTATTCAATTTTTGTTGCATATTCCCATTAATTGGTTCGCGCATGCAAAAGGGTTTTTGAAGTGGAAACAATATTTGGGTGTTCAGAAGTATGCCTCATTTGACATTATTATACTTAAAAGACATTTAATGCATATCGGTTCAAAAAACAATCAAATTTAAATTTCAGATATATTCAATCTTATATAACCTTTACTTCATGAATGTTTATATAAGATATAAGGTATACATGTATTACCTTTATATCTTAAAATTATGTGATCTGGACCAGACTAGGTTTTAGCCTGTCTACTAAATAATATGCATCCATTTTTTAATATCCGGGCAACGGGCGGTACTCTCTTTGTCACCCTTCCTTTTGTTTGCCTTACGTCTTTGTGCTTGTGATTTTGTTCATGTGTGGAGTGTTTGTCTAGTTCTTGTGTGTCTGTTGATGTTTTCTGTGTTATCTCGTGTGAGTGTGCGTTTGGGTGTGTGGTTGTGTGTTTATGTGTGTGTCATGCTGTCTATCGGTGTTTTGGTGGTGGTTGCGTCTTGTATGTGGCTTTGCCTGCTTGACTTTACTGCTTTTCCATTTAGGAGATGAATCCTTTCGGCGCCAATTAAATTTCATTTGTTATTACTATCGTCTGCATCAGGTCTCAAAGTGGTGTATTCTTTGATTTCGTTACAAAAAATAAATTAGTCATCGAACACAATCTATATTTTATCGTAAGAAAACAAATCAGACCATCATCAGAAAACTCCCAACTCATACAGAAGCTGTCTGATCTGGATCTACTCTGTTTGCAAATGTGTTTTCTGGGTGCATTCTTTGCAGCATATACAGCATTTAACCCTTTGGGCGCCAAGTTTCGAATTGTCGTCTGCAATCCAATTTTGTTAAATCATATGATAAAATAAGGAAATAAGTTAAACGTATGCAAATTGCAAAGGAATAAAGAACACATCTGGAAATAGAGTTAAGACAAAAAGTTAAGTCCCGGGTCTGGATCAGCCTTTTCAAGGCGGCGTCTGATCTGGGACTGCACTATTTGTCGTGGTGCATTTATGCGACAGTGGCGATGAACGGGTTAAACGGCATCTTGTTTAAATGACTCAACACATGCCGATCGAGCTTCTATTTCCATAGAAACGTTTCGGATGTTCTTTAACCCCTTCGGTGCCAAATTTCTAATTGTCGTCTGCAATCCAAATTTGTTAAATCATTCAGTAAAATAAGGAAATGAGATAAATAAATGCAAATTTCAAAAGAATAAAGCACATATATAGAAATAGAGATTGAGACAAATAGTGAAGTCCCTGATCATACGCCACATGGACAAACCAAAAACAGTATCCATTCAGTAAGGGATAAGGGCAATTAATATATTATTGTTGTGAATCAAACTCCTAAAAAGTACGCCATCTGAAAGTAATAAAGGGGAACACTGCCATGGCGATAACAAATTTTCATGTTGAGATTTCACTGAATTCTGTCAATCCGTTACAGAGATATGTTATTGGACGGAACAAATATGAGATTTTTGCGTATCAAAGGGCAATAATTCCTAAATGCCGCACGTCATTTGAAAAAGTAATGCATGGGCATGATGTCCCCGTGATTAAAAATATTCAGGTCTGGTTTCATTGAATTCTGTCAATCCGTTACAGAGAAATGGCATCGGATGGGAAAAAAGATCTTATTTTGGCATATAATACGTCAATGGCTATTGAATGCCGCAAGTGATCTGAAAAATACATGGGGAAAATCTCAGAGTGATAACAAATATTCATGTCGAGTTTCTTTGAGTTCTGTCAATCCGTTACAGAGATATGGCATCGAACGGAAACCGAACGGACGGATGGAAAGATGGAAGGACGGGAGGAAGGAAGAACGGATGGACCAACCCCAAACAATATTCATCTGCCTTTGGCAGGGGATAATAAGCAAGTAATAACCTCTATACCTGATACACCCGTCGGTAAATCGGGTCAGACAACTAATGTATGAAATGTCTGACAATGGTCTGCTTAGTTTGCCTCTTTGATTCAGATCTCATTCGTTTTGTCATGGCAATACATTTCCTAATTGCACCTGTTCACCGCAGAGTATGTTGGGCACATTTTCGCTACTGGACATATTGGATATTTTGTCGTCTGCTACATTATTTCAATTTTCTTATTTTTGTTTAAAGAAACATTCACAATAACAAATAGTTTGGATCCTGATGAGACGCCGAATTACCTTGGCGAAGTTGAAGTTTTCGGACGGCGTACATGAGGCGCATCTTTCACTGAATCTATGCCGCCTTTACATTTCTTACACCACCGTGTGAAAGATTAAAAAGAAAGTTCGTAAACGCGGCATATTTCATTCAGTATGACCTTTGTCTGCATACCAAGAATACAGAGGGTTTTTTTTTTATATAAGGCCGTGTTTGTTCAGTGAAAGGAGACCTTTTCCCAACCATTTTAGCTTTAGTGTACACGAGTAGATAGTGTTGGTCAAAGCTAGACTGAACTGACGAAACCATGTAGTGTAGCAACGGATAGCTTACACATTCCTCTTTACGATACATTTACTTATTTCGTGCAATTCGTGGTTAAACGCGAGATATCGGCCTGGTTGCATTCATATTTGAACACCCCTCGTACCCACAAATCATTTTCTTGTAGGTGGCGGTGGTCTAGTGGTAACGCGCTTGACTATCAGTCTGGAGGTCCGGGGTTCAAATCCCTGTCCCTACCGGAAATTTCAGAGACTCTTTTCCGTGTCTCCCACCCGTATATCCTCTCCATCCAGGGGTTAAAATGGGTACCTGTGAGGGTCACTCGCCGGTACTGCGGCTGCATGATTGCGCCATATGTTAGCAGTGCTCAATATTGTAGGCCAATGACCAGGGGAGTAAATGTACAGTCGGCTGAGCGGTCGTTCGGGCTTTATTCAATGATGTTCACCTTTGCAAATTTGAAGTTAATCCACACATTGGGGGATGATGGGTTAAATAAACAAGATTTGTGGGACGTACGTTGTGGGACGAAACCATGTAGTGTAGCAACGGATAGCTTACACATTCCTCTATACGATACATTTACTTATTTCGTGCAATTCGTGGTTAAACGCGAGATATCGGCCTGGTTGCATTCATATTTGAACACCCCTCGTACACAAATCCTTTTCTTGTAGGTGGCGGTGGTCTAGTGGTAACGCGCTTGACTATCAGTCCGGAGGTCCGGGGTTCAAATCCCTGTCCCTACCGGAAATTTCAGAGACGCTTTTCCGTGTCTCCAACCCGCACATCCTCTCCACCCAGGGGTTAAAATGGGTACCTGTGAGGGTCACTCGCCAGTACTGCGGCTGCATGATTGCGCCATATGTTAGCAGTGCTCAATATTGTAGGCCAATGACCAGGGGAGTAAATGTACAGTCGGCTGAGCGGTCATTCGGGCTTTATTCAATAATGTTCACCTTTGCAAGTTTGAAGTTAATCCACACATTGTGGGATGATGGGTTAAATAAACAAGATTTGTGGGACGTACATGCGACCGAACGTACCTACGTATATACGAACGGACAAGATCAAGGGTATATGCCTCCCAACTTGTCGAGAAATAAAACGTTTTCGTCAATATCTATATTTAACCTACATATGATGTGGATCAGAACTGTTTGTATGACTTTGACAGAAGATTATGAGGTCAGTATTTGAGAATCTGTTTTAGCTACGGTGACGTATTTATATATATGTGATACAGGACCACCTGGAACTGGTTACATTTCTTAACCCTTCGCTTGCTATTCGGGTCAGTATACCTACCTGTAAATAGTGAAGACTCAGATGAGACAGCTCCTGCAGGAGCTGTCTCATCAGGGTCTTCACTATTTACAAGTTGATTGTGCAACCAGTGCACTCCACAGCAGTGATTGCACAGCGAAAAAAACTTGTACACAGTGAATAGATATGTAATTATACAACAGGGCATTGGTAAAGAAGGAGGAATGTACTTTAAAATTCAGCAAGAGAAGGATTTAAAGCTGTTTAGGACTGTCAAACGATAACTCCTTTGGGCAGGTTGGACAACGTCTATGCAGTAATTAAGGCCTTTTCACATAATTGCAAAAAGAGTAGATCCAGATCAGCCGTCTAATCAGAATCTGCTATTTGCTATTGAGATTATACTACGTTTCTACCAACACCAAAACACACTGTGTACATATACCATTATAAAATTCAGCTAATTAATATTCATACTGTTATTTCTTTTCGGAATATTGAACAGGGAAATTGTTCAGGAGAAGGTGTTAAAAGAAATGTTTTACGACAGGCGATGGATGGTGCATGACGATGGACACATGGCAACCCCAATAACCCATCTTCTCAGTGTTGTTATATTTTCTGGGCCTCCGGGATCATTAGTTTTGATGGTATAAGTTTTAAAAAATGAATACTGCTTAAGCCGGTGCTAGGGGTTGGGAGTAGTGTTACTACTGATAAACAGACTCAAACCCGAATCTACAATTTTCTCTTTTGGCATTGCTACTTTTAGTATCGAAGGATCACCCACTTTCAGAATATTTGCACTCTGCGTAAGGTGAGCTTAAATTAAACCAAATCAACATTTAGTCTGTACCGGGTGGGTGACTTATTACCTATGTGAACATTTTGGATCGGGATGCAGAGGTCCAGGCAAGATGCATTAACCCTTCGCTTGCTGAATTTTGAAACACATTTCTCCTTCTATACCCATGCCCTGTTGTATAATAACATATATATTCACCACATACACGTATTTCGCTATGCAATCACTGCTATGGAGTGCGCTGGTTGCACAATCAATTTGTAAATAGTGCAGACCCTGATGAGACAGCTCCTGCAGGAGCTGTCTCATCTGGGTCTTCACTATTTACAGGTAGGTATATTGACGTGAATAGCAAGCGAAGGGTTAATATATATAGTCTGAAAGTGGGAAATCCTTCAAAAGCAAAAGTAGCAAAGCGAAAAGAGAAAATTGCAGACTCGGTTTTATTTTAACACATTTTCAAGAATATTATTTATGTCAGTACACATGCATATTTGATGACGTTGCATGATAAAGGTGCGTACACAAATACTAAAATAGTATTTTTTCCACCAAACCCACGTTAGAGTGGTTGCAGTATAGGGCTTGGTGGAGAAATTACTATTTTAGTATTTGTGTATGCACTTTTATCATGCAACGTCACCAGGTATAGGCACTTCCTACTAGAATAATGTTTTCCACGCCGACGCTGTATTTTGTGAGGTATAGGGCAAGCGTACTGACCCCACTGGGATGCAAGTTTAGTTCAGCCAATAGGAGGAAAACAGAAGGATGATAAAGGCATGCATACTTTACATAAACATCAAATTTAATACATTTGCTCACCGTTTTGTCTATATAAAATGATTAAATCAAGTTTGTTTATGTTGAAAAATTCGACGACGTCACGTATATTGTAATTGCATGTGTTTTTATTCAGGACAGAACCGCTTGAGCAAACTTTTTTATCTTCATTTTCTCCATTTTGTCTTGGTGTTGCATGATAAATAAATTACTATGCTAGTAGTTTTGCAGTTAAGCTGTATTTTGGCTTGTCAGAACAGTACTTAAATGCTCTTCAAGGCTCGCATTTAACAACTTTTCTGACTCGCCAAAACACAGCTGAACTTCATACTAACATAGTAATTCTTATTTATCTGTAACACTGATGAGTGAGTGAGTTGGGTTTGTAACACTGATGATGAAACGCCGAGTTAATCATTAGGATCAGGGTCAATGCTTATAAAACTTTTAGTTGAGTCTGAGTTTCGTTCTCAAGTTTTTGAGAACTCAAATCAAGCTTGAGAACTCAAATCTGACCAATCGAATGCTTGAGAATGAACTCAGACTCAACTAAAAAGTTTTATAAGCATGTACCCAGAACTGCTTGACACTCTTATTGCATTTTGAAAATGTAGTGAGTGAGCAGGCTAAATCTCAAATTAATATATAAACTTAAGCATAGGTCTTACCCATTTACTCAATAATTATTCCCCTTTACTCCGTGAATATTCATGTTAACCCATTACCTCATAGGCTATTTTTAGATACAACCTCTTTTAATAAATCTACCGAAAAGGAGCATTAACTAGAGAAATGGAAACTTTTAGAATTTTGTAGTTTGAAACCATTATGATAAATAGAGCATTTGCTCCTATAGGAGCAAATGCTCTATTTATCACAATGGTTTCACACAGCAACTTTTACAGAGTCGTCAAAAGTCGTCAATATGAGGGAAAGGGTTAAGAAATAATGACATCATGAATATAATAGCACATGTTCACCGGAAGATTTAGCTATAGAATAAACCATAGAATCACATTTATACAGTAAAACCCCGCTAATGCGACCACTTAATAAACAGCCACTGGTGTCGTTTAAAGCAGGTGGTTGCTTAATGCAGGACGAAAGTTATGCAGAAAGCTCCTATAGGAGCTTTCTGCATAACTTTCGTCCTGCATTAAGCTACCACCTGCCTCTGCCACCAAGAAGTATGCCCCTTTTTGGTGGTCGCATTAGCGGGGTTTTACTGTATTATATTATAAGCAAATAGAGCATTCCCTGGTCAAAGGGCTCCTACAGGAGTCGTCTTATCTGGATCTACATTGTTTGCAATGCGTAGAAAGGCGTATTATGGAGTCAATGGTAAATGAGTAGGGGGTCACATAGGGCATGATAACACATATATACCAGCTTTTAACTCTTTCGCTGCCATTTTTGCCGCCTGCCACATTTATCGTCTGCTATAAATTACATTATTTTGTATTTTTCTTTAATACATTTTTAACAGTCACAACAACACACAGTTCGGATCCTAATATCCTAACAGGACGGCCAGTTACTCTGCGTCTCATATGGATCGTAACTGTGCAAAGGAAATTACAGATGCGACATTTGCATTGTTTACGGTAAAATTCGACCAATCCAATCTACTCCAATATTGTATACTGTAAATTCGACCATTTCAATCTACTCCAATTTTGTTTACTGTAAATTCGACCAACCCAATCTACTCCAATTTTGTTTACTGTAAATTCGACCAATCCAATCTACTCAATCTACTCCGATACGAGGGGTGATTGATAAGTTCGTGGCCTGAGGCAGGGTGCAGCAGTTTGACCTCCATATTTTCATTTATTTTTCAACGTTTACTTACATTCGACCAATCTAATCTACTCAAATATTGTTTACTGTAAATTCAAATAATCTAATCTACTCAGGCAGTGTGTAATAGACAATGTAGGGTGAAAATCATGCAGAAAGCTCCTCTATGAGCTTTAACCGGCTTTAAAGTCACCTGCCTAAAGTATCTAAATTCCTCTCTACTATAATTCCAGTTTAAATGGGTTTTACTGTAGTTCCGTCAACAAAAAGAGCAGACCCAGATCGAATGGTTTTCCGATCTCAGTGTACTCTCTTTGCAAATGCGGTAACATGTAAGAAGTAAAGCGTGGATATGGACAATACACGTGTAGTTGAAATGAATGTTGAATGGCAAACGGTGTATACACTGATAAGATGAATCCTACATGAATCTTCTGTTCTATCAGTCTGGAGGTCCGGGGTTCAAATCCCGGTCCCTCCCGGATATTTCAGAGACGCTTTTTCGTCTCCCACCCGCACATCCTCTCCACCCAGGGGTTAAATGGGTACCTATGAGGGTCACTCGCCGGTACTGCGGCTGTATGATTGCGCCATATGTTAGCAGTGCTCAATATTGTAGGTCAATGGCTCAATGACCAGGGGAGTAAATGTACAGTCGGCTGAGCGGTCATTAGGACAGAACGTAGACTATAACTAGGTACTGTTTTCCTGTGTAAACAGTTTCCCTCAGTGGACACTGAAAGAGTGAAGCTGAAAGAGTTCAATATCCGCACATACAGTAAAACCTCTCTATAACGGTGACTAAATTACATCAAGTAGTTTGTGTTAAAGGCAAGTGACTGCTTAAAGCAAGGCGAAAGTAAAACAGAACGCTCATATAGGAGCGTTTTGTTCTACTTTCACCTTGCTTAACTTTAAGCAGCCACCTGCTTGGATTGCAGAATTAGAAATTTGGCACCGAAATGTTTTGCCGTGTTAAGTTATTAATCTAATCCTATCCTGTTTTCAAGCACATATAAAAAGAACACAAATATTCTGCTTGTCTTTGTCGTTTATTTACATAGTTAACCATCTTATGCTGATAGATTATCGACAGCTATATAACGTAGTATTTTAATGTTAATATATGCTACGCTAGGATATCGCACAATTCATTAATACTTGTTTTAAACGATGTATCGTTCCAAAAGTGTTTCTTAATTGAATCACCTGTTGCAACCGGACACAAAGTAAGCTATCAAAAGAATACGCCCCTTTAAAGTGGTAATCCCTACAATAAATACATATTTTCAATAGCATAATAAAACCTCGCATTTGTTATGTTGAACCATTCTCATGAAGACCGTCAAATTGAACGTATATCGACAATGCCTCTGTTGTACAACAAAATATTATCTGCCTATGTCGAACATTTACGAAACCCGAATCAATACTCATACATTAAAGAAAAACATCGAGGTCTTCGACATCAAGGACGTGGAGGTTGACTTCTTCAGCGTTTATTTGAATGATTTTATTGTAAAATACTTCTTTGCAGCATATAAACACATGATTTGTGCAATTTTAGCCACTTTAAAAACGAGTTGTTAGTAGAGACTATCACTTAAACACTTTACCTGAAAGGGACGTATTTTACGCCATTGTACACAGAGTAGACCCAAATTTATTGACCTAATTTTATTTCCCACTTTATGTATACTAAAAACCAACAATCAGTTATTGAATATCTATGACATGATACATCGTTGCATACATATTCACGAGCCAACGGATTTATGTGAGAAAAAACAGCCAAACAGAGAGAGCCACATACGAAAGGACACTGCACCAAACACCATCAAACAAGAAACGGCACAGCCACAAGACAAAACCCAATGGGACGCATATCAAGACGAAAAACCAGTGAACATTAAGCATATTAAATAACAAAGATGTCCATAGGGTGAAAACAGGAGTATCGCCTTGGAACGGTCAGTAGCCAAAAATGGCTACGGTGGTGGGAGGGGGGGGGCAGGAGTACCGCCTTGGAACGGTCAGTAGCCAAACATGGCTACTGTAACCCTTTTACCGCCAATGTCGCAAAAATACACCACAACACTTATTGAATTCCAAGATCAGAAAAGCGGCTATGATCAGGGTCTTTTCTTTTTGTCTCAATCTCCAGTTCTATATCTGTGTTTTATTATTTTGAAATTTTCATTTATTTATCTCATTTACTTATTTTAGCGAAAGGTCTAACAAAATTTGGTTGCAGATTACAATTAGAAACTGGAACCGACGGATTAAGGGGTGCTATTGAACGGTAATAATACGCTGGAAGCTGACATATACCGGTACCATACTCAAACCAAGTAATGATATGATTCCATAACCTATGTGAAAGGAGCCTGTGTTTTTGGAATGCAGTATAGTCTTATACTCGTCAAGGCACATTTTAAATGTATCGTTAGTACTGTGAAATCCATGCGCAATTATTTCTTCAACGATGTTTTCATCCCTTACTAAACGTCTTACTTCAGACACATTTGCTGTCAGACTTGAACAGTGTACAGTACTTAAAGCGTATCGCTTACTGAAGGCGGTACATGTTGGTTTTCCCAAAAACTGACTGCCAATCATTGGTACACGGCGAGTTGCTATGTCGAATCTACCGACCAGCGAAACATTTTTCATTAAACTTTCTGAGCACATTTGAAACGGTCTAATGCGGAAAAAAGACGCTATAATTGTTAACATTTGAATATGATTACAGTCGTAATTAGACGATACTACCAAACTCAGTGTGCTTCTTATTTCTCTTAACTCAATGCTGATGCTGCAAACGTCACATGCTCCAGTGTCTGTTGCAAATGTGGTTTTTAACGCACTTTCAATTTCTTTCATAAAAACAGACAGATTAATCGAGTGTTTATTTATATCACCCGGTAACAGTATGTCGAAGATGACAAGCATTATGGTACCAACTGTATTGCCTATTGTTGACACACAGTCTCCGTTTTCTGGAAAGGCGTCCATTGGGCAAAGCAGATCTACACATTGCATCTGAAATTAAATCAATAAGAAGTAACATTCAAAAGTTAGTATGTCGAACAATAACGTAGAAATAGTTTATAAGCCCTTTCCTTCATATTGTGATTTCCGGCATTTTCAAACAGTAGACCTAAAAGAGTCCTCTGACCAGGGTCTGATCTATTTGTTAACCCATTTGCTTCCAGTGGATTCTTCCATGCTTATATATTGGATTAGTCTATCTTTTATCTAAGGGGTTTCTGGTCTAAATTTTCATTTTTGTTTTGTTTTATATTGAATTATCAGCAAACAATGTAGACTCTGATCAGACGCTGTATGATGCGGCGTCTGATCAGAGTCTACATTGTTTGCCTACGTCCCATATATGGGATCATTGGAGAAAATTGGTTAATAGAATTTGATAGGTCTGTTTCTTTACTTTCTAAAATGACTACACTTTTCCATCTCCCTTAATGTAATCATGAATATACAGTAAGTATATTATGCGGCGTCTGATCCGAGTCTACATTGTTTGCCTACGTCCAATATATGGGATCGTGGGAAAAATGAGTTAATAGAATTTGATAGATATGTTTCTTTACTTTCTAAAATGACTACACATTTCCATCTCCCTTAATGTGTTCATGAATATAAGTAAGTATGGACATTTGGAAGACATTTAGAATAAGGAAAAGGTTAAATATATTTGACAAATACACGTCTTACTGAAGATCACACAGTCATTCTTACTGAAGACCACGCAGGGAAAAGTACTAGTGAAGATCGCAGGGGCACTAGTCTTACCGAAGATCACACAGGCACCAGTCTTGCTGAAGTTCACATAAGCATCAGTCTTACTGAAGATCATATAGTACAGTGTCGCTAATGCCACCACATAATTTATTAAACCTTTAATCCATGAATATTCAAGAAAGAAATAATAACATCATGAATATTAATTAAATTATTTTTTAAAAATGGTTGCCATTGTAGAAACTGTATAATCTAAATTATATCATAACTAAATAGAGGAGATCCTAATCAGACCTATGGGTCTGTATAAATAAATGGTAGCTTTCTGCATACATTTTGTTCTGCATTAACCTACCAACTGTTTATTTTTTAAAAGCTGGGTCCATGCTTATAAAGCTTTTAGTTGAGTCTGAGATCGTTCTCAAGCTTTTGATTGGTCAGATTTGAGCCTTTGGCTCAAATCTGACCAATCAAAAGCTTGAGAACTCAAATCTGACCAATCAAAAGCATGAGAACGAAACTCAGACTCAACTAAAAGCTTTATAAGCATGGACCCAGGTTTCTTTTAAGTAGTCGTATTACAGAGGCTTTGCGGTACTACCAACTGTATTATGATCCCTAAGTTACGCAATCTACTATGACAGCCGTAACTATCATATATTTTATCGTGTAGTAATTTAGGCTTGGCTCGTATGATATATTATGTTATATATGTATTGACCTGTACGTAGTTGTTCTGAAAGAACTGAAAAGGCCTATACATTTACGTATACACAAATTCTGTTCTTCAATCTATATAATGCTGAATTGTTTATTATGTCTCCCTCCCCTAAAGGAGTGCTTTCTGTCTGTCCGTCCGTCCGTCTGTCTGTCTGTCTGTCTGTTAAAATCCATGTGCAGCTAACTCCTCCTACACTATTAGAGGGATTTCCTTTTACATATGAACCAGTTATATGTGAGGATGGTCATGTGGTTTGGAATTTTGATTGCAACAATTTTGACAGAAGTTATGGCCCTTTGTAGTTTTTCCTTATATAGAATATATAGTGAAAAAGTCTTGTGCAGCTAACTCCTCCTACACTATTTGAGGGATTTACTTCCAACTTTTACAAATGAACCAGCTATATGTGTGGATGGACATGTGGTTTGGAAGTTTGGCTGCAACAACAGAAATTTTAACAGAAGTTATGGCCCTTTGAAATTTTTCCTTATATAGAGTAATTTAGCGAAAAAGTATTGTGCAGCTAACTCCTCCTATACTATTTTGACATATGAATTTATTCCTCTTATGGGTGCCAGGGTAGAGGGTGCCTGGGAGTGATTTCATTCCTCTTATGGGTCCGGGGGAGACATATGTTTTTCTCAAAAGCAAACTCTAGTTATACTCGAAACAGGTGGGCCTGTCTAACTCAGTATTAACCATTTTCACAGAGCAACAGATAAAATTAACATGCATACACAAGTACTAAAATCGAGATTTCGCCACACTAAATCCTATGCTATTTGAGACGATAATAAAGATGCGTCACAACATAGGGTTGTGTTGAGAAAACCGGAGTTATTCTTGAAAATGTTTTAATTTACGCATCTTATCAGGAGCTATGTTTTCAACTAATGAGGTCGGAACAGAACGTCGTTTGGGTTTGAATGTTAAGTCATTTAACAACGCTGGATACACTAAGAATGTTACGCCAGAAAGGACGAATTATGTCAATGAAACACTTTACCAGCTAATGGCACCTTTTAACCCTTTCCCTGTTCTGTGTGTATTCCAAATGTTAGTACCTACTGAATATTCGTGGTCAAAATTCATAGTTATAATGAAATATGGAAAGTAGAACATTGTAGCCATTTAGGAAGTAAAGACACGGGTCTTTCAAATTCCATTAGCAAACAGAATAGACCCTGATCCAATAGGAGCCGTCTGATCTGGGTCTACTCTGTTTGCAAATACGTGAAAACATGTTTATATGAAGGAAGGGGTTAACGTCTTTGGAAAAAGAGCAGAGACAGATTAGACGACTTTCTTATGATACATTATAGATTTTATTATACAGATTCAGCCACTACCTCGAAACCCCCCAGAATTCCATACGCCATTGTAGAAATTGAGACGTCATTATGACGTCAGTATTTCATCATTATGTAAAGGGTAACTCTGTCGCTGCCAGTGTCGCATCTGTGATTACCTATCGAGGGCTTGGTGCAAAACTATTCTAACTCCTTCACTTTGTGAAGGATTTAGACACGTTTTGCACCAAGCCCTCGGTATGCAACTGGTTTGGATCCAGATAATATAATATAAATATGAATCAATTTAACATAAATCAGGGTTGCCACAAACCAGACGAAACTTAATTCCCTGACATTTCCCAGACGTAATTTCGAATTTCCCTGACACTGCAACAACTGGTCTTTCTATCATAACATATGTAAACTTTTTAAGAAGTTTAAAATGCAGTCTCTATAACAACCACTAAATTGTGTTAATTAGTTGGTATTTAGGGCAGGTGGATGCTTTAAAATGAGGTGAAAATAAAACAGAACGCTCCTATAGGAGAGTTCTGTTTTACTTTCACATTACTTTTAGCAACCACATGCCTTTAACACAAAATACTTCATGTAATTTAGTGGCCGTTATAGAGAGGTTTTACTGCATATGGCCCTGAATCTATCTTGTTTTCAAAACATACGAGTATCCTGGCAATTCTCTGACATTTGACTATTTCCCCTTTAACCCTTTCCCTAATCTATATTCCAATGTTCCATACTTACTGAATATTCAAGGACAAAAGTAATAATGAACACTGTAGCTATAATAGGAAGTAAAACAAATTCGATTAGCAGACAGAGCATACCATTATTTTGGACAACTCTGTTAGCAAATGTGTGAAAAAAGCATATATATGTGAACGAAATGGCTAATACAAATACGAAAGTAACTTTCAGTCGAATGAGAGCTACGTGACGTCACAGTGAAGAATATAAAGAATACACACAAATGCGTTAAGGTATAGCATATACTGTAATCATAAGAAAAATACAAAAATGAGTCATGCAGGAAAAACCACATACAGAACAAACAGCAGTCTGAACAGCAACACAAGAAAACAGCAAATGTACAGAACAAACAGCCGCCCGAACAGCAACACAAGGAAACAGCACATGTACATAACTATAAAAACATCAAGAGATGCACAAAGACAAAACAAACATACAATAGGGGGACGATGAAAGTACCGCCTTGGAACTGGGGGGGGGGGGTAAACCGGTTTTTGGGCGCCCAACCTCACAATTATTCCATCCTCACGCTTAAAGACAAACAGTGTAAATAAACGTATCCCCTCTCCGACTAATCTACAACAACCGCGATTGCAACTACAGTGGAAAAGTGCATGTATAACCAAAACATTTCAGTAAGATGCAAACAGAGTAACTATAGAAAAGTAATAACGGGTACGACAAAAACAAAATAGTACAGATATCCGACGTTCTCCTTCCGTTTCTGGATTTATGAGGTCGTCTTAGGATAAATTGTAGGAATCAGAGCATCAAAGAAAGGGTTATCTTAGTTAAAAATACCATCCAAATATCGAGAAGTTTCATTGAAGGCTTTTATAACATCTTATAATTGTGGATTCAAACGTAACATGAAATCCCTCTCATAGCAGTACAAAAAAAATCCGCGACAAGTGGTGCACAAATCGTACCCATAGGAATACCAATTACCTGACGGTATATAGCATTCCCATAACGTACAAATATGTTATCCGAAAGAAAGGTTGAAGTTTCGGTGTAATGTGTTATAACCGTTATTGGACTATGTTCCTAAAGGCAAAAATGCGTTTTCCCCGTTTTCATATTGAAAACAAATCCCAATTGAGAGGTTATTATAAGTATTTAGCCAGAAAATTGACGGAAACGGGTACATTTCTCCCTCTCTACAACGACACCCTTTGGGATACGATTAATGTTTGTGTTGTTCAGAGGGAGTTGTTATAGGGAGGGAAAATCAAACATAATTTGCTTGTTTGCAGATCCGCAGATATGGTGTATTTCGATAACTAAAACTGTTATGCCTCAATCAAACCATATGTTGTGACCACTCTTTAGAATCGTCACAAAGTGTGCTTTTCCCAATTCAAAGGTACACGTGTTTAGCCAGAAATTTCAGTCATAGCAAATCCTCTAAATTAATAAACAAACTGTGATCAGACAGCTCCTACAGGAGTTGTATGATCGGGGTATGTTGTTTGTTTATGAATTTTGCATGTTGTGGCATGAATTGGTCTCTTGTGTTTGCAACTGACATTTGTAGGAGGGAAATCTTACAGCTAAACATTCCAAAATCAGACAAAATTCCTAATTTCAAGGGTATGTGTAAACTTCTCGAATTGGTGGAAAAAACCTTGTTTTAGCCTGTTAATTACAACCTATCTGGTACTCGCAAATAGTATGTATATTCAAGAGATGCTACACACATGATTCAAGCTGTTTGAAACTCAGTCAGTAATGTCTCGAAGTTTGTCCGCATACGTGGTAATTAACAAGAGTGTTCGAAGGAATATACGTGTCGCCTGTTCGCAGGTGACACAAAAACAGTTTTAGAGTGCAGTTTTGGAGTGCAAAATCGGAAAACGGGGACTAACTCAAAACTTACTGCATGTAGAGTGACGAACCTTAGCGACATCAACGGTCCTCAATGAGAGGAAGATACACGTTAAATGTATAATGATTAGTTAAGAAATGACGGCCAAAAAAGGAAGTGTGACGGACAGACAGACAGACAGACGGACAGACGAATAGACAGACAGACGACGGAAAAGTGATCCCTACGCGACACACTGCCTCTCGGCAGGTGACACAAAAATTGTAGCATATTGGAATTTAAGGAGACGCCGTTTTTATTGCAATTTAAGGCCTGAAAAATGATGAATAAACTGCTACGTCAATAATTCAATAATATTAAACATACAGCAAAACAATATACTTTTACGTACTTGAAGGGGTTCTAAAACTTGCCCTTTGGCACACTGTGCCTCTTGTTGTGATGGTCTTTCATCAGTTGAAATTCGACGAGATATAAGCGATAAGAATTGTGGTACACCAAACCAATCCAATCGTTTTTTATATGAGAACAAAGTATCTCGTACAAAGTTACAACGGAAGTCTGGAATTGTCCCTCTTGGCATATTGCACAAATAACAATACACATTAGAATAGTAAGTAATGGATATGCCATTTGACAAAAAAGGATTCCGGAACAATGAACAATTATATTCCAAGTCTTTGTCGTAGAAATCCCATTTCCTTGTATGATTGCAAGTGTCAATATATATATTATTGCACAAAGATGGCAATGCCACGTTTATGGACGATGGGATTGCAACAATGTCTCCTGTCCTCGTAATGTACTCATCTCTGTCATAAAACGATGGAAACGGTAAATTATCCACCATCTTGTTAAAATATAGGTTCCATTTGGTGTAAGCCGTTTCTCCATTACATTTAGCACAGTGTTCATTTAGATATACATGATTTAAACTACTGCCAGTAACAAAGATCAAATCATCAAATGTCGTGCCATTGTAACAACGACTAATTGTTTCATTTGATATTCCACTGTGAACATACCTGTTAGGACAGCTGTCTATGACTAGGTACTGCGGAGGTGTTCGATCAACGCGCTTGACAATATGCAAATGATCTCTAAGTACCTGTGTTGAGCTCCTGCATGGATAACGCGGAGAAGAATGGGATATATCTAACTTGTCTGGACAGCAGTTGCCGGTCAGCTGACAATTGTCGTCGCATGAACAGGGTACGCAGCACGGAATATCGCTGTCATTGTAAGGGAGTAATTTTGGGGCTTTTGTACACAGTGTCGAGTATGGACAGAGCTCGTGATAATCGTAGTTATAATCGAAGGAGAATGCTGTTCCATTGGTAAGTACACAGTTCAAATTTATCACGACCAAACATCCGAATAGTTTTAAACTCGTGCCACCCATAATGTCAACGTTGATTGAGATGATGCTGAAATGAAATGAACAGAAATTAAGAGTAAAATAACAGATAAAGTGTTGGATCATTAACCATTTACCCCATACATGCGCCGATTTACAACTTTGAAACAGAATAGACACTAGTCTTGTAGAGGCCGTCTGATCAGGGTCTGCTCTATGCGCTTATGACAGTATATTTCTCGCTTCTCATATGTGCTAGATAAGCTGAGTTACTAAAAATAGCCGTACTAGAAATCCTTATCTGGAACACCCCTTGTCTAGTGTATTCATGCGCGCGATTATGCGAAATCAATAAAAGGGAGGTAACTCTTACATAATTATACCAAAATTTAAACAGGCACCAACCTTATATATTGAAATTAATATAGGTAATTCGTACAAATCATAGGGGCCTGGACCGCTTCATTCGGGTCTATATGTACTATATAATAACAAGGGTTCCAACTAGCAGAACGGACATCCGTGTACCACAAGTACAAATATGAATGTAACTCTTGCAATTTCAATGATAATTTTGTAATTCTCTCGGCTATTGAAAGCCAATATATTTTACTATGACATAAATATAATCTTCTCACGGTAACTTACGCGCAATTATCAATCCAACGACGATTTTCTGAAAATTTCACGTGTTTTCTGGGTCATTGACAAACGTTCGTTCACCCCAGTTTCACTATATCACAGCCATAACCTGGCGATTTTCAGTTCAAAAGATGGCGTGGTTCAATAAAACAACCCAATTATATCATCAATCTCCATTTGTTTTGTCCTCTTAATAAATAAGCAACTAGCGACAGCGGCCTTTCCGTCTGTCGTTGTTTCTATTTCGGATGCTGCCATTTTGCAACAAATTTGAATGGAGCCATTTCATTGGACGAGCGAAGGAAAAGTTGGAAAATCCGTGACATCACTTACAATGGCTCCTTCCTCGACGATTTGAAGCAAACTGACAAAACTCGCTAGTTTTACATCATTCTTTTGATGCTGGGGACTAAATAAGTGGAGGTGGGAGTTAGAATTTATTCGTTTTATTGACTCACGCCATTTTTTGAACTGTAAATTGCCAGGTTATTGCTGTGATATAGTGAAACCGGAGTGAACGAACGTTTGTCAATGACCCTAAAAACACGTGAAATTTTGAGAAAATCATTGTTGGATTGATACTTGTTCATAAGTTACCGTTATAAGATTATATTTATTTGATAGAAAAATATATTGGCTTTCAATAGCCGAAAGAATTACGAAATTATCATTTAAATTGTAAGAGTTACAGTCATATTTGTACTCGTGGTACACGGATATCCGTTCTGCTAGTTGGAACCCTTGTTATTATATAGTACATATATAGACCCCAATGAAGCGGTCCAGACCCCTGTGGTACAAATATGAAATTCTAATTATCATATAAACATTTTAAAAGCCTATTTAATTAACCGAAGACGTGGTATTGTAGTCACTCAGTCATTTATAGTTACGCCAAACCGTAATGTCTGTGGTTGTCATAGCAAATGACGTCATTTGGTGTCACGCTTTTATGCTGCAGTTTGTTGATATTAGATATGGAAGTCGTATTACGCAATGTAAAGTAGTACTTCACAAACTTCGTTAATTTACTCGGTTTTAGGGCGTATTTCAGCGAGAAAAATAATCAAGCATAGGTTTTGTTAAAGCCGGGGGTTTCTATACCCTCGGTTGGTCGGTTCCTGTCGGAAACTCGCTAAAGCTCGTTTCCGACTGGATTAGACCAACATCGGGTATAGAAACTCCCTACTTTAACAAAACCCATGCTTGAGTCTATTAATCTAGTTTTACACTCTCTGTCCCTGTAAATAAGTCCTGTGTTCATATGATATTACATGTATAACCAAAAGGAATTCAAGTGGAATGCCAAACACTGTATAAATATTCCATCAAAGGACCAGAAAATATAACAACACTGAAAATGAAGTATGGGCGACGTTTTATGGCTGCCATACAAGCACTTAACACCTGGTGTTGTGCTGTTTGGGCGGATGTGTCTTTTGTATGCGGTGTTTCCTGCACGACTCATACATGTACTTTTGTTGTGCGTTTTTTCACCTTTTGTCTAGTAGCTCTGTTGTGTCATGGTCGGTGGTGTTTGGATGCCTTTTTGGGGATTGGAGTTATTGCTGTAGTAATCATACGAAAGACTTATCAATTAAACCTTTACTCTATAAATACGCCTTTATATGCAGAGTAGAGTAGAGTAGACACTGGCCAGACGGCTTATGATATA
The DNA here is from genome assembly GCA_963576725.1 of Azorinus chamasolen. Lineage (NCBI taxonomy): Eukaryota > Metazoa > Mollusca > Bivalvia > Cardiida > Solecurtidae > Azorinus > Azorinus chamasolen. The sequence continues at coordinate 31,470,351 of OY755238.1, read as the reverse complement.
AAATAGATATGATTTTTCAGTTTTTCCATTTATCTAAATGATATTCCTGATAGCAATATATTTAACAAGAATATTCATCGAGTAAGTTTGCTCTCGCCTGGTGCTCAGCATAACACAATGTCCTACTATACGCAACCTGATTGGATCCAGATGAGATATCGATTAACGCGTTGCCTGATCAGGATCCAATATGGTTGACGTTCGGTTAACCAATATCCGTCTATTGACATCCTTTAACCCATTACCTCATAGGCTATGTTTAGATACAACCTCTTTAACTAATTGACAAAAGGACAATTTTAGAATTTTGTCGTTTGAAACCATTGTGATAAACAGAGCATTTGCTCCTATAGGAACAAATGCCCTATTTATCACAATGATTTCACAAAGTGGCTTTTACAGAGTCATCAAAAGTCGTCAATATAAAGGAATGGCTTAAAAAATCTTCAAAAGCCATTCCTGAATTATTTGTGATAAATATCATTTGCTCCATAGGAGCAACTGCTCTAATTATTCTAATGGTTTGAGTCCTAAAATATAACCCGTCATTAACGGCCATTAATTTATGTAACAATGAATTGTTAAAACAGGTACCTGCCTAATGTTGGGCAAAAGCAATGCAGAAAGCTCTTATATGATAGTTCTGCGTTACTTCTGGGTCGTTACTGTATGATGTACTGACACTGTACATATAATGTTTCATTTGGGTTTGGGTGACATAAGTGGGCGGACACAATATACCGGTAGTCACGGTGTGCGTCTGTTTCCCTTGAATTGCGGAAATAAAATGTACAGAAAAGGATGATTTTGTTTTAATCTATAATTCTTAAATTAATTTAATTTTTGATAGTTTTCATCAGGCGATCACAAAAGCTCATCCTGAGAACTTTGTCCTCTGGTGAGCTAAAACACCACAGTTGAATGCATATCTGCATATAACCAGCAATGTTCGTGTGAAGTTTCATTAGGGTCGGACAGTTTTTACCCGAGAAGTGTGTCGGACAGGTTCACGGTAAAAGAAGAGCAAGAATGAGAATCGGTAGGAAGAATGATAACAATATAAAGAAGAAACGAAGTAAAAACAACATGTTCCCCCTTCGGGGACATAATAATTACTATCACCATAAATATATTCTTCCAGTTCTTTCGTATGTATTTGTAGAATTTGATGAATGTAATTTGACGATAATACTAATAACAGAAATGTAATGCTTAATGAAATATAATCGGTAAAACACAGTCCCAAGATAATCCCTCAAAATCAAAACGATCAAACATCATCATGAAATATTTCTCCAAATATAATAATAATAAAATACTTAACGTTGATTTAGATCATTACAAATTATTCCCTTGGTCTTGCAGTCCGAGGCAAACTTGTATAGCATCTTATTATCAATTAACACCGCGACTGGTAAAACAGAAACCGACAAGCAGAATTAGTAAATAGACAATATATATAAACTTAAAAGATTTAAGCTTTATTAACATATGTATATGTAAGATAAATACGCCCTCTCAAAATATACTGAAGCTTCGCGCGATTAACCATTTACCTCATATGCTATTTTTAGATCCAACAACTTAAAGATCCAATAAATCTACCGAAAAGGAGCAGTAACTAGAGAAATGGAAAATGTTAGAATTGTTTAGTTTGAAACCATTGTGATAAATAGAGCATGTGCTCCTATATATCAAAAAGTTACTTTTACAGTCGTCAAAATCTATCCAAGCCATTAACAAGTCATTATATACTACATTTGTATTACTAACAGTTCTATAACTTATACACGTATTACGATTTAGCAAAGAAAGGATGAATTACCTTTGTGAATAGTGCTTTCTTTTCTGAGAATGTCCGCGCTGTTTTACAATGATTCGCTATCTAAAACACCAGATATGAGAATTGATATTTATACTGAAAAACCTCGATGACTGTATTTTACTTATGATTTTTAACCAATTAGATCGAATTAAAATTGTAATAAAAGTAAAATAAAAAATAAAATCTTCATCTCAGGAAACTTACGATCACATTTCACTAAATATATTCATAAACGAGACATAATTAGCTTTTTATCATAATTTTTGTCAGTAATTATTACTAATTATACTATTTTATTTCATTTTAATATCAAACTTTAATTCCTCATCTAAGTTATTGTCTTCTACATTGTCAGAAACAAGGGGGAATGTTTAACCCTTTCCTTTGTATAAACGCCTTTTCACGCATTTGCAAACATATTAGACCCATATCAGATAGCTCCTATCGGAACACTCTTATCAGCGTCTGCTTTGTTTACTTGTTTTGTAATAAAGATCTAATTATACAGTTTCTTTCTAAGCCAAAACACCCTTTGGACAAAACACCCATCCACAGATAAAGAGTTACAGAAGGGACACGAAATTTAGGACGAACGGACGGACGGACAGACGGAAGGACGGACAATGCGATTACTATATGCCCGCCGTTGGGGGCATAAAAATGATATTTAATCATAGTAGTAGCTGTAGAATCAGATCCAAATTATTTCATAAGCAAACAGACAAGACCCTGAGCGGACAGCTGTTGTATATATGACGTCACCGGTTAAATCCTCGTTAACCCCTTCCCTGTTCCGTATTTAGGACACATTTCAATACCATACATCATAGTTATAAAGAAATATGGAAGATGCAACATTGTATTGCAGTATAGACATTTTAGAAAGCAAAGACACAGATCTATCAAATTATGTTAGCAGACAGAACAGACCCTGATCAGACGGCTCCTATAGGAGCCGTCTGATCTGGGTCTACTCTGTTTGCAGATGCCTGCAAACACGTTTATATGAGGGAAGGGGTTTTACGCACTGTACCTATCTATACCATATATAAAAAAGTTTATACTGTAGCCTGCTGAACAAATTAATTTTACAGAATGTTTCACCTAATACATTTTCAGAATTCAGGCTATATAATAAGTCTGTCAACCAAAATGCATTTAGGATATAAAACAGTTTGGATCCTGATGAGACGCCAAGTTACTCGGTGTCTTATCTGGAGCCAACCTGTTTGCATATGTATTCACTTATCCGCCCATAGCAGGCTAAATATTAAGAACACTAGCTTAATTAGAAAGCTTACACACAAAAACATAAAAAAAATATTATTGAGAACAATGTATTTGTTCAATTTGTTTGTACATGTATATTCCCATTAATTGGCTCGTATATCGAATGCGGTTTTTGAAGTGGATTAATAGTTTTTGTTCAGAATTATGCCTCATTCGACTTTATCATTTAAAAGAAATTTAATGTTCAAGGAAACAATCAGATTGAATTTCAGAAATTATTACAAAAAGGATGCAATAATATTCAGCTGATGTATCAATTTACAAAATGAATATTCTTATAAGAAATAATATATGTAAAGTGCTCTTCGATTAAGGATATGGTTCAGTTGTCAGTGTGTAACCATGACGGTATGACTGATTCTGCACGTGATGTAAAAGCCAGTGTATTGAAAGTGTCTGAGGCTTTATGTTATATTCAGAGACAGGTAATCTCGCTGTGTCAGTTCGTAAATTTCTCCCCGGACTCTATTGACAAGGCAGTACATATTCCGTACAGGTCCTGTGCTGTAAGTATGACTGCTTCGGGTGTTCAGGAGCTTGATTCTGCTTCTTCTGCAGTCAGCATCAGTGACGAACTGTGTTCTGACATGCCGTCTGCCTCACATGTGGTCTCTGATATGGACTCGGATGGCTCTGTTGTTCAGTCGTCTCAGGTTACCCCACCCGCTCCAGTCAGTATAGGTAGTATGGGTGCAGCACCCTTGGTAGATATTTCTGGTATGGAGGATGCTGGTGAGTATGGTGACGCCCCGATACCAACCATTGTATCTGGTAAATACGATCCGCAAACTCGTAGTTCAGTGTCAGTAAAGCATACCAAAGTAAGTGGTCGTTCTCAAGATATGTCTTATAGAGACACACTCGTCTCGAACACGGACCGTATGTCTCAGCGTGTGAATATGTCGCAAAAATATACCGTGAGCGTGGTAGGGTTGTCTCAAAGCCGAATTCGGATGTTGATCCGACGGTGGCAGAGGGTGGTGAGAAAATCCCAGTGCGGATTGAACGTGACCTTGGTCCTGTGGGCGATGAGTGCGAGGTCTACGATGAGGCCGAGTTTATGGATCACGTTAGGCGACGTAAGCGTACGAAACGGTTTTATATTGGCGGCTTTCTGCCTTCCATATCAGAATTCTTTATCAAGGCATACGTCTCTAGACGTGGTTTCCAGCCTACAAAGGTTACAATATTTCGGAATAGGAAATACAACTCGGCGACTATTCGATTGAATGTAATCGCCTGTCCCGAACTTGTAAAGCTCGTAGAACCGTATTTCTGGCCTCGTGGCGTCTCGTGCAGGCCTTGGGTCACGCGCAGTCAATACATGCGGGAGAAAGAGCATCCCTGGCATGACACTGAATACAACAGGGATATGACATATAATGTAGACAGGCGAGACAGGTCGGTTTGTGAGACATACGATACCTACCGCAATAGGTTCTCCAGTCTCCCGTGCGAAGTGGACTAAGTGCATGATTCGTACAGATACTATGCATTCGTCCATTGACTGTCTGTATACTAGGCTAGTCAACTGTCATATTGTGATTTGCCTTATTTTCCTCAGTCCAGGTGCCCTTCACGCAGTGTTTAAACTCTACATTGTAGACATCACGTATTCACTGTTTACCGTAACTAATTTAAGGCACATTTTGATCTCGGTTTCAGTGAGCTGCTATAGCCAGTATTGGGCATTTCGCATGGAGTACAGTTATGCGACTGAAGTATATATGTCATTTTGTATTGAATTGTATCGGCGTATCGGTGTATTTAACGGTGGATATCTTTTTCTTTTAATCTTCCTACTTATTCGACAGCCTAACTGCCAGAGCGTGATAGTAGTTACTTATGTACTTGTACTCTGTTTCGTATGTCTATTGGTAATTGGTTATTTGTATGTTCGCTATCTTGACAGTGTCAAGATACAGTTGTGTAAATGCTTAAATATGGATAAATACAGCGCCAAGCAAAGCCTAGTTATACGTTCTGATATATGTCTTCAGTTCCGTTTAACATAATGTCCTGGAATGCAACAGGCATAATGTCTAGTGCTGGATACTTATGCGAGGTTCTGCGGAATAGTAAAATTGACTTCTGTGGCATTTCAGAGCATTGGTTAATGGAAAAAACCAGTAACTTCATTAACTTACTTGACAGTAATTATAAATGTTTAACTGTAATCGACAATGATTGCAAATTTCCCTATAAGAGGCGAGTTGGTAAGGGGGTGTGGCTTTAATTTGGCACGTCAAATTTGATAACTGTATATCAGTATACCTATCGATGATGACCGCATTGTTGGCATACAGGTAATTATAGGTGAAGGGAGATTTTTGTTTATCTTTCAAGTGTATCTACTATGTATTAACCATTCGGCAGAGGTTTATAGTAAATATATTGAGAAACTTTTTAATTTGTGGAGTATTTACTCTATATTGGGCTCAGTCTTGTTTATTGGTGACTTTAATGCTAAATTCGTTCACCAGGGTGCTAGGCATAATATACTTAGAGATAAACAATTTACCCAATTCCTTATTGACTGTAACTTGGTCGCCATAGATACCTTACCGAATTGTATTGGAGCTTCGGCCAGTTATGTTTCTTACGACAAAACTACGGAGAGTTTAATTGATCATATCTGTTTACCTGTTGAGAAACAGGACTGTGTAGTAAAATGCATGATATGAGATGACCATTGTCTTAATGTGTCTACCCATAGACCTTTAATATGCCATTTACGCGTACCCCTGTATTTAAATGGTGACTGTGGTCCCGGGCAATGCGACAATGCGTATCGAATAAACTGGAAAAACATTCTCTGAACAGGAATTGGTCAGGTATGAAAGTACACTGAATAATTCTGAGCAGCTTTTAAGGTCAAGATTTTGCAGTATTAATACTAAAGAAGATATTGATGCCGTATATGGTTGTATTACTGACGTTGTTACTGGTGCTTCCAGGACTAGTATAAAGGAACGTAAGTTTAGACATTTCCTTAAACCCTATTGGAATACTCAGCTGTCAAGTCTGAATAGGAAACTTAAAGAATTTAGAAATGTATGGATCTCAGCTGGTTAACCGCGGGACTCTTCGAAATCTTTTAAGGACTATAAAAGCGCTAAAAGAGAGTTCAGACGTTGTCATAGACAGCAAGTTAAACGTTACCTGATCGAAGAGGATCGTAAGCTAGATCAGTGCGCCGAATTAGATCAGGACCGATTTTGGCAATTGGTAAAGTGTAAAATTAGTAACAAAAAGGTTACAGGAAGTGAATTGAAATTTGGCGATAAAGTATACCGCGACTCCATATCTATTACCGGCCAATGGAAAGAATATTTCTAATCTCTCTATAGTCATGCAACTAATGATAATTACGATACAATGTTTGAGAATAGCGTAGCATCCAAACTCACGGAGGTTCGCTCATCATTAGAGCTCTCGAAAACGGAGGGTATTTGTATAGGCTTTGATACATTTTGCGAACAACTGAAATTATGCAAGAGAGGTAAAATGTGCGGTTTTGATAATGTTTACTATGAACACATAATGTATGGTGGCCCGAATCTCTATTGGGCATTAGTCCGGTTATTCTCAGCCATGTTGAGTTTAGGCTATATCCCCCCTAATATGAACCGTGGTGTGATTGTAACCCTGCATAAGGGAGGGGGCAAAAGGAAAGACGAACCTCAGAATTATAGGGCTATTACGCTGACGTCAGTTATCTTAAAACTGTTTGAAAGTATTTTACTCCTTCGTTTTGAGCAAAAAGTTATTGAAAATATTAGCCCCCAGCAAGGGGGTTTCAGCGTAACTTGGGTTGTTTAATGACGTCATTTTCTTTGCAAGAGGCTATTCAGTTTTCACGGGAGAATAATAGTAAAGCCTTTGTGGCCTATCTTGACAGCCGACAAGCTTTCGATAGAGTTTGGCACAGTGGACTTATTTTTAAATTGCACGAAATTGGAATTGGCAGAGCTAGCCTAAGATGCATAATTAGCCTGTATAGTTCTAAGCATAGTTGTGTCCGTTCTCGGGGTCATATATCCGACTGGTTCAAAGTGTCGCAAGGTACTAGACAAGGTGGAAAGACATCGCCCATACTTTATCTTCTATATATTAATGGCCTCATTAAGTCACTTGAAGATTCCAATGTGGGTTTCTGTTTTTATAATATGTCATTCTGTTGTCCAACTATAGCGGATGACATGGTTTTATTTGCTCTTTCTCGAGAAAGTCTCAATAAAATGTTGAACACCTGTTACGTTTATTCTATGAAATGGCGGTTTGAGTATAACCCAAAGAAATGTGCGGTCGTTGTTTACAATGAGGCAATATCAAAATATAGTAAGTCCTCCAGAAATTGGAAACTACGGAATGATACAATAATGGAAGATTCCACGTATAATCATTTGGAGATAGCTTGTGGCAAATCTGAAGGTGTAATGGAGAATATCCATAAGTCAAGTATTAAGCTTAAAGGCACCCTTCTTAGTATCGTAAATAGTGGTGTTAGTTCTAGTGAGCTTAACCCTTTAACATTGTTTAAAATATATCAGTCAGTTGTTATACCCAAAGCATTGTATGGGTGTGAAGTCTGGAATTCACTGTCTCCTAAGCATATCACAGAATTAGCGAGGGCTCACTCGTTCTGCATAAAATTTATACAGAAGCTTCCCTCATACGTAAACACTGATATCGCTTGTCATTCAGTAGGTAGCCTCCCTATCCAAACGCTAATTGATTATAAGAAACTTCAGTTCTTAGGGCAGCTATGCAGGCTACCTTGTCATTATTTAGCTAAACAGATATTTGTTAACAGACTGTTTCGTTATTGTAATGGTTCAGAGAGACTCGTTAGCAGTATGTTACACGGCCATGTATATATTAACAAAGATTATGTCATCCAAATTTCCTGAACACTGCAATTTGTGTTCTTCTTTTACAGAAAATGTTGTAATACACAAAATTTTCCACTGTTCTCGCAATAACCTTTCACGCAATGCCCTATTTAGGAAACTTATATCTAGTATGGGTCTAGTAGAATACGGTCTGTTTATCCTGCAGCCACCTATAGTTCAAGTTGCGAAACTTCTTGGTTGTAATTTCCTTTCAAATGACAATGCAGCCATTAGTATTTTGAAACTTCTGCATTATATGGTTAAAAGTTGTTAAAACTTGTATATTTATGACAGTTTCCTCCATTACAGTTGTTAAGAAGTGTATAGTACATGTGACTGGATTGTACTTTCAGTATATGTATATTTGTTTAAGTTGTAATAATTACAATGGCATCAATCAATTGGGGATACTCAAGCATTTAATACAGTATCTCGTGGATGGGTCCTGCACTGTTGTCAACCTCCTTAGAGCGAGTCAGATGATGCCAGGTCTTATTCGCAGCGTGAACTGGATTGTCTGTCTCATCTAGTGTGGTTTAGTCGACTCCCAGTTCATCGATGTCACTGTCTCTCTTACAGTTTAATCATACATCTACAGTGTTACCCTTCAATATTACCTGTTATGGTAAAGGGTTAGGGACGTAGATGTTTGTATATTATACTCCGCCAATTGTTACATGCATACTGAGTCTTGTATTTCGTTTCGGCAAGTCTCAGTTTCTGCCTCAATTGGCTATAATATGTATTTGTATTACATTCAACTACGGGGTAGTGATCCCGGTGGATCGTCTCGAACTGGCGGCTTCGCTGTGGCAGATGGGCCAGTTGTGGGCTGGTATGAGCCATTCTACATGGGGTCTCATCTGTCGGAGTTGTATGTAACTTTCTGTTCGTATCCCGGGGGACAGCCTTGGTGCCAGTCCACCGGGGTCACTCAGCCTTATAGTCGGATATGTGTATGTGCTGGTGATGTGTCTTGTATTTCATATCGACAAGATCCATCTATATTTCACATAAACATCAACTAATCATTAATTTTACCGTCGGAAATCTTGGGATTCTTTAGTATATTTAGATTGGATGTAATTTCTATCATGCTGTACTGAACCTGCTATATCATCTACTTTTCTGAAATTATCCTTCGTTATTATTTTTTTGACTGTGTGCTGTTCCTATGTATTTTTGTGTTGTTATGTAAATTCTGTAATTGTCTTTGGTTTCCTGTACATGTATTTGACTTTGTATTATGTTATATGTATGTGTACTATGTAGCTCTCCATGAATGGAGGTTAATAATGATCTATCTAACTATAGGCAACCTGATTGGATCCAGATGAGATATCGATTAACGCGTTGCCTGATCAGGATCCAATATGGTTGACGTTCGGTTAACCAATATCCGTCTATTGACATCCTTTAACCCATTACCTCATAGGCTATTTTTAGATACAACCTCTTTGAATAAATCTGCCGAAAAGGCGCATTAACTAGACAAAAGGACACTTTTAGAATTTTGTCGTTTGAAACCATTGTGATAAACAGAGCATTTGCTCCTATAGGAACAAATGCTCTATTTATCACAATGGTTTCACAAAGTGGCTTTTACAGAGTCATCAAAAGTCGTCAATGTGAAGGAATGGCTTAAAAAATCTTCAAAAGCCATTCCTGAAATATTTGTGATAAATAGCATTTGCTCCATAGGAGCAACTGCTCTAATTATTCTAATGGTTTGAGTCCTACACTAGAACCCGTCATTAACGGCCATTCATTTATGTAACAATGAATTGTTAAAACAGGTACCTGCCTAATGTTGGGCAAAAGCAATGCAGACAGCTCTTATATGATAGTTTTGCGTTACTTCTGGGTCGTTACTGTATGATGTACTGACACTGTACATATAATGTTTAATTTGAGTTTTGGTGACATAAGTGGGCGGACACAATATACCGGTAGTCACGGTGTGCGTCTGTTTCCCTTGAATTGCGGAAATAAAATGTACAGAAAAGGATGATTTTGTTTTTATCTATAATTCTTAAATTAATTCAATGTTTGATAGTTTTCATCAGGCGATCACAAAAGCTCATCCTGAGAACTTTGTCCTCTGGTGAGCTAAAACACCACAGTTGAATGCATATCTGCATATAACCAGCAATGTTCGTGTGAAGTTTCATTAGGGTCGGACATTTTTTACCCGAGAAGTGTGTCGGGCAGGTTCACGGTAAAAAAAAGAGCAAGAATGAGAATCGGTAGGAAGAATGATAACAATATAAAGAAGAAACGAAGTAAAAACAACATGTTCCCCCTTCGGGGACATAATAATTACTATCACCATAAATATATTCTTCTAGTTCCTTCGTATGTATTTGTAGAATTTGATGAATGTAATTTGACGATAATACTAATAACAGAAATGTAATGCTTAATGAAATATAATCGGTAAAACCCAGTCCCAAGATAAAACCTCAAAATCAAAACGATCAAACATCATCATGAAATATTTCTCCAAATATAATAATAATAAAATACTTAACGTTGATTTAGATCATTACACATTATTCCCTTGGTCTTGCAGTCCGAGGCAAACTTGTATAGCATATTATTATCAATTAACACCGCGACTGGTAAAACAGAAACCGACAAGCAGAATTAGTAAATAGACAATATATAAACTTAAAAGATTTAAGCTTTAATAACATGTAAGATAAACACGCCCTCTCAAAATATACTGAAGCTTCACGCGATTAACCATTTACCTCATATGCTATTTTTAGATCCAACAACTTAAAGATCCAATAAATCTACCGAAAAGGAGCAGTAACTAGAGAAATGGAAAATGTTAGAATTGTTTAGTTTGAAACCATTGTGATAAATAGAGCATGTGCTCCTATATATCATAAAGTGACTTTTACAGTCGTCAAAATCTATCCAAGCCATTAGCTAGTCATTATATACTACATTTGTATTACTAACAGTTCTATAACTTATACACGTATTACGATTTAGCAAAAAAAGGATGAATTACCTTTGTGAATAGTGCTTTCTTTTCTGAGAATGTCCGTGCTGTTTTACAATGATTCGCTATCTAAAACACCAGATATGAGAATTGATATTTATACTGAAAATTAGAACCAATTAGATCGAATTAAAATTGTAATAAAAGTAAAATAAAAAATAAAATCTTCATCTCAGGAAACTTACGATCACATTTCACTAAATATATTCATAAACGAGGCATAATTAGCTTTTTATCATCATTTTTGTCAGTAATTATTACGAATTATACTATTTTATTTCATTTTAATATCAAACTTTAATTCCTCATCTAAATTATTGTCTTCTACATTGTCAGAAACAAGGGGGGGGGGGGGGGGGGGTATTTAACACTTTCCTTTGTATAAACGCCTTTTCACGCATTTGCAAACATATTAGACCCATATCAGATAGCTCCTATCGGAACACTCTGATCAGTGTCTGCTCTGTTTGCTTGTTTTGTAATAAAGATCTAATTATACAGTTTCTTTCTAAGCCAAAACACCCTTTGGACAAAACACCCATCCACAGATAAAGAGTTACAGAAGGGACACGAAATTTAGGACGAACGGACGGACGGACGGACAGACGGAAGGACGGACAATGCGATTACTATATGCCCGCCGTTGGGGGCATAAAATGATATTTAATCATAGTAGTAGCTGTAGAATCAGATCCAAATTATTTCATAAGCAAACAGACAAGACCCTGAGCGGACAGCTGTTGTATATATGACGTCACCGGTTAAATCCTCGTTAACCCCTTCCCTGTTCCGTATTTAGGACACATTTCAATACCATACATCATAGTTATAAAGAAATATGGAAGATGCAACATTGTATTGCAGTATAGACATTTTAGAAAGCAAAGACACGGATCTATCAAATTATGTTAGCAGACAGAACAGACCCTGATCAGACGGCTCCTATAGGAGCCGTCTGATTTGGGTCTACTCTGTTTGCAGATGCCTGCAAACACGTTTATATGAGGGAAAGGGTTTTACGCACTGTACCTATCTACCATATATAATTTTTTTTTATACCCTCCACCAGTAAAGGCAATACGTTTAATTAGCGAGCTTACAGACAAAAACATCAATAAAAATGTTAATAAGAACAATGCATTTTTGTTTTATATCCTATTAATTGGTTTAAGCATGTAATACGTGTTTTGAAGTGAAGTATTTTTACTTGTTCAGAATTAATATGCCTCATTCGACTTTATTATCTAAAAGACATTTAGACTGTAGCCTGCTGAACAAATTAATTTTACAGAATGTTTCACCTAATACATTTTCAGAATTCAGGCTATATAATAAGTCTGTCAACCAAAATGCATTTAGGATATAAAACAGTTTGGATCCTGATGAGACGCAAAGTTACTCGGTGTCTTATCTGGAGCCAACCTGTTAGCATACGTATTCACTTATCCGCCCATAGCAGGCTAAGTATTAAGAACACTAGCTTAATTAGAAAGCTTACACACAAAAAACATAAAAAATATTATTGAGAACAATGTATTTGTTCAATTTGTTTGTACATGTATATTCCCATTAATTGGCTCGTATATCGAATGCGGTTTTTGAAGTGGATTAATAGTTTTTGTTCAGAATTATGCCTCATTCGACTTTATCATTTAAAAGAAATTTAATGTTCAAGGAAACAATCAGATTGAATTTCAGAAATTATTACAAAAAGGAAGCAATAATATTCAGCTGATGTATCAATTTACTAAATGAATATTCTTATAATATAATAATAAATATATATATGTAAAAATATAATATGTATAATATATGTATTTAGATCAAATACCATAACATCTTAGTATTATATTATATGGACAAAACAACATAGTATAATCTGATATATGTACAGTAAAACCTTTCTATAACGGCCACTAAATTACATTAAGTATTTTGTGTCAAAGGCAGGTGGCTGCTTAAAGCAAGCTGAAAGTAAAACAGAACGCTCCAATAGGAGCGTTCTGTTTTACTTTCACATTGCTTTAAGCAACCACCTGCCCTAAAAACCAACTAATTAACACAATTTAGTGGCCGATTTAGAGAGGTTTTTACTGTACCTACAATTCAATGAGCAAATAGAGCAGATAATCAATCAAACGGCTCTTACAGGAACCGTCTGATTTGGGTCTACTCTGTTTTCAAAGACACTAGAAGTCGTATTGATAGGTTTAAATGGTTAACATACATTTAGTGATATTTAATAAATTTCAGGACACTACAAGATTATCATTATCATGCATATCACAGCCTGTAGATATTTAAAAAGAAAGCTGTGGAACCAAAGTGTTTACAGTTCTCATTGATATGAGGGCCTCATGGAAGATTGGTTATAACCAAATGAGTACTCTCGTTAAATAAAGTCTTTATTATTATTATTATTTTAACCATTTCCCTGTACTATGTTTATTCCAAATTTCAACATCTGAGTATTCGTGGACAACATACAGTAAAACCTCGATTATCCGAACACTAAAATACGCATTATTATCGATCTTTAAGACAGGTGGCAGCTTAATGCATGGTGAAAGTCATGCAGAAAGTTCCTAGAGGAGCTTTCTGCATGACTTTCATCATGCATTAAGCAGCCACCTGCCTAAAAGGGTCTAAATTCGTTTATAACGAAAATTCGAATAATCGAGGTTTTACTGTAGTTATTTAAGAAATGAATGACGTGCTTCCGGTGTTCATGAGGTTATGCAACGCATAGCTTTACGAGCAAAGTTAGTGAAGCCCGAAGGGCTTCACGTGAATCTTTGCTCGTAAAGCTATGCGTTGCATAACCCATGAACACCGGGAGCACGTCATTTATTTCTTATATTTATATTCCATTGTATTTCTTATATTTAAGAAATGAATGACGTGCTTCCGGTGTTCATGAGGTTATGCAACTTTCTTTTTAGAATAAGGTTATATAAGGACGTTGCAGGGCGAATGTAAATATTATGAAATACGGAAGGTGGAACATTGTAGCTATTTAGAAAGTAGATTAAACGGGTGTATCAAATTCCATTACTAAACAAAACAGACCCTGGTCAGACGGCTCCTAAAGGAGCCGTCTGATCTGGGTATACTTTGTTTGCAAAATTTTGACAACAAGTTTACATGAAGGAAAGGGTGAAAAAAAAACTCAACACGAGGGTTGTTGTGGTCTTGTATCGCTTATTCAATATATGTGTTCTATTGAGATTATAAGACACTGGTCTCTTATTATAATACGAGGGGTGTTCCATAAATAATGTCATCTGTGCTTTATTTCGCGGAAATCGTGCAATTCATGCACAAAACCACCTCGTGTCGATTGAGTGATCACTGGCTCGTGACACAGGTAAATATCTCGCCCACACGTTCACTTGCCTCGGTACAGTGTACATCGTTTCATAGCCTATTCGTTAGACTATACACAAAATGACAGGAAAACGAGCTGAAAATGTTCTTGAAATTAGGGCCTATATAAAAGGTAGGTCATTACTCGGCATAAAGGCTGTAGATATTCACCGCGAGGTGTGTGACATTTATGGGGAGGGCCAAATGTCCCACAGGACTGTTTGTAGGTGGGTAGCTAAATTTAGTGCTGGGCAGCAGCAACTGAAAGATGTTGCTCGCCCAGGTCGTCCTGCAACAACTACGACCAAAGGTAACATAGAAAAAATCCGAAATATCCTCAAAACTGATGCTCGATTCACCGTAAGACAATTGGCTCGAATGACAAACTTGTCGTTAGCAAGAGTTCATGCAATTTTGAAGAAACACCTAAAAGTTAGAAAGATAAATGCAAGATGGATACCCCATTTGTTAACGGATGAGCAAAAGAAGACGCGTGTAACAATGGCAAAAAAACTTCTCAAAATGTACCCAAAATATAGTAAAAAGGCTTTTGATAATATAGTCACTGGTGATGAGACCTGGGTGTATTATTTTGAACCAAAGCGGAAGGTTTCCAACCGAATATGGGCCACTAAAAATGCCAGACGCCCAAGTATTGCCAAACGAATACGAACGGTAAAGAAGGTTTTGTATGCTATTTTTTTCACTAATAAGGGTCCAGCTATTCAAATCCCGGTGCCAAAAGGCAGAACGGTCACAGGCAAGTTCTATAAAAACGTTGTTCTGAGAAAATTGAAGAAGTACTACAAAAGTAGCCGCCCCAAAACAGGACTTAAGTATGTCCGACTTTTGCATGATAATGCATCCGCTCACAAGGCACGTATTGTGACTGACTTTTTGGAGTCAGAGAAGGTTACCGTCCTTCCGCACCCTCCGTATTCGCCAGACTTGGCCCCCCTGCGACTATTTTCTCTTTCCAAAACTTAAATATCATTTATCTGGAAGGAGATACAATTCGAGAAATGCCCTTGGATCTGCTGTTTATCAGTGTCTGATGGGTGTCCCCATTGAATAGTATGAAAAATGCTTCCAAAAATGGATTGACCGGCTAAAAAGGTGTATCCTGGCTGGCGGAGAGTATTTTGAAGGGCAGAGCAAATTAAAATGAACAAAAGCACTTCCGCTATATGAGCACCGATGCAAGTGACATTATTTTTGGAACACCCCTCGTATAATATAATGAATACTTCAGCTCCAGACAGTCATCTAATAAGCAATTACAATCACTTTTGCAGTTCTGGCAGAGAGTCACAAAAACATTAGTTCTTCAAAATCATATCGGAAGCTGGTCCATATCAGTATAAAGTCGCTTAGCCCGGCCCTTTTGCAGAATAATAAAGTATTCAACAAGTTTAGGTACGCCTCTCTACTAAATAATATGCATCCAATAAAGAAATCAATTAATAAATAATTAAATATCTGGCCAACGGTTTCGGATATTCCTTCCGGCGCCAAATACATTTCATCTGCTATGATTCGTGTCTGCATCAGGTCTCACAGTGGCGTTTTCTCCAATTTCTTTACAACAAAAAATCAGTCGTCTAACACATGTATATTATATTGGAAGGATGCAAAGCAAGTCATGATCCAGACAGCTCCTACATGATCTGGGTCTATTCTGTTTTCAAAGGTGTAGAAAAGCGTATTTAACCCATTACCGCATAGGCTATTTTTAGATACAACTTCTTTGAATAAATCTACCGAAAAGGAGCATTAACTAGAGAAAAGGAAACTTTTAGAATTTTGTAGTTTGAAACCATTGTGATAAATAGAGCATTTGCTCCTATAGGAGCAAATGCTCTATTTATCACAATGGTTTCACAAAGTGACTTTTACAGAGTCGTCAAAAGTCGTCAATATGAGGGAATTGGTTAAATATGAGGGAATGGGTTAAATATGAGGGAATGGGTTAAATATGAGGGAATGGGTTAAGGAGTAAAGAGTGAGGCTTAAATCTTTGCATTCTGTTTCAGAATAATTACCTTTACCGATACACGTGCTTGTGGTTAGTACTCATATGGGTCTTCAAGTGAGCTTTCTGCGTGTATGCCTTGTCGCATATACCGCACTAAACGGTCGCTCGTTTAAATGACTCAATACATGTCGATTGAGTTTAGATTTCCATAGAAACACTTTTCCACAATATTGACAAGGGTGTTCTTTAAACGGTTTGAATACATCTGGCTGAGTGACGTCATTAGGCACACCCGTTGTAGTGTAGTTGTTCATAAACGTATTATCTGGAATAAAAAAACACAAATAATAAACCTTTAGGGTAGAGATGGTTTAAAAAACCCAGTGACTATTGTTACTGACCGTTCCAATTTCCCCCTATAGTTTGTTTGTTTTGTCTTTGTGCGACTCTTTGTATTTTGATAGATATGTACATTTGCTGTTTTTTCTTGTTGTGGTGCTGTTCGTGTGGCTGTGTGTTTTGTATGGGGTGTTTCCTGCATGACTCATATTAGTACTTTTAACCTACTTATGCTGTGGACCGGAGCTATTTACATAACTGTAAATGAAGATTGTGAAGTTTTTTTTGCGGGTTAGGAGGTTTAAGATATTGTTCAGTAAATTTGTTTAGCTATAGTGGCGTATTTACAGCGTAAAGCGGTAGAAAGAAAATAAATGTGATAAAGGACCATCTGCCAACTTAAGCACCGGGCCAATCAAACTTATAGATTGCCTCAAGGTTGGTTCCCATTGCTGATCAGATCAACTTGATCATCCTGATCACCAAAGTCCCCGACCAAGCTCGACCGAAGGCATGTACACGAGTTCTTCTCGACCTCTACTCGACCATACACGACCCCCTCGCGAACATTCGCGACTCCTCCATCGCGTCAACTCAACAAAAACACCAATCCATGTTCGATCATCTCGACCAAGATACGATCCCTACACGATCTCTACCCGTCCAACTGGACCTATGCTCGATGTCGTACTTGGGTCGATCGAGTATTACTCGAGTACAGGTCGAGATGATCGGGAACAGATAGGGTAAATGACTTCATCCCGAACGCACTAGAACTGTACACAGTTGTCTCCCGATCAACTCGAGCTTCTACTCGATCAATACCCGACCGCTTCCCGAGTGCTTATGGGGAGCGTGACTACTCGCTCTCTAACCGAATTCTTTGGACATGTCCAAAACATTCGGGTAGTGAGTCCGAGGGATGCCGACCAAGGTAGACCCCCTCGATCACTCCTGCTGAGCGACCAGACCAGTCCCCGATTACTTGAGTTGGGCAAATAGTGAAATTTCCTGATCATACGCCGCCTTGAAAAGGTGGCGTCTGATCTGTGACTGCACTATTTGTCGTGGTGCATATTTTGCGACATTGGCGGTGAAAGGTTAACATATTGTTTTACAACTGACAACGGACGACGCATGGCGACGGGCACATGGACACCCAAATAGCCCACATTTGCAGTTTTTGCCAGGTGAGCTTAACACATTATCCCCTAGTGACGCATTTTTGCGCATCTATAAAAGTCACTCTATGAAACTATTGTGATAAATAGAGCATTTGCTCCTATAGGAGCAAATGCTCTATTTATCACAATGGTTTCAAACTACAAAATTATAAACTTTTCCTTTTCTCTAGTTAATGCTCTTTTTCGGTAGATACATTCAAAGAGTTTGGGTCTAAAAATAGCCTATGAGGTAAATGGGTCTAACAATAGCCTGTGAGGTAATTGGTTAAACTAAAAACAACTAACATTTAGTCTGCTGCGAGCGGATGAGTGATTATTTATGTAAATAGTTTGGATCCAGATTAAACGTAGGGTGACTCAGCATCTCAGCTTGATTGTTTAACAATAATTAAAAATGCGCAGCACGCTAAACGTCAATTAGATATACAAACTCAAGCATGATTTTTAAATTTAGGTGGGGAAGGGTGGCGAGGGTTCACACATGCCATGATTACACAAGACAAAATTAATGCCTTTAACTATTTCATTGCCAACGTTTGTCGCCTGCATGCTTTATTGTCTGCTATAATTTTCATTTTTTATTTGTCTTAAATTACTTTTCAAAAAAGAAAAAAAACATAGTCACATCAACACAAATTTTTTTCCTGATGAAGGTAGTTACTCAGCGTCTCACCTGGATCTAAACTGTTTGGAAGGATACTTGCAGATGTGTACAGTTACAATAGCTACATAGTTCAATCTAATTACAGATGTGTACAGTTACAATAGCTACAGAGTTCAACCTAATTACAGATGTGTACAGTTACAATAGCTACATACTTTAACCTAATTACAGATGTGTAGTTACAATAGCTACATACTTTAACCTAATTACAGATGTGTAAAGTTACAATAGCTACATAGTTCAACCTTTCCCTCATATAAACGTGTTTTCACGCATCTGCAAACAGACAAGACAATACCAGTCTTAAGCGGCCTTCAAAAGGCGATCTAGATATGGGTATGTAAGACAAGTGGTGACTCAAACAGGCCAAAAGTAATGCAGAAAGCTTATATATGAGAGCTCTGCATTACCTTTACACTGCATTAAGCAACCATCTGCTTTTTAGTACTTCTATATTCAGTAAAGACATATTCTAGCATAAATTCAAGTTTGTAGAGTTTAGATTATACAACAGTAGATTGGATAATAAAGATTATTAACTCTTTCCCTGTTCTATGTTTATTACAAATTTCAATACCTACTGAATATTCATGGACAAAATAGTTATCATGAAATATTGAAGATGAAACATTTTAGCCATTTTAGAATGTAGAGAAAGCGAACTATCAAATTCCATTAGCAAACTGAGCAGATCCTGATCAGAAGCCGCCTGATCTGGATCTAATCTGTTTGCAAATGCGTGAAAACACGTTTATATGATGGAAAGGGTTAAAAACCCTTTACTCCATAAATAGTCAAGTAAGTAGTAATCATATGAATATTATTTAGATATAATTGTTTTTATAGCACACGAACATGGGAATTTTTGGCCATGGCAGACAATGTAGGGCCATATCTATACCATATCATAAGCAAACAGAGCAGACCCTGATCAGACGGTGCCTACAGGAGCCGTCTAATATGGGTCTACTCACTTTGCAAAGGCGTATTTGTAGAGTAAAGGGTTAACTCGTCTTTGTAAACAGAGAAATTCTGGTTAGGAACCATTCGATCAGTCTGCTATATTTGCTTATATAGTGAGTGAGTTTTGTGGCAACGCAACACTATATATGTTATAATATTATGGTGCCGAAACTGGAGAAAAGTTGCCAGAATCACATCGCATTTACATCGAGATAAATATGAACTATAAATCCAGAAACTTATTAGTCGCCTGTTACGATCAGGCAAAGGATGAGCAATAGTAACCATTCTTGTGCTATTTAGGCACGACCCAGTACCACACGGTGCGTCCATTCAAATAAATTATTCAACCATTACCTTAATGGTTAACAATACAGTATAACCACGCTAATGTGACCACCTAAAATAGGTATAATTCTGGGTGCTAGGTGCAGGTGGTAGCTTAATGTAGAACAAAAGTAATGCAGAAAGCTCCCAGAGGAGCTTTCTGCATTACTTTTGCCCTGCATTAAGCAACCACCTGCTTATAAAGACACCAATGTTTATTCATTAAGTGGTCGCATTAGACGAGTTCTACTGTATGCCCTTGTGTGGCATTTCAATCATATCAGTTAATGAATATTTCTGAAGTGACCAATGGCTGTATAAATCTGCAGTTACTGTAGCGTGGACAAGAAAAATAACAAATGCTGCATAAACACTGTCATGGGCAAAACACTTTATGAAAAATGACGACATTCGAATTGTATTATAACATACATAACCTCTAAGCTTTCCATGAATCTTGATTGTAGGAGATCCTTTGAAAGCAAAAGCATCAATGCAAAAAAGTGAAACTTGCAGACACGATTTTATTGAGGTTGTTCATGAGCAGTTAATTAACTCATTATCTCCTAGGCTATTTTTAGACCCAACCTCTGTGAATGTATCTACCGAAAAGGAGCATTAACCAGAGGAAAGGAACAATTAAAAATGTTGTAGTTTGAAACCATTGTGATAAATAGAGCATTTGCTCCTATAGGAGCAAATGCTCTATTTATCACAATGGTTTCATAAAGTGACTTTTATTGATGCGCAAAAATGCGTCACTAGGGGATAGTGCAACACTACTCACACCCCTAGTACATGTTTGAAAAGAGGTATTCAATTTCCTACCTAAAAGCATTGGCATTTATTATCCCGAAGGACCAGAATATATAACAACAATGTTTCAATGAAATGTACGTCACTGAAATAAGGTAAGTAGCTGTTGAGAAAAATTCCGAATAAGAAACTGCAATAGACCAACATATCAGACCAACAGAAAACGTAGTTCATTGTATTCTTTTACAACCTTTGCCGAAGAAATACCCTCGTTGGTTGTGGTAGTATAAAACATTACATTTCAATACAAGACCTTTGATATTCATAGTGGGTGGAGTAAGTATATATTTAACATATAGAGAGGTCATGAAAATAATTAACATTTCCCTGATGAATATTCATGTAAGAAATAATGACGTCATGAATATTAATTAGATTATTTTTATAGGTGGCATTAATGTTTCATTGCAGACCATGGAACTTATACGTAGTTCCATGGCTGAAGGTGGCGCTGATGTTTCATTGCAAATATTGCAGCTGACGCGGCTTCACCCACATGCGATTTCTCATATACAGTTCCATGGCCAATGATGACAGGACTGTTTGATTGCAGATCATACGACACAACTCCTCATATGAAGTTCCAGTGCCAAGGGTGACGCGAGTGTTTTACTTCAGACCTTACCAAGGGAAGACAATAAAAAATGAATCAAAGCATCAATACTTCAACACAGTTGCAAATGATTACTGTTTCCTTCATATTTATAAACACATTTTCACGCATTTGCAAATAGAATAGACAAATGTTTAAACTTTTCCTGTAGCAGCCGTCTGATCAGGGACTGCTCTGTTTGCTTTCGACATAATATAGATCTGATTTTTAAAATATAATATTTCCTTGAAAGGTTACATTAGAAAACTTCAGCTGATAAATATTCATGACATCATAATTTCTTACAATGTCATGAATATTGAACAGGGAATATAAAGCACAGGGTATAAATTGATCAATATCAGAATTTGAACTGACATCAATTTGTACAGCAGGATAAGACTGAACCCTTTCGCTGCCAAACTCTGTCGTCTGCTAACTTTGTCGTCTGCTACAAATTTTCATTCTTTTGATTTTCTTCATTTTTGTTTCAAAAACATAGTAACAGTAACAAACAGTTTGGATCCTGATGAGACGCCGAGTTACTCGGCGTCTCATCTGGATCCAAACTGTTTGCATAGGTAATCACAGATCCGGCATTGGCAGCGAAAGGGTTAAACATATGTTCTAAATCAGATTGTCAAATAGAGCATTCATATGCACTGTCTGGTGTCTCTGGTAACTGCTCTTTACCGCGAATCTCCGCTGACAAACGCTACACTGATACGGCTTCTCGCCAGTGTGACTCCTCATATGCACATCCAGGGCCCATGTTGATGCGAAGGATTTGTTGCATAACTTGCAGGGTGTTCTCATAGACGGATAAAGATTTGGATCGTAGGTATGCATGGCAGATGTTTTCTTGCTTATCTGAAAGATAAAAAATGTCATATAGTTGACCAGGAGCAAAATAGACATTGGTTTCAATTCAATTACAATAGAACCTGTCTTAAGCGGCCAACAAAAAGAGGTCTAACCAAGGGTCTGTTAGGCAGGTGATAGCTTAATGCAGGATAAAAGTAATGCAGATGTCTTTTATAGGAGCTTCTGCAACACATTCGCCCTGCATTAAGCAATCTATACTTTTTACGACTCCTATGTTCAATAAATGAATGACCGTTTAAGTCTGGCTCTACTGTACTGGCTTACAAAAGCCTATGCCTAACATAGGAGACAAATAGCTGAACCCTTTCCCTGATGAATATTAATATAGGAATAATGACGTCATGAATATTAATAATATTATTTTTTATAATGGCTTATGAACACATGACATTTTGGCTCAGGAAGAAGCTGTAGAATCTGATCTATATTACACCGCAATTTTAATTGACGTATGTATGCGTCGTATTTGAGGACGACCAGCAACTAATAAATCGTTTAATGTACTACTGGAAGTAATCCCCAAGAACAGATTGCTGATGAATTCTTCTTATAAAGAAATACAATATGTCCTTATAAATATGTATGCCCATATCTTATGAACGAGTGTATGGTGTTTTGTTCTATAAGAGTGTATGCAGTAAACGAAAACTTGATATTAACGACCAATCAAAATCAGAATAATTTTAAAATTCAAGACAGGTAGTAGCTTAGCGGGGAATAACATGATGTAAGTGTTTGGTGCAACACAATAGAGCCTGTCTTAAGCGACCATAAAAAGTAAAATTATGTACATGTAAGGCAAGTGGTAGCTTAATACAGGTCAAAAGTAATATCCGAAATTTCTGTATTACTTTTGCCTTGTATTAAGCAAAATCTTGCTTTTCAACTCTTTCCTCCATAGGCTATTTTTAGACCCAACCTCTTTGAAAATATCTACCGAAAAGGAGCATTAACTGGAGAAAATGATTTTGTTTAGAATTTTGTAGTTTGAAACCATTGTGATGAATAGAGCATTTGCTCCTATAGGAGCAAATGCTCTATTTATCACAATGGTTTCAACAGGTGATTTTTACAGAGGCGTAGAAAGGCGTATTTATGGAGAAAAGGGTTAAGACTCTTATACCGGTATGTTCAATAAATGAATGGTCGTTTAAGACAGGTCCTTGTGTTCTGCATTACGCAGCAATTGGAAATAACACAACTCTCTTGTTAACCCATTTCCTCATATTGACGACTATGTAAAAGTCATTTTGGGAAACCATTGTGATAAATAGAGCATTTGCTCCTATAGGAGCAAATGCTGTATTTATCACATTGGTTTCAAACTACAAAATTCTAAAATGCTTTTTTTCTCTAATTAATGCTCCTTTTCGCCTCCAGGGTCCATGCTTATAAAGCCTTTTAGTTGAATCTGAGTTCGTTCTCAAGCTTTTGGTTGGTCAGATTTGAGTTCTCAAGCTTTTGATTGGTCAGATTTGAGTCAAAGGTTCAAATCTGACCAATCAAAAACTTGAGAACGAACTCAGACTCAACTAAAAGCTTTATAAGCATGGACCCAGGCCTCCGCCTGGCATTTCTGATTATCAAAGATATGCCATTGCTTCGTTGATACAGATTTGCCAACCGCCACCCTGCCCTTTATTTAGTTTGAAATAAACAGACCCAGTGATTTTCAACAACAGTTTTACTCAGGTCACAGACATTATTATTACCTGCATACTCAAATTGTTGTTCACAATTAAGGCACAAAACGCCATGTAGAGTCGGGGTTTCTTGATCACCAGAATAATGCGCAAACCTACAGACTCGTGCAGCAGGTTGAATCAACAGATTTGCCATTTCCAACAAACTGTGTTTTTCTATAGGTGACAAACTTTATCCGAATGGACACCCATTATAACGCCATACACCGCGGTTCAACTGCGTATGAGATATAGCCATGATAGGAGAATGTGTGTTCTGTATAAAACGTATCACAGAAGATACAGGGTCACTGTTGAACATGTAATAGGTAAAACAAGGGCATGTTGTATTGCTATGCAAGACATGAGTCCCCCCACCGGACTGAAAAAAAAACCTCCACTCTCCCCACCCCACCCACCCATGGTGCGGTTGACCATGGTATATACATGACCACCTGAATGGTATTAGTACCTACTTTCATACATTGAATCAGTAAATAAAATAATATTGTCCCGACAAGAAAATATGAAAAAGGGGAGTAACTCCAAAATATATTGATGCTAGAGTTATTGCCCTTGTGCATGACACAACATCTCATCATGCTTGTTCCATATAAGAAGTTTCAAATCAATTGAACCAGTACATAAAGAGTTATTAATTGGACAAGAAAATATGAAAAGGGGAATAACTCCAACAATATAGATGCTAGAGTTATGGCCCTTGTGCATGACACTACCCCTTATCATGTGTGTTCCATATGTGAAGTTTCAAATCAATTGAACCAGTAGATAAAGAGTTATTGTCCGGACAAAAAATATGAAAAAGGGGAATAACTCCAAAAATATTGATGCTAGAATTATGGCCCTTGTGCATGACACTACTCCTGATCATGCTTCTTCAATGTGTGAAGTTATAATGAATTTGGCCCAACTTTGTAGGAGATATTGCCCGGACACGAAGCATGACAGACGGACTGACAAGAAAATATGAAAAAGGGGAAGAACTCCAAAAATATTGATGCTAGAGTTATGGCCCTTGTGTATGACACTACCCCTCATCATGATTGCTCCATATGTGAAGTTTCAAATCAATTGAACCAGTAGATAAAGAGTTATTGTCCGGACAAAAAAAATATGTAAAAGGGGAATAACTCCAAAAATATTGATGCTAGAGTTATGACCCTTGTGCATGACACTAGCCCTCATCATGCTTCTTCAATGTGTGAAGTTATAATGAATTTGGCATAACTTTGTAGGAGATATGGCCCGGACAAGAAGCGTGGCAGACGGACGGACGGACGGACGGACAGACGGACAGACAGACAGACAGACAGACGGACAGACGGACGGAATCGAGCAAACCTATAGTCCCCAACCGGTAATCGGTGGGGGACTAATAAAGACATACTAGTACATGCGTCACTTCGGTATGGCGACATCCAAGAAGACTGTTGTCGTTCATAGTTAGGATATGCTCAGCATTGTTCTGTAGGACAACATCTACAGGACTTATTATGTAAATGAAAATACATGTATAACACGATCTATGTGTATCAGATTCCGTTACAGAATGTCCCCTAAACTGACAACTGGTATTGATGAGCAAAATATCTAAATTTGAACCAATCACAGACCATCACTGGGTTACCATGACAACCAACACATTTGAAACACCTGTCATTAAGTTCGGGATACCCATATACCCCATATTTGACCAATTACAGAAAACCACACCATTACGATGGAAACCAAGTCTTTCAAAACAACTTTGGGGTTCCC
Source organism: Azorinus chamasolen (assembly GCA_963576725.1). NCBI lineage: Eukaryota > Metazoa > Mollusca > Bivalvia > Cardiida > Solecurtidae > Azorinus > Azorinus chamasolen. The sequence goes on along the minus strand of OY755238.1, from coordinate 31,444,756 downwards.
AAATACCTCTAAACGGAAGTGGTAAAGTCTAAGTGCCAACTTTCAGCAAAATCGAACAACATCTAAAATTTGACAAATCAGAGCCCACCATTCAGTTACCATGGCAACCAATTCTTTCGAAAGACCTACCAATAAATTGTGAGTGCTAAACTATCATGAAAACCCAATTATTCAGCAATAACTCCATAACTCCAAAAGTATTGAAGTCAGAGTTATGGCCCTTGTACATGACACTTTCCCTCATCATGCTCTTTACATGTATGAAGTTCAATCCAATGGCATGAGCAGTATAGGAGTTATCGTCCGGATAAGAAAGTGTAAAAATGAAACATTTTTGACATTGAATTGTGACCTTGACCTTTGACCCACGTGCCTTAATCCTGTTGTCTGCACATCAGTTTGTTAAAGAGAACATTAATGCCACAGCATTTTGGAATCCTTCCAATGTTATACAGATGTGGAGCAAACATGAAAAAATAAGGCTTACCACATTTGATCTTGAATTGTGACCTTGACCTTTGACTAATGTGCCAGAATTTAGCTGTCTGATCATTGGCTTGTTATGGAGTACATTTGTGCCACATCTGTTTGGGATCGTCCCAAAGTTTGTAACTAAAACATTTGACATTGAAATGTGACCTTGACCGAATCGAATGTTCTACACATCGTCTTGTTGAACAATTATGCCAAAGCATTTTGAAATCCTTCAATATTTGTGAGAGCTATTAAGAGGAAACGAGTGTGACAGACAGACAGACAAACGGACGGACAGACGGAAACATCGACCAAAAATAATATGTATCCCGATTACAAATGGGGAAGACATAATAATAAGAAAAAGAAACGGAGCAAAAATATGCCCCACTTCGTTTGGGGGACATAATTAACCCCTTTCATTGCCAGAAGATGTCTGCTTAAAAATTGTTGTTTGGTTTACGTGTCAAACTAGATTTAAGTATTTTTTACCAAGAAAACATACGATATGAGTGTCAAACAGTCTGGATCTTGATCAGACGTCGGGTTACCCGGCATCATATCAGGATAAAACATAACAATGTTTGCAAATATCAATACACTTGGGTAAGGCAACTTTATTATTCAAATACAGTTGAACTTCGATAACTCGAACATCTAGGGACCATACAAATTAGTTCGAGATAACAGAAGTTCGAGTTATCCGATTTCTAATCTGAACAATTTCTCGAATTCACAGCTTAATATAGGTCAAAAGTAATGCCGAAAGCTCCTGTAGGAGCTTCCGGCATTACTTTAGACCTGTATTAAGCTGCAACACGTGTTTCTAGATATCTGTAGCAATACAGTTAAGAGCAATTCTGTATTGTAAGTTTTGGAAGGGCAAAACGTTTTGTTCGAGTTATCCAAAGTTCGAGTTATCCGAGTTCGAGATACCGAAGTTCAACTGTACATTTTGCAGTATTGTTTAGACGAAAATTGCTAACGCTTGGAAAAGGTTTGAATTTAGCCAACACTTTTCACGGTACAGTAGAACCTCTCTATAACGACCACCAACTTTTGTTAATTAGTTGGTATTTTGGGCAGGTGGTTGCTTAAAGCAAGGTGAAAGTAAAACAGAACGCTATAGAAGCGTTCTTTTTTACTTTCACCTTGTTTTAAGCATCCACCTGCTTTAACACAAAATACTTGATGTAATTTAGTGGTCGTTATAGAGAGGTTTTACTGTAATTAGATTTATAAAGTTTTTGTAAAGTTAATTTTGGAAACGCAGACAAGCTTTCATTGTATGGAGAGACCGCTTTGAGACGACTCCCAAGTCTAATGTCGAACTGCGCTAGTGGTATATCGAACTCCGTTATCGCGTGTACAACTCTTACTACTACGCATCTGCCAAGCATATTTCATGTTACTGATCTTATCCCCCGACAATCTGACACCACATCCCTTTGGCATGGTACATGCATATCCAAACTGTATTCTCAGCGTACAGAGGAATCCGTCTTCAGTGATCGTGTTTTGATTGAACATAGGAATCTTGAAAAGCTATGGTAGCTTAATGCAGGTCAAATATAATGCCAAGAGCGCTATAGGAGCTTTCCGCATTATTTTTGGCTTTATTTAAGCTACCACCTGCTTTAAAGACCAAAACCTAGACCTCGGTTATACGGTTGCTAAAGAAGGATTTATTGTACTTTCAATTAACTGTGCTCTATTTATCACAATGGTCACACAACTACACACATCTAATATTTCCCTTTTCTCTCGTAGATACTCATTTTCGTACATTATTCAAAGAGGTTGGGTCTAAAATAGTCCATGAGGGAATGGGTAAAGATATCTCTTTTTCGCACATCCTTATCAGATTACATAAAAAGACCGTGGTCAGGTTTAAACAAGGAACATGCATACATGTCTAGTAAATTACCATAAGTGCTTAGGCAAATAGTGCAGACCCGGATTAAACAAATCATTCAAGAGCTGACTGATTCTGCACTCTGTTCTACTACGTCAGACTAATTTAAAATTATTTACACTGATTATCTGAAAAAGTGTGGGATTGGGCGCCTCTAAACCGGTTTTAACCCACCCCCAGTGACTTTAGTCACTGACCGTTTCAAGGTGGTACTTTCATCGTCTTTGTGCGTCATTAGCACGAATATGAAATTCTATTTATCATATAAACATTTTAAAAGCCTATTTAATTAACCGAAGCCGTTGTTATGTGGTCACTCAGGCATTTATATTTTACACCAAAACGTAACGTTTTGGTTGTCATAACAAATGACGTCATTTGGTGTCACGCTTTTATGCTGCAGTTTGTCGCTATTAGATATGGAAGTCGTATTACGCAATGTAAAGTAGTACTTAATAAACGCCGTTAATTTACTTGGTTTTATGGCGTATTTCAGCGAGAAAAATAATCAAGCATGGGGCTGGTTTAAAGCCGGGGGTTTCTATACCCGAGGTTGGTCTGTTCTTTAGCTCTTGCGCTGCTACATAATTATGGTCGTCTGCAACATTTGTCGTCTGTATCAGTTTTCATTTTTGCATTTTCTCCCTTTTCGTTTATAAAAAATATCCAACTATTTGGTATCTGATTAGTGACCATATCTGTAGTGTCAGAGTGTTCATATATAAATCACCATTGAAGGTATAGATATAGAGAATAATAGGTTAGTGCCGTAGATGGGGCGCTTTATCCGACGAGGGGAGAAAACGTTGAGGCGAGGCTTGCCGAGCCTCAACTGTTTTCTCTCCGAGTCGGATAAAGGCGTCCCATCTACGGCACTAACCTATTATTCGATTTATCCAGTCAATATAGTTAAATGTCTTTTTTATAGACTCATAACACTCTTGAAATAATTTACATTGAAAATGCAGTTTTTCGATCAACGGATCCCTCCCTTTTCACTTCCATTTAGACGTAAATAGATCTAATGAGCTACCGCAGAGGAATATAGTTTCGATACTTGTATTACTAGAAGGGAAACGTGGTTGAATTTGAAAAATAAGATGATTTGAATGAGGGTCGATAAGTTATTTCAAACAGACATTATCTATATTCTTTGGTCAAATTCGAGTTACGTAGTCTCGGTTTCTATTTTTAGATTCTACCTAACGTCACTCAGAAATCGATGGAACTGAACAGGCTATATTTAAGTTTATGACTATCACCGCCCCTGTAAGATTTTAACAATCAAATAATCATGAGAGTGAAAAGAAAACATTAACTATTTATCTGTCAATCTTTGCTTCCAGGTTTGATTTTATCAAAAACGGGTTTTGCCAGCGGTGGATTAAATTAATAAAAGTGATAAATCAACGTCATTTTGTATGTGGCCTCAGTGGCGTAATCGGTAAGGGCGACGTCTCTAGAGAGGATAGAATTAGTTTTTGTAGGATCAGGCGCGGGTTCGAATCCAGCTGTATCCAATTATTTTTATTTTTTCTCATTTGAATAATTCTTCTGGTGACCAAATAGATCTGTTAGATCTATTCCATCAACATGTTTATGAATATTTACAGAAAACTAAAATAGTTCCATGGTTATAGAATCATTACGCCTATCTACTAACCTAATAAACCTTCCACTACCGGAAGTAACCTAATAAACCTAAGTTTATTTGCACCCCCTTTATTATGTCACTAGAGAAGCCTGGTGACTGGATAAAACCCATTCAAGGTACTACACTACTTTAATACATATAATAAGCATGTTCATACAGTTCAACTAGCAACTTACAACTCCTCTGTATATAGGATATACTACATATAAGTAATAAACAGGTAAGTATTGCTAAGCACACAAGGCCTATGTCTTAATACTACATTGAAGCTGATAGCAATCGTGATCATATGTTCAATGATTAAAGCACTCTCTTAGTGAATGCACTTTTAACCCATTCCCTCATATTGACACCCTTTTGTTATCTCTGACATAACAGTCACTTTCTGAAACATTGTGATAAATAGTGCATTTGGTCCTATGGAGCAGATGCTCTATGTATCACAATGGTTTCAATACTACACACTTCTAAACTGTTCCCTTTCTCTAGTAAATGCTCCTTTTCAGTAGTTTAATTCAAAGAGGCTGGGTCTAAAACTAGCCTATGAGGGAATGGGTTAAATGTCTTTAAAAGCAAGTGACAGCTTAAACCTTTACTACATGAATATCAATATAAAACATAATGGTATCATGAATATTAACCCTTCTCTTGCTGAATTTTAAAATACATTTCTCCTTCTTTACCCATGCCCTGTTGTATAATTACATATATCTTCACTGTGTACAAGTATTTCGCTGTGCAATCACTGCTGTGGAGTGCACTTGTTGCACAATGAACTTGTAAATAGTGCAGACCCTGATGAGACAGCTCCTGCAGGGTCTTCACTATTTACAGGTAGGTATATCGACGTGAATAGCAAGCGAAGGGTTAATCAGATTTTTTTCTAGAGGTACATGGTGACAATGATTTTTCGCTATGGTAGAAATTATACAATCTATCTTATATTATAAGCAAACAGAGCAGACTGTGTCAAAGGCGTAAAAAGGCGTATTTATGGAGTAAAGCAACCTTTACTGCACAGATACGCTTTCACGATCTTATATATCTTGTATGAGCTGTCTGATCAGTGTCTACTTTGTTTGCTTAATGAAATATATTTTTGATTATGCAGGTTATGTCATGGCGAAAATATATCGTTATAACAATCAAGCTAATTTATATTTATACAAACACTATTTCTTACATGACTATTCGTGATGGAAGAGATGAATGCATAGACAGCAATAATTATACTTTTGAATCTTTATCCATTACTTTAGTACAGTAGAACATGTCTTAAGTAACCGTTCTATTACTGAACATAGTAGTCTTCAAACAGTTTGTTGCTTAATGTAGGACAGACGTAATGTATAAAACTCCTATATGAGTTCTCTGTATCACTTTTGACCTGCATTAAGCCACCACATGCCTTACAGACTCACAGTTAGACCTTTTTTGATGACCGCTTAACCCTTTCCCTCATATAAACGTGTTTCCACGCATCTGCAAACACAGTAGACCAAGATCAGACGCTCTAATCAGGGTCTGCTCTGTTTGCTAATGGAATTAGATCTGTTTCTATACTTCGTAAAATGACTACAATATTCCACTTTGCATATTTCATTATAACTATTTTGTTCGTGAATATTCATTAGGCATTGACATTTGTATATAAACATAGAATAGGGAAAGGGTTAAGACAGGTTATACTGTAATACATATCAGTATTAACTCTTATTTTGCAAAATGCGACGTCCATATGCAGATGAAAAAGATACAAACGAGATACCATGTAACTCTTCGGTATCCATGCTTATAAAACTGTTTAGTTGAGTGTGAGTTCGTACTCAAGTTTTTGATTGGTCAGAGTTGAGCCTTTGGCCTTCTGTTAATGGGTAAAGTTCAGACCATTTATTTTTAACTAAAAATTGAACACATTAAACTTAAAATGAATGAAAATAACTCTTGTTGTTTTATTGTTTCAGGGATTATTGTGCCCTATAATGAAACAATATTCTGCAAGGGAACTAACTAATGACTAGATATTTAACTATGACTAGATACAAAGAAGAATTACAACTAAAGACAACTCTTGTTGTCTTATTACTTTGCGGGGATTATTCTGCCCCTTAACACTGCAAAGTAATGCATGTTTAATTGCATACTAGTTTCTAAGAGCTAATTTTAATGCACCTCACATAATCTTTTAAATAAGCTGGTTCCTTTCTGTTGTGCATTGGTCTTTCTGTGGCCTTGATGATTGGTTCATTTGGTAAAACTGATTGTTCTTCTAAATCGATGTCATCCTCTGCATGTCTTGATGGGTTTATCAGTTCGGAAATATCTTTGCCAACTTGCTTGAAACTTGAACTATTTCTTGTTACTATTCGACCTTCGTTTGACGCTATTGTCATGCTACCTTTCTTCTTTTCAACAATTAAACATTCTGGTGAGTATTTTGATGTTATCTTTGTGGGGGTTTTCATTTTCAATGAGCACTTTGTCCCCAAATTCTATGCATTGTTTGGTAGTTTGATTTCTTCTCTCAAAGTAATATTTTCCTTTATATTTTGCCTGATTATCGTTCTGATGTGCCCTTTCGTCGACTTTCAATTCAACATCGGCCCGGTGACGGGATGGTAGACGGGTGAGTGGTTCCCTTTGAAACAACACTCTGAAGAGTGTGAACCCCGTTGACGTATATGGGTACCTTTATTGACGTTAGAAACGAAACATTTCCTGTTTCCAATTCTTGCCCTCCACCTGACACGTCTTGAATGACTTCATGAGAGTCTTGTTGAAATTCTCCGCTTGTGCATTAGCTCGCGGCCATCTCGGAGTAACTTTTCTGTGTACCACCTTAGTTGGCGAATTGCCTGAATGCCTCAGAGTTAAATAGACTCCCATTGTCTGTTTTCATCACTTTCGGTATTCCAATTTCCGCCAGTATTTTGTCAATTATCGGAATGACGCGGCTTGCCGAAATGGATTTCAGAATTTCGACAACAGGGTATCTTGAATATTCATAGACTACCATGAGCAAGTAATCTCCTGTTGGTAGCGGTCCACAGAAGTCTGCGCTTAAATTTTACCAAGGTCCTGAAGGTAATTCTGACATGTTTAGAGTCTGAAACTTTTTGCTTCCTGTGTCCGCTTGGCAAGGCAAACACTTCTTGATGGCCTCTTGAATCATCTCATTCATTTTGGGAAACCAAACTTTGGATCTGAGGAATGACTTTGTTTTGGTTGTACCCTGGTGTCCTTCATGGCTGATTTCTACCGCTTTTGAATATAGGCTTGACGCCCATTCTTAAGTAGAACATTTTCAGAATGTACTGTTAGCTCGTCTCTGATGTACCTCATCTGGGTGAGATCTTCGATACAGTCAAAACTGTCTCAGCGACCGTCCCTTAATAGCGACTTCCTGTCTTATGTGACCCTAATATTTCCTCCCAACGCATTTTCCTATTTATTGAGACTGGGGATAGCGAGTTGCCTGTGTTACCTGACTAACGACCGTAAATCGCCGCTCCCGAAATCCTAATCCGCTAATTAATGTGCCTGTTTGTAGTGACCCTATAATTGCGGTTCATTATCGAGTTTTAACTCTCTTGTCTAGAGGCGATTTGTTTAATCTTACATGCATTGATCTTGGCACAAATTACGACATACCACAACTTTTGCTATTAATCAAAATTTTTATTTCACTTTCCTAACCGTTATTATGCTGACACACACAAAACAATTCACCTGGTCACAAGTTTTGAAATATTGGCCAAATTCCCCTTAATCCTGGTGAATGATTGTTAAAAGCTATTTGCATATAGAATCACAGATAGGGGAGTGACTTCGAGTTTAAATTTGCAACATCCTGTAACCCTTTGCCTGTTACGAAAGCTTGCACATGCTTCTTTATTAAAACTTCACAAATTCGCTTATATTTCTTGTAGACATGTTGACTGAGTATCAAGCATCTTGGATCCAGATCCGGCTCCGAGTTACTCGGCGTCTCATCCGGATCCAGTTTGTTTGCATACATGACATGACGCTCACGACAAGCAGGTTAAGGGTTAAAAGTGTCATTGATGTCTGGCGAGAAACACCACACCTATTTGTAACACGAGTGAAAAAAAATCAAACAAGATTGGTTACACGTTTACAGATGTGTATGTGATGCTGGACGTGAATTAAACACACACACTCATGTATTATTATTATGTCCACGGAATTGAATTGAGGAATACATACGCAACACCAAAAGTCAGTATAGAATATTTGTCCAGTTCATTCTTTCTTTCTCTTTTTTGTAAAAAATGTCTCCTCTTGCTTTTGTCGTAATTAAGATCAGTCAAATACGTGTTACATCTAATTTCACATTAGGAAATTCATAAGGATGTGTGAATTAAAACTGAACAGTGCACATATAAAATTATCAAATATTAAATGTCCAATGTTATTACTATTATTTAGAACACGTAACATCTATTCCAATTATGTGTACATGTATTTTATTCCAAAGACACATGCATAATTCTGTTCACTTTTATAATATAGAACCACTGAAATGAAGTTATAAAATTTGGAGAAAAAACTGCATGACTGTCTTATGTGACTACCTGTCTTATGTGATCCTCTTGGTTTTCTCCCACTGAAGGTCACATAAGACAGGTTTGACTGTATTTATATCTTTATCTTTAATACTTTTCACCTCATACCATCTTCCGTTTCAGGTCGTTCTATGGCTTTTATCAGGGTTTTGTCTTCACTCGTTGCTCTGTAACGTAAAGATACATACGAGATACCATGTAACTCATCAGAATCCAAAGTTCCATTAGGACTTGCACTAAACAGACAGAAGGAAGATAAAATATGAAAATTGTAGCAGAGGACGAAGTAAGGCCGCAAACGAGATAAATTACTGTTTTATATTATGTAGTACAACGGGCATTTCATTTATTCGGTAACTGCGAGAAGCCAGCCACTGCAAATCGTGTATTTGTTTCCCCATACTTTTCCCGTTCATGCCAACTTTTGTTTGGAGTTTGCACCCAGACCTCACTATCCTTTTCGACTTCCACGGTGACTGTCCTGCTGTCAGATGCGTAGTGACGTGCTCCTCGAGCATTGCAATGACTCCCTATGACGAATATGCCGTCTTTTACCATTTCCAGGTACTCTAATTTGCCTGGCTCCATCAGTTGTGCAAAGTTGAATGCATACACACCTCTTACAGGCGCTGTGAAGAGTCCTGTTTCATTGTTGTAAGCCCCGCCCACATTTGTTATGACGGAATCGTAGACAATCTTTTGTCCGGCGACAACGTTGATACTGGCAGGTGTTAGGCCCGCCGTAAATGCTACAGTGGCGGCATTCAGCTTACCTAGAACAGAGTAGCTAGGATCAAATTTATGTGAATCGATTAGATATTGCTATGTTGTGTCAGGCGTTGCAATATTGTATAAAATATATATTTATTGTATAATTTTATATATTTATTATATGTTTCATATATTTATTGTATAATTTTATATATTTATTGTATATTTTATATATATTTATTGTATAAAATATATATTTATTGTATAATTTTATATATTTATTGTATAACATATATATTTATTTTATCAAATATATATTAATTGTATATTTTATATATTTATTGTATAAAATGTATATTTATTGTAATATTTTTATTAAATATACAATAAATATATAAAATTATAAATAAATATATAGTTTATACAATAGATATATAAAATATCCAATAAATATATAAATTATACAATAAATGTATAAAACATACCATAAAAATATAGAATTACACAATCAATATATATTTATTTTATACACTATTGCACCGCCTGACACGCCATATATTGCACTTATCATTACACGTGTAACTATCTAATATGTTGAGGGTGTAAATCAAAATTAAAATACGTTTGCTTTTAAGTTTTAACTCTTTTCACAATAAGCAATAATTCGTCTACAACAATTGTCGTCTGCTTCAATCCTTAAAACATATCTCATCTTTTTGCAAAAAGGTTGTCAACGTGCTACACAGTTTGCATCCTGTTACTTTAATATTAAGACGTTGAATTATGCAGCGTCTCATCTGGATCCACACCGTTTTCAAAGTAAAAGCAATCATGGTTTCGCAGCTCGCGTGCACATAGTTCAATATATGACAAAATACATGTATATCTGGTTCTCCATAACTTGTGTTATGCTGTATATCAGTTAACGGTTTCTGTATAAAGATTGGAATATGTGGAGACACTGACACTGGTATGCTTACTATTTACAGATACTTATTTCGTCAGCTGTTCCTATGCTCTATACTACTCATTAATTGTGTTCTTGTGCAACTACTTTTGAGATGTTCCCTTACTGCATGCATACTCCAGTGTGTAGGTTAGTCATTCTGTGTATCTGCATAATTCTGTGGGATATGTGCACACTGCACTGATGTGATTTAGACCATTTGTTCCGTATATTAACTGTTCTTGACCTGTTTCTAATTTTGTTGACCATACAGTGATACTCTATTTATACGCTATTTATGTAATGTTTAAAAATGGCATCCTTGACTCTTCTGAAACTCCTATTTTGTTTAAAGGAAAAAAAACAGTCGAAATATGTCCATAGACATGGTGTTTTTGTCATTGTGCAAACAGTTTGACATTTTTCACTTTTCACCATCAAAAGTATTATAATCTGAAAAGGGACATACTCAGTTGCATACTTTCCTTTAACACATTGTTTTTTTGCGGACAATCATTGACATCTGCTGGCAGGGGTGTTCATGTTTTCTAATTAAGTGTCCTTACTAGTGAAAACACAGCTTAATCACTCTTAACCATTTGGATATTGACCATTCAATGCTCCATCATTATTTACAGGTATTCAGTGCATTCAGTTGGGACAAATAAATTTGTAGATGTGTTTGAATGACAAACATTGCAGAACCTGATCAGATGGCTCATTTAGGAGCCCTCTGACCAGGGTCTACACTGTTTGCAAATGCCAGTGCACACGTTTCCGGCATTAGAAGTGTTAACTATTTATACTATAAATGTGCTAATATCTTACTGTTAGTCCTGGTTGGCTCACCCATGAAAGAGGCGTTTTGATATATGAAAATCATCTCATGCTTTCGGTGTCCCTTCAGACGGACACTTCCGGGTTTATGAGACCTTGTTTTTTCTGTTGTATCCGATTTTTGTTTGTCAGCGTTGGATATGAGTTCTCTCAGAACCTCATTTTCTTGTTCCAACGCAACCACTCGTTTCTTCAGGTGGTTATTCTTCTCACACACCTTTTCAAGTGTTTCTTCTATCCTTGTTAAACGAGCATTTGTGACTGCCTCTGACACACTATCCAGATGAGCATATGCTGCATTAAACGAACACAAAATCGACGCCAACAATACAAGTACAGAGATAGGACCTGTCGCCAAAAATACAAGTTCAGATATAGGAACTTTCGCCATGTTGTCGATACAGAAACGTCGACATAAAATTCCAAAGAGTTTCTATCGCCTTTTTTTCCAAAGAGTTTCTCGTGAAAGTTTTCCGTCCTTTTCAGTGACCTAGTTTGAGGTGAATATGTGGATAACTGTCAACAGGTCCTATTTTCTTTGTTTTCCTTTCTGAAGGAAACAGATAGACCTGGGGGCTAGAACCAAACAGTGAGGATATAATTTAAAAGTCTATATGCACATGTCTGTCTGTCTGTCCGCAATCTCTGTCTCTCCCCTCCCTGCCCTGCCTGTCTGTATATGTATGTCTGTCTGTCTGCCTGTCTGTCTCTCACTCTTTCTATCTCTCGGCTGACGCTTTACTCTTTCTCCCTCTATCTCTTCTCTCGTCTCTCAATGTTCCTCTCTAATTCTTCCTCTCTATGACTCCCCTTTCTCTCCCTCGCGCTCTCTCTCTCCCTTTCACTCTCTATATTTCTTTCCTTTTACCCCCCTCACTTCTTTCCCCACTCTATTTCCTCAGTCTGTCTCTCACTGTCTTTCTTCCGTCTGTGTGTCTGTCTTTCCAAAGAGTTTCTGTTTCTCGCTGACACTCTGTTTCTCTGTCTTTCTCCTCTTTGTCTCTCTGTCTGTCTGTTTCTCATTGTGTGTCTGTCTCTCATTTCTCTCTTCCTCCTCTCTCTTCTCATGCTTCACTATTTCTCCCTCTCTTTTCTCTCACTTTTTCTCTCTCTTCCTCTTCCCCTTGTGTCTTTTTCTCCCTTTTTTCTCCCCTCTCTATTTCCTTTCTGTCTATATCTTTCACACTGTCTCTCTTTCTGTCTCTCTTTCTCTTCGTCTGTCTGTCTCCTCTGTCTGTCTGTGTATCTCGCCATCTCTATGCCTGTCTTCTTTTCTGTCTGTCTCTCTTTCCTCTCTCTCACTCTGTCTCTTTATCTCTCCTCTCTTCCCCCTCTCTTCTCACACTTCACTCTTTCTCCCTTTCTCTTCTCTCACCTTTTCTCTCTCCCTCTCCCCTTACCCTCTCTCTTTTTCTCCCCCTCTCACTCTCTCCTCTTTCACATTCTTTCTCTATCCTTCTCTCTTTCTCCCCTTCTCCCTATTTCCTCTCTGTCCCTCACTGTCTCTCTTTCTCTATCTGTCTCGCTTTCTCTGTATCTAATTCTCTCCATCTCCCTCTCTTTCTATGGGTGTCTGTTTCTCTCTGTCTATGTCTTCCTCACACTTCATTTTTACTTCTTCCTCTCTCTCCTATCTCACTTTTTCTATTCCTTTTTCTCCAATCTCTCCTCTCTCTTTATCCACCTCTTTTTCCTCTCTCGTTACCCCTTTCTATATCTCTATTTCCCTCTCTTCTCTTTCTTTCTCTCTCTCTGATACTGTCTCTGTTTCCTTCTCTGTCTGTCTATCTATCTGTCTATCTGTGTCTGTCTGTCTTTCTCTGTCTGCATTTCACTCTCTCTTCCTCCTCTCAGTCCTCACACTTCACTCTTTCTCCCTCTCTTTTCTCTCATTTATTCTATCTCACTCTTCCTTTTCCCCCTCTCTCTCCCTTCTCTCTTCTTTCTATACCCCTTTATCTTTCCTCTACCTTTCTCTCTCTCTCTTTCTCTCTCCATGTCTCTGTCTGTCTATCTCTCTGTCTCACTCTCTGTCTCTTGCATTCTGTTTCTCTCTGTTGTCCCTTTCTCTCTCTCACTCACTCTGTCTCTTTCTCTTTCCCCTCATCTCCTTCCCACTATCCAAACACTTTACTCTTTCTCCCTCCCATGTGTCTTTCACATTTTCTCTCTCTCTCTCTTCCTCTTCCCTTACCACTCCTGTTTCCCCCTCTCTCCTCTCTCACACTGTTTCTGTCTCTCTCCCTCTCTCTTCTCTATCTCTTTCCTCAGTCTCACTGTCTCTCTTTCCCTTTGTCTCTGACAGCAACAGAAAAAGACAGACACAGAGAGACTCTCTCTGTGTCTCTGTCTTTTTCTGTCCCTGTGTCTATTTCTCTTCATCTCTCTTTCCCTCTCCGTTTGTCTGTCTGTCTGTGTCTGTCTCCTTCTGTCTGTCTGCCTGTGTCTCTGTTTCTCTGTCTGTCTATCTCTCTATCTGTATCTCCTGCCTGTCTTGCCCTCTCTCTCACCTCGCTCACACTCTTTTTATATCTCTCTCTACCCTTACAAAAGATCTGTCTCTTACACTCTGCTTGTCTGTCTCTATATCCCCTTCTCTCTGTCTCTATCTCTGTATTTGTCTGTCTGTCAGTGTCTGTCTCTCTCATTCTTTCACATTCTCTCACTCTTCCCTCCCCCTCTCTCTCCTTCTCTCCCCTCTCTCTTCCTTCCTTCTCTTCTCTCTCATTCTCCCCTCTCTTTCCTCTGTCTGCCTGTATGTCTCATTCTCTTCTCTCTCTCTCTCTCTCTCTCTCTCTCTCCCTCTCTGTATTTCTCTGTCGCTATCTCAGTTTCTCTTTCACACAGACAGTCTCTTCGTCATCATTGATGTCTCTTTCTCCCTCTATTCTATCCTCTCTCTTCCATCCTCTCTCATTCTCTCACTCTTCTTCCTCCCTCCCCTTTCTTGCCCCTTTCTATATTCTCTCACACTCTTTCTTTCTCTCTCCCCTCTTTCTCCCTTCTTTCGTCTCTCTCTTTCTTTCCCTCTGTCTCTTATCTGTCCGTCTGTCTCTTTTTCTCTCTCTGTCTTTATATGTCGCTTTGTCTGTTTTTCACTGTATTTCTCTCTTTATCTCTCTCTTTCTCTCCATGTCTCTCTTTCTCACTCTGTCTTGGTCTCTGTCTATTTCCTCTCTTTCTTCGTCTGCCTGTCTATATCTAGATCTCTCTGTTTCTCTGTCTCTCTGTTTGTCTTGTCTGTCTGTGTCTGTCTCTCTCTCCTTTTCTCTTTCTCTGCCTGCCTCTGTCTGTCAGCCTTTCTGCCTGTGTCTGTCTATTTTTCTCTCTCTCACTCTGTGACACTCTGTGCCATTCTCTGTCTGCCTGTTTGTTTGTGTCTCTGTCTTTCTCTCACTCTCACTCTCCTCACACTTCACTCCTTCTACTTCTCTTTTCTCTCATCGTTCCGTCTCTTTCTTCCTTCCCCTCTCCCTCTTCCATCTTTATTCTGTCTTTCTTCCCCTCTCTATATTTCCTCTATTTATCTGTCTATATATCTCTCAGTGTCTCCCTCTTTCTGACTGTCTGTCACTGTCTCTCTATATCTCTGTCTTTATATGTTGCTGTGTCTGTTTCTCTCCATATCTCTTTTTATCCTCTCTGTCTAAGGTTTCTGTCTCTCTGTCTCCTCTCTGCCTGTGTCTGTCTCTGTTTGTCTGTCTGTCTCTCCTTCTCTCTTTTCTTCACTTTCTCGGTATCTGGCTTTCTCTTTCTGTCTGTCTGTCTGTCTGTCAGCCTTTCGGTCCGTTTGTCTCTGTCTCCGAGTCTCTCTCTCTGACACTGTCTGTTTCTTTCTCTGTCAGTCTATCTATTTGTCTATCTCTGTCTGTCTGTCTGTCTCTTTCTCTGTCTGCCTCTCACTCTCTCTTCGTCCTCTCACTTCACTCTTTTCTCTCATTTTTTCTATCTCACTCTTCCTTTTCCCCCTCTCTCTTCCTTCTCTCTTCTTTCTATCTCACCTTTATCTTTCCTCTCTCTGTCTTTCGCTCTCCATGTCTGTCTGTTTATCTCTCTGTCTCACTCTCTGTCTCTTGCATTCTGGTTCTCTGTTGTCTCTTTCTCACTCTCACTCCCTGTCTCTCTTTCTTTCCCCTCATTTCCGCCCCACTATCCTCACACTTCACTCTTTCTCCCTCCCATGTCTTTCATAGTTCCCTCTCTCTCACTTTTTCTCTTCCCTTACCACTCTTGCTTCCCCCTCTCTCCTCTCTCACACTATTTCGTTCTCTCTCCATCTCTCTTCTCTCTCTTTTTCCTCAATCTCACTGTCTCTCTTTCTTTGTGTCTCTGACAGCGACAGAAAAAGACAGAGACACAGAGAGACTCTCTCTGTGTCTCAGTCTTTTTCTGTCCCTGTGTCTGTTTCTCTTTATCTCTCTGTTTGTCTGTCTGTGTCTGTCTGTCTGCCTGTGTCTCTGTTTCTCTGTCTGTCTATCTATCTGTCTCTCATGTCTGTCTTGCCTTCTCTCTCTCTCCTCTCACACTCTTTTTTTTTATCTCTCTACCCTCTCTCTCATTCCACAGTCTGTCAATGTCGTTTTTCTTTTGTTGTATCTCTCTCTGTGTCTCTTTATTTTGTTGTGTCTGTTTCTCTTCATCTCTCTCTGTCTGCCTCTCTGTCTCCTTCTGTCTGCCTGCCTGTGTCTCTCTGTTTCTCTGTCTGTATGTCTATCTGTCTCTCTCCTGTCTGACTTGCTGTCTGTTTTTCTCTGTCTTTCTCTGTCTATCTCTCTGTCTGTCCCTCTTTCTCTGTCTTTCTGTCTCTTTTTCTCTCTGTCTCCTTTCTCTTATCTCCCCTCACTCATTTTCTCACAATCACACTCAGTTTTTGTCTCTTTTTTATTTTGTATCTGTTTCTATTCATATATATATATATATATCTCTCTGCCTGCCTCTCTGTTTCCTTCTGTCTGACTGTCCGTGTCTCTCTGTTTCTCTGTCTGTATGTCTATCTGTCTCTCTCCTGTCTGACTGGCTGTCTGTCTTTCTCTGTCTTTTTCTACCTGTCTTTCCCTTTCTGTATGTCTGTCTGTCTGTCTGTCTGTCCCTCTCTCTGTGTCTTTCTGTCTCTTTTTCTCTCTGTCTCATTTCTCTTATCTCTCCTCACTCTTTAACCCTCTTTCTTACACTCTTCTTTTGTCTATCTCCCACTCTTCATCTACCCTCTCTCTTTCCCTTTCTCGCTATTTCCTCTATATCTCTCTTACACCCTCTTTCTCTCATCCACACTTTCTACTCTCTACCTATATCTCATTCTGTCTTTCTTCTGTCTCTCTCATTCTCTCTTCCCAGTCCATCCTCCCTCTATATCTCTATTTCTCTAAATACTCTCTCTTTTTCCTATCACCCTTACTCTTACTCTCTTTCTCCCTCTCTTCTCTCACTTTTTCTCTTATCGGTTCTTCCTCTTCTCTATATCTCCTCTCTATAACCCCATCTTATATCAAATACAGAAACTTGTTGCATGAGTAATTCAAGCTTTAATATGTTTGTTCATTTGAACAAGCTACCTTCACAGACAAAGGTTGAAGTTCCAATGATGAGAACGCTGCTTATTTGGTTTGCAAAGAATATGGAGCATTGTTTCATAACTAGAATTTTATTAATCCACGAATGTAGAATTTTAAAAATGGGATGGCTCATTGTTGTTTAATGGTAGAGTCCATTCAGAATAAAGGTGTATATGTAAGTTTTTTAATGATGAACAGTCTGAACATGGTCAGAGTGTCTTAAGGAGTCCTCTGATCTGGGTCTACACTGCTTTCAAATGACAGTACAACGTACATTCATTTTCCTCATTCAAAATAGATTATATTTACATATAAAAATACATGTACTAGTCCGACAGGAAACATACAACCACCCGAACACCACCACAACAATAAACAGTCAATGTACATGCATATCAAAAGACACAAAGAGACACACAAAGACATATAACAAACACACAATAGGGGGAGATAGAAGTACCGCCTTGGATCAGGCAGTAACAATTGTCACTGGGGGTTAAACTGGTTATTGGGTACCCAACCTCATACGTATTCCATCCCCACCCTAAAAGACAATTAGTGTAAATAAACATATCCCCTCTCCGACTAATCTACAACAACCGCAATGGTAAATACAGTGGTAAATTGCATGTAGAACGAACACATATTGGATAAACTTATCACTAGTGTACTCAATGATTGAGCAAGTCATTGTAAATTTGGGAGTGTGTTTTGCACTGTGAGTCACTTTTGAGTCACTTGCATCTTGTCGTGGTTCTGGGGCTTAACCCTTCGCTTGCTGAATTTTAATACATTTCTCCTTCTTTACCCATGCCCTGTTGTATAATTACATATATCTTCGCTGTGTACAAGTATTTCGCTGTGCAATCACTGCTGTGGAGTGCACTGGTTGCACAATCAACTTGTAAATAGTGCAGACCCTGATGAGACAGCTCCTGCAGGAGCTGTCTCATCTAGGTCTTCACTATTTACAGGTAGGTATATTGACGTGAACAGCAAGCGAACGGTGTCACTTGGGATGTTTTTGTTTATTTGACAGAGATTATCGGCTCGATTCTAATTTAGCGGACCCCGAAAGATTTCGTTTTAAATAATGTTTTTGATGGATTCGCATTTTGATGTAGAAACATGGGTTTTTAAAGACCTACAGGGTGTGGGGGCGGTAACCCCCATATGCACTTTATTATTGTTTATTACTGGGATCCGCCAAAGTAGAAGTTTTTTGGTCAGATTTGAGCCTTTGGCCAAATCTGACCAATAAAAAATTTGAGAACGAACTCAGACTCAACTAAAAAGTTTTATGAGCATAGACATAGATTTCAGGTGAGTATACCCAGGTGAGTATAGGAACTATCATATCAGGGGCTGCTCTGTTTGCATATGGAATTATATAATGTAGATATGATTCTACAGTTTCTGCTATGACAATCAAATCCTGAGTTCATGTAATATGAATTCAGCTAATCATTATTCATGCATTTGTAGCTCATTAGAGCACAAAGTGCTCATGGTGACCTTTTGTGATTGCCTGATGTCCGTCGTCCGTTGGCATTCGTCGTCCGGCGTCAACAAATTGACCCTTTAAAAATCTCCTATAAATCTACTGGGTTCTCAGCTTTCACCCCTTCTGCACATAGCATCATCCGCAAAAGATGCCATTTGTCTATAGAGAAACATAGTGAAAAGTTTGAAAATCTTCTCCTGATTGTTTGGTGAGCGATATCAGGGTCATCATGGCCCTCGTGCTTATTTTTTCCATGAATATTTATGAGGTAAAGGCTTGCAGAACAAACCATTTGCCTGTAACAGCTGCATTGTCAATCCTGACGCATGGTGTTACATTCAATATACCAGCACTTATAATTTGATCTTACATCCATAATGGTAATTAGTAGGCTATATATTACATGGTTTGTGTAGTAAAATTGTATGTTTCAAATACCAAAGGTTTGGAGAATCAGATTTCATGATTTGTTTTTGTTTTGTTACATTGTATATGTAAAAGTAACAAATTAATCAAGAAGCATAATTGCATGAACTTCAGTATTAAACTTAAATTCATTTAAATTGCAGAATTTTTGTAGGAATCTATCGGGCATGACATGCTCATAGTTTCATGATTAAAAACCTTACCAAATCTCTTTAAACATGCTGAAAATAGTTATATCGTAGTCTAATTAATTAAGTTAGCGTCTACTCCGAACTGCCAATTTCCGTAAATGCTGTCAGTGTAGTTTAATGAAAGAACACCTTCTTGGCTTAGACATAGAGGGGGTTTAGTTTCAAATCCCAGCACTGCCTATTGGAAATGCTTTTGGAGTCACTTCAATGATATAGAAAACATTTTAACAGAAAAAAACATTAATTGTCCCCAACAATGTGTATGATACTATCTCCACCTTTTAGGTCAATTGCTTTAGCAGGGTTACAGATAGGGATTATCTTTTGCATGGCACCTTTCGGGGAGGTCACATTTCTGCTGGCACGTGACACATGCTCAGTTGAAGACTATTGTTGTATTGATTCCTATCATAATTCTCTCTTTCTTGTCTATGTGTATCTCAAAACAGTTTAAAATGTAGACTAATTTAAACTGGGTCTTGATTCATGGACAGGGGATAGCTATTTGAGTTTATTTTGTATGTATTTTCAACATTTCATTGTCAACCTTAATTAAATTAAATTAAAGCTTTCAAACATTCAACTCATCTTCTCATTTCAAAATGGCACACTAAAACATAATATATATGTGTCTTTATTATCCCCCATGTGGTGGTAGAGGCGGGTGGTGGTGGGGCAAATTGCTTTTGCTCTTATGGATACATATCCGGGGGGGGCGCATATTTTTCACAAAAACATCTTGTTTTAAAACTGACTGTTTATTTACTTTCACAGTGAGTGAACCGATTTTTATACAGCCTGCTTGTGGTCAGCTCAACAGTTGTGTATGTGAATGCACATGTCTTGTCAATTTGATTTTGTTATAACCAGACCATTATTTTGCATCAACAAATCTCAATATATTTGGCCCCGTGTCTTAGTCATGAGTAGATGGTGTACCAGGTACAAGAGCCTTAAATCTGGCATACATTTTGAATTTTATACCCAATTCAATTTTTTTCATTCACTGGACCTTACATACTCAGATTTCAGTATCATTTTGTATATAGCTTAGTCACAATAGACAGTGTGTCATGTGCAAGAAGCATGCAATAACTAGGTTCAATTCACAAGAGGCAAGGCTGATTTTATTTAAATGGGTGTAGTGAACATTTAAGAAATATTTTCTCTGACACCACTGATCAGATGTCGATAAAATTTGGCAGGTCCTTAGGTGACCTGTTACAAAATTGTTCAAGCAGATGTTAAAACAAGAGCGGTGCCATTGCTCATCTGTTCGATTGTAACCTTTGTGACAATGAACAAGTTTCATGGATGATGCCTGAATATTAAAGAAGTACTAGCCAATGTTAAAGTATTCAGACAACATCAAACAGGAAGACAACGCGGACGCCGGAGACAATAGCTCATATGTTTTAGCTCACCAGAGCACAGAGTGCTCAGGGAGAGCTTTTGTGATCGCCTGATGTCCTGATGTCCGTCGGCATGCGTCGTGCAGTGTGTGGTGTACGTCGGTCGTCGTCAACAATTTAAACCTTTAAAAATCTTCTCCTCTGAATCTACAGGGTTCTCATCTTTCATCTTTAGCACATAGAATCATATGTAGGCCCTCTACAAAAGTTATATAGAAACATATAGTGGAAGCTTTGAAAATCTTCTCCTCTGAAACGCGGAGGTTCTCAGCTTTCAAAAGTTATATAAATTATGCCCAATGTGTCAAAATTGGCACCGCCCCAGGGGTGGCCTGTTTTCAATAGAAACATATATATAGTGAAAACTTTGACAAGAGCTGTTTGTAAAACATGTATACCCCAGACCCCCTGACTTTTGATCTAGTGACCTCAACTATAAAGGTCATCTAGTGGTCATGACTAATCACCACAGCAACTTTGAAGATCCCAAGCCAAACTACTGATCATTTATTGATCTGAAAACATTTCACAAGTTAAGGTCATGGTGACCTTGACCTTTGACTCAGTGACCTCAACAACTATAGGGGTCATCTAGCGGTCACGGCCAACCACCACAGCAAGTTTGAAGATACCGAACCAAACTATTGAGCAGTTATTAACCGGAAACCATTTTATCAGTTAAGGTCATGGTAACCTTGACCTTTAACCTAGTGACCTCAAAAACAATAGGGGTCATCTAGTTGTCATGATCAAACACCATAGCAAGTTTGAAGATCCTAAGCCTAGCCCTTGAGCAGTTATTGATTGGAAACCATCCCATCAGTTAAGGTCATGGTGGCCTTGACCTTTGACCTAACGACCTCAAAAACAAAAGGGACCATCTAGTTGTCATGACCAACCACCTAAGCAAGTTTGAAGATCCTAAGCCGCCAAACCCTTGAGCAGTTATTGATCAAAAAACATTTTACCATTTAAGGTCATGGTGACCTTTACCTTTGACTTAGTGACCTAAAAATCAATGGGGGTCATTAAGTGGTCATGACCAACTACCACAGCAAGTTTGAAGATTCTAAGCCAAACTCTTGATCAGTTATTGATCGGAAACCATTTAACCAGTTAAGGTCATGGTGACTTTGACCTTTGACCTAGTGACCTCAAAAACATAAGGGGTCATCTAGTTGTCATGACCAACCACCACAGCAAGTTTGAAGATTCTATGTCAAGTCGTTTATTAGTTATCGATCTGAAACCATCGATCTACCGACAGACCCACAGACCGACCGACCGACAGACATGTGCAAAGAAATATACCCCCATTTTTTCAAAAGGGGGGGGGGGTATAAAAATCTTCTCTGAAACTGGGAGGTTCTCAGCTTTCACATAGCATCATGTTCAGGTCCTCTACAAAAGTTATATAAATTATGCCCCTGGGGTCAATATTAGCCCTGCCCCAGGGGTGCCTTGTTTTCTATAGAAACATATTGTAAAACTTTAAAAAATATTCTCCTCTGAAACTGGAAGGCTCTCAGCTTTCATATTTGGCACATAACATCATGTTTATGTCCTCTACAAAGTTATATAAATTATGTCCCAGGTTTCAAAATTCGTCCCGCCCCAGGGATGGCCAGTTTTCAGTAGAAATATATGGTAAAACCTTTGATAATCTTCTCCTCTGAAACTGGAAGGTTCCCAGCGTTCATATTTGGCGCATAGCATCATGTTCAGTTCCTCTGCAAAAGGTATATATATGTCCATGGGGTCAAAATTGGCCCCGCCCCAGGGGTGGCCAGTTTTCAATACAAACATAGTGTTTCTAAAAACAGAGTTTTCTTGCAGCTCCAAATAGTCTAAAATCAGAGGTTGCATGCAGATTCTACTCCAAAGAGTTCAAATACATTGGATTTAACATACAAAACACATTCCTGACTTGTTTTTGAATTCTAAAGAGTTTCTCGTTCTCAATAAATTTGACTCATAACTGTCCAAAGAGTTTCAAAAACATAGAGCTTGCTTGTAGATACTCGTCCAAAGAGTTTCTTGATCTTTATTATTTGGAATTGTAACTGTCCAAAGAGTTTCTAAAAACTGTTTGCTTGTGGATTCTGCTCCAGCAAATTTATTATGAGTCTAATACTACCAGTAGTTTGAAATCTAAAGCTCGTTTTATCACAGAGCTAGACCGGATTAAAAATTACAAACACCTTTCCCTTTGGGTTTGAATGACAGCATTTACCAAAGTGGTAATATATCTAAATATCGTAACATCGATATTTCCTCAATATTTTCAATTAGAAAACGCAAAAGCAGATCACATGGTAAGCGTAGAAATGGTAATATTAAGCGCAAATTACGGCTTAATATGTCTGTTAATGATTTACATACTATTCTTAAAGAAACTGGCAAACATGCTATGCTTTCTTGTCTATCATCTTTGCCATTTTCTTGTATTCGGTTCATTGACGAGGAGGCTGATAAATTTGTTATGCGTACAGACCCACTGATCAAAACTGCCTCAATTATACAAAGTTACACACAGTATGTTCTTCGTCCTCAGATTGATAAAGAATCTGAACATAAAAGACATTTTTTTAAACTTAAATTCATAAAAAAGGTATCGATTTTATTGATATTCAAAGTATATTTCGTAATAAGAATGTAATCGATACTATTCCTCAATATTTCATAAATTCTGAATCACCTATCAACTGTTATAAATACAATAAACCAATAAGGAACGTTATTTTTAACTACAATAAAATTGTATCCCTACTTCTTGAGACTGTAGCGCTTCAAGCTTTTATTATAAACCACTTGTTCACATCATTACTGGTAATTTATCCATTTTCATGATTTGTTTATAAAACGCATTAAAACATTTAAAAAGAAAGGTTATGATCCTATTATATTGCAACGCACTGCATGTTTGGTTATCGACCCTTTTACAGTCGGTAGCTACGCTTCCTTCTTTGTTTGCGCGAGGACAGGCCGAGGGTAGTACTCTATGATGGTACACTCTTAAACTTGGATACAGGATGAGCTTACCAGACTCATGTATTACTTTTTCCCTGTCGTGCCCTTAACGGCTTACCTGCAGGTGCTCTGACTTCAGCAGTCATCGAGTACATATTTGACGGATTGTCACAGTTATTATGCTATGTTTTACATGTTGTCATGTGTTCACCGTCGTCTATGTTGTGGGTAAGTCCAGCGGGGATACCTTTATTTACAATATTTGTAAAGCTAGGGTGACTTTGAGAGAGGTGTGAGGTTAGGACGTCCGTAAACCGGTTTAAACCCCCAGTGGTGTTTTTGCTACTGACCGTGCCAAGGCGGTACTCTCTTTGTCACCCTTCCTTTTGTTTGCCTTGCGTCTTTGTGCTTGTGATTTGTTCATGTGTGGAACGTTTGTCCCTGGTTCTTGTGTGTCTTTTGGTGTTTTCTGTGTTCATTTCGTGGGTGTGTTTGTGTGCGTTTGGGTGTGTGGTTGTGTGTGTGTGTGTGTGTCATGCTGTCTATCGGTGTTTTGATGGTGGTTGCGTCTTGCATGTGGCTTTGCCTGCTTGACTTTACTACTTTTCCATTAATATTATTAAAGATTAACATCTCAGGACCCTCCTTACTAAATAGTCGGGCATCAAAGGTGTAAAAAGTCGCTTATGCTTTTTAGGTCCATGGCATTTTTAGTAGAAATGTTTGAATACCATATTGGTGTTGCTAGATACTAATCATTTGTGGTTCTGGTCCATGCCACTGCCAAACCCCTCTTTGAAGGTCAGAAACTAGGTCAAAAGTCAATACAATCTCTATATAGTATAAAATAACCGTAATGTTGACAATTTCGACACTTTTTGCATTTAATTTCTTAGCAACGTCTCCACAGTATTAGTATATATCTATTTATGGCACATTTAAGGAAGATTTTAGTGACCTGTGATGATTGCAAGTTCGGAAAACATCGTTTTAAATACGTTTACAGTACATTATCATACGGTATAATTATAACTTTGATACAAATCTGTGCAAAGTATAGTACCTCTTCACGCAGGTGTATTAAGAGATGATAAAAAACGCCAGACGATTATTCTCTTATTGCCATAGTCTCAGTGTAATATTGGTATGTTTGATTGTACACAACTTATATTAGCTGTATCATTAGAGATTGTAACGCCATAGCTTCTCGTGAGAATGGCGATGTTTTTACATAATGAATTGATATATTTTACTTACACCAGCAGCACCTATGATAAAACCCTTTCTACATTTGCAGGAAAATGAATCTCTCGGATAGTGATTGGCCATTTTAACAGTTACTGGCCATAGGTACCCACTCTCACTCAACAATGAACTCATAGACATATTCAGTGCCACTGGATATTAGTAACATTCCCTCTCCGTGATGAGAACACTCTATATGTTATTGCCACAAACGATCACTAGTTAAACAGATATACCTCAATACCCGGAATCAGTGAGCATGTCATAGTACTGACTAAAATATCTTTCACGAAGGAACCCTACCTCACATCTTGTCCACCTGTGGAAGGAGGCTCACACATGCTCTATGACCCATCAAAATGACTGAGTTTGCAGCACACTTGGCAAATCAGCCCATTTACCAATCTATACTGTATTGGATATATTCAGCAGTGTGCACAGCCGCCCTCAAATTAGTGTTCCCTTCTAAGTTAACATCTATCAGCTTCAGCCAGCCATAGTGCAACTCCACCACCCGCCATTTCTCACGAAAAAAAGAAATGTGCATAAAAAAGTGCTGCGGACTAATATACAGAAGAACTGGGCATATACAAGGAGCTACAGAAAACTTGCAAAGAAGAAGTGCAAGGAAGCTCATGATGGGTATGTGATTGACCTAGTGAAAGACACCAGCTGTAAGCCACACTACTCTTTTGTTAGGAGCAAGAAATGTGACAGCTCGAGAGTAACCCCGCTGATGAAGGATGACATTAACAATGTTAAAATACTGAACCACCAGTTTTCTGTCTTTACACATGAGGACATATCTCTTCTTTGTGTCATTTGAGAGTATCCTTATTCGGATGTCCGTCCTATTCATGTCACGACAAATAGTGTCTGCAATGTTCTCAAGGGCCCTAATTTTCACAAAGCTACTTGTCTAGACACCATCTTATGAAGGTTTCTGAAAGAAGTGGCACATTCCATGGGTCCTGTTCTTGCTCTGATCGTTCAGGCCTCTTGACAAGATAAAGTCCCCAGTGAATGGAATACTGTCACATTAATCCTATTTACAAAACCATGGTCCAGAATAACCCCTTCAAACTACTGGCCCGTATCCCTAACTTCTGTTACATGTAAGATCATGGAATACATCACACACAATAACCTGGTTTTTCTTAGTGCCTTGACATCCTCAGCCAATGCCAGCATGACCTCAGGAAGCAGCGCTTCTGTGAGACAAAGTAATCAATATGGGCAATGACATTGTGTCAGGTCTGGACCAGTCCCATTAGATTGACGCAATCTTGCTGGACATTTCCAAAACATTTGACAAATATCTTCGAGATATTTAGCTATTATTTTGTTTTTCAATGATATTATTGAGAGTTTTCCTTTTCTTTTTCTGGTCAGATATGCATAGTACTTTGTTTCTAGTAGAATAGTCATGTCAGCCATTGAATAGGAAATGTTTAAATTGAAAAGGTATATCTTCTCATTTATAAAATTATTAATTGTTGCTAATTGCATCCACCGCTGGTTTTTGTCAAAAATAATTCTGTTTCTGGACATGACCAAAGCATATGTTGAATTGTTTCTATTTCACCACAAACACTGCAATAAGGATTGTTTGAGATTTTGATGTTAAAAAGGTATTTTTGTGTTGCAAGAATTCTATGGTTTATTCGATACTGAAACCACCTTATTTCTGTACTGAAATTATATTTAAATACAGCATTGTAGATTTCATTCCAATCGTTATCATCTAACTGGAAAATTTGGATCCACCTTGTTACTGCAGTAGGTTTTTCATTATTTTTATTCAGTATGTTATATAAATGAGCTGAACCTTTTGACAGTTTCAGTAGTATTATGCATTTAAAGGGAGGAATTAATTTTGCAATTTTTGCAGTGTTACTGTAAAGCTAAACTTATTTAAAAATCTTTTTATAACATCTATAAGACAGTAATATTTTACAAAGTCAGTATGCATATCATAGATTTCACAAAAAGACTGATAACTGTAGAAGTTTCCTTCAGAGGTGAGTAGATCATTTATTTGTGAAATCCCTTTTCTAAAATAAGGTTTGTAAAATACATACTTTTTACCTATTTGAATATCTTTGTTATAGAATAACGGTGTAGCCATTAATTATGCTATGTTTTCATGAGTGTATGATGTTTGTATTTTATGGAAAGCTTTAATGACATATTGCCAAAATGGATTTGATATTTCTTTCTCACATTTTTGTAGATACTCGGATCCTAAAGAGAAAACTTTACTATAATCAATATTACATTATAGAATTTTGTTCCATTTACCATAGTTTGTTATTAATCTTCTCAACCAAGTTGATTTTAAACCTTCTATAAAACATTTTAAAGTTATCACCTTAAGACCCTCTTCAAAGTATTGTTTAACTAACACTGCTTTTTTTATTTTCGCAATCCCTTGCCAAATGAAGTCAAAGAACATTGAATTTATTTCCATTAAGATTTCATTAGAAGGATTTGGAAGTGACATAATGAGGTGATAAGTAGGGGGAGAAGTAGTGTTTTAATTACTGTGATTTTCCCCATAGGTGTTAAATACCGTCGATACCAATTTGATATCAGAGCTTTTAATTTTTGTATTTTTTCAGTATAGTTGAGCATAATCATGTTTGAAAGGTCCACATCAAATATAATCCCTAACAATTTAAACCTATTTACTCCCCATGAAAGTTTCCACTTTGTTTTAATTGAATCAGTACTGTACTTTTTGCACCCTATCCATATTACATGTGTTTTTTTCAAAGTTGACTTTTAAACCAGAATGTTTTGAAAATCTGTGCAATTCATTTAATGTTTCATTTAGAGACATTATCAATGTTAGATCAAGAAACGCTGCATAGTTGTCGGATGGATAAGCTTTATTCAATTTGAGTTCTTTAGGATAAATTGTAGGAATCAGAGCATCAAAGAAAGGGCTATCTAATTTAAAACTAGAGTTTTTTGTCAAAAAAACCGGATGTCTCCCCTCTAATAAAAACAATATGTAAAGGGAAATCACTAAAAATGTTATGGTCTTGATGAATGATACTTCCCCTCATTATGCGTTTTCCACACTACATTTTTCAAGAAGAAAATGATAACAGCTAATAACTCCAAAAATACTGATACCAGATTTTATGGCCCTTGTGCATGCCACTTACTTTCATCATGCTCTTTCCAAAAATAAAATGTCATTCCAATAGCATCAGTCGAACAGGAGTTATTGATCGGCCAAACAATGTAACAAAGGGCAATAACTCCAAAATTATTGAAGCCAGAATTATGGCCCTTGTTCATGACACTTTCTCTCATCATGCTCTTTCCATGTATGAAGTTTCAATACGATGGCAAGAGCCATGTGCGAGTTATTGTCCGGACAAGAAAGAATTAAACAAATGTACAAGGGGCAATAACTCTAAAATTTATTGAAGCTGGAGTTAAGGATCTTATGCATGACACTTTCTCTTATCATGATCGTTACATGTATGAAGTTTCACTCCAATGGCATGTGTCACATAGGAGTAATCATCCGGACAAAAAATTGTGATTTTTTTTACAAAGGGCAATAACTCCAATATTAGTGAAGCCAGAGTTACGGACCTTGTGCATGACACTTCCTCTCGTTATGATCTTTCCATATATGAAGTTTCAATTCAATGGCATGAGCCATATAGAAGTTATCGTCCGGACAAAAAAGCGTGATTTTTTTACAAAGGGCAATAACTCCTATATTAGTGAAGCCAGAGTTATGGACCTTCTGCATGACACTTCCTCTCATTATGCTCTTTCCATATATGAAGTTTCAATCAACTGGCATCAGGCATATTGAAGTTATTGTCCGGACAAAAAATTATATTTTTTACAAAGTGCAATATCTCCAATATTAGTGAAGCCAGAGTTATGGACCTTGTGCATGACACTTCCTCTCGTCATGATCTTTCCATATATGAAGTTTCAATCAACTGGCATCAGGCATATTGAAGTTATCGTCCGGACAAAAAGTGTGACAGACAGACGGACAGACAGACAACTCTCACGAAAACAATATGTCTCCCCCATATAAATATGGGGGGAGACATAAATATCATCCGAATATCGAGAAGTGTCATTAAAGGCTTTTATAACATCTTCTTGTGATTGTGGATTCAAACCCAAAAACGCATTCTCGACTAGTTTTTGATTTCAAAACATTTCTCGGTCTCAATAAATTGGATTCATAACTGTCCAAATAGTTTCTAAAACCAAAGCTAGCTTGGAGATACTGGTCAAAAGAGTTTCCCGGTCTTTATACTGTCGACTTTTATAATTTGGATCTGTAACTGTCAAAAGAGTTTCTCAAGCAGTGTTTGCTTGTAGATACTGGTCCAAAGAGTTTCTAGGTTTTTATAATTTGAAGCTGTAACTGTCCAAATAGTTTCTAAAAGCAGAGTTTACTTGCAGATTCAGCCCCAAAGAACTAAAATACATTCGTTATGACACATTCTTGACTTGTTTTTGAATTCCAAAGAGTTTCTCCGTCTTCAGAATTTGGATTCATAACTGTCCAAAGAGTTTCAAAAAACAGAGTTTGCTTGTAGATACTGGTCCAAAGAGTTTCTCGGCCTTTATAATAATAATTATTTGGATTTGTAACTGTCCAAATACAAAATGTAGTTTCTAAAAACAGAGCTTGCTTGTAGATACTGGTCCAATGAATTTCTCGGTCTTTATAATTTGGAACTGTAACTGTTCAAAATATTTTCTAAAAACAGAGTTTACTTGCAGATTCAGGTCCAAAGAGTTAAAATACATACGATTCTAACTCCAAATACATTCTCTACTTCTTTCTGAATTCCAAAAGAGTTTCTCGGTCTCAATAATTTTGATTCATAATTGTCCAAAGAGCTTTTAGAAACACAGTTTGCTTGTATATGCTTTTGAATTTGGGTTCATAACTGTGGTTTTCAATTCCAAAGAGATTTCATTCAGCAATAAATTAGCCGCGCTAGTTTCAAAAGAGTTTCTAAAACGTCTGGCTTACCTGGTCCCCCAGTGACCTTTGTCACTGACCGTTCCGAGGCGGTATTTCCATCTCCTCCTATTGTTTGTTTGTTTTGCCTTTGTGTGTCTCTATGTTTTTGTTAGTTATGTATATTTGCTGTGATTTCTTGTGTTGCTGATCGGGCGGCTGTTTGTTCTGTTTCCTGCATGGCTCATATTTGTACTTTGATGTGCACTTGAAGTACTCCGCAAGTAATAATAATCACAAATCCATTTGTGCGACATTGACCTTGGATATACGTACCCGGACACACCCATGCATACTGTAGCATGTCCAAATACACATTGTGGTGAACTTTGAGAAGAATCTACCAAGCAGAATTTGAGTTTGAGATGTTACAGACAGACGGACAGACATACAGACGGATGGACGGAGCCATTCTATATAATACGTCCTGTTTCTTTTCAAATGGGCGTATAATAAAAACAAAGAAAAGAAACAAAACCTAATACAGCCTGGATACTGATCAGAAGTTGTTCATAAATAGTCACCAGTAACAATGAATGCATGTTAATAGCCTGCTCTGTGTTTATACAGTAAACCTCTTATCTGGACTCATACCTTTTTATTTAGTCACTGAAATTTGCAAGAGCAGTTCTATGCATTGAAGGCTAAATTTCCAAATGGTGTTGTTTACTTTTTGACTGAAAGAAATATATATATAAAAGAAATCTACCACTGTTTGTTGTCTATATTGATCATTTCTTGTACATAAGGATACACAGCCAATGCGATTCCAATACATAGTTTTCATGGCCCCGCCGGAAAATGTACCAATAATCCAACAGCCTGCAGCAGGTGTTCCTACCCCCCAAAGTACCGGCATAAATGATGCCTTTATTTGGTCAGATTTGATGCACATTTCAAACCGGAAATGAAACTATAAACTGCAAAGCAAAGTGTACCTATATTCAGATAGCATTAAACTTCGGACACATTTATTTTGCATCAAATTTGTTCTGTGGTAGTAATAGTCTATAAATTAATAATAGCTTGGAAAGATCTGTGAAAATTGTTGGTGTAGTGGATAGGGCTCAAAAGCTGCTCATTTCTTGAAAAAATGACCTGAATGGGACATTCACGAATACATATGTTTACTTTAGAATATAAAGTTCAAACGAGACATTGTATTTATCATGACTTACCAAAAAGGATAGAATGATAATAATAATGATACAATACTGACAATAATAATAATAATACAATAATAACAATAATAACATAATACAAATAAAATAATGTAAATAGTCATAATAATTGTAAAGAGAATGACAATAGATGATAATAGATGTAAATAACGGAATTGAATAAAAAGGAATAGGAATAAGAATATTACCAAATATGTGTTGATTTTAGATGGGGACGAACATTGAATAAAGCATTGAATAAGGAACAGAATGGGTTAAATGGGGATGGGTAGAGAATAGAATAAAAATAGTGTAGAATAGATTAAGGAATAGGAATAAGACATGATATAATATATGATATAATAGATGGTGTTAGGTATACAATAGAGAATAGAATAAGGAATAGAAGACTACAAAACACAATGTAATATCCCAAATCGGCAAAAAATTCCAAAGCCCTAATAAGGTGGGTTATCATACGTAAAAGTGTCCTTTTCAAATTTCCGTGCCCTAATTGGACCCTGGGGAAGACACTATGAACGGTTTTTAACAAGTGGTTTGGTTCTCAGGTGATATGTTGCTTCTATCAACACACACAGCTGGTGCGATCGGTTCTGGTGTCTTGCCTCCTAGATAGTCAGTGGTAATTTTACCATGACCCGAGGCTTTGCCCAATCACCCCGTCTTGCGAAATATGTCTTTCCTTGCAAAGATCCTTGTTCTTTTAACTGTCCATTTCTAGGGGAACACTGGAACAACAGGAAAGTTCACATGCTCATGCATAATGAGGCTTGGGTCCAATTACTGACCAAGTAGTCTACGAAATCCAAGCAGTTGATGCAATTATTTGTCCATTTGCTTTAATATGCATGTTTGAAAAGCATGCCATTGTTTTTCAGACAGATCTTGTTCCTTCCAAGCAAAATACAGTTGCCAATCCAATTACTCGTCAGCAGCAGTCATGCTTGCTATAGGCACACAGCTTGATACACGGACCTAGAAGCTCAAATTATCCCATCAGATTTTCTATAGTGATTTCAAGGCTGAGACTGGATGAATAATCAACCCCTCTTTAGCAAAAACACCAAATGGACATATACTATTGGCCTGCCCAAGCTTTGGGACTTTCAGCAAAGACAATGGGTCGACAGTATGCCTCATGAAACAATATAACCATACGATTTGTCCCATTCGAGCACTAACAGCATATATATCAGCTATGCATGGCTACCAGGCCCCTATTTTGACACTACAACGGCCAAACCCTCACATGGTTTCAAATTTCAGTCACATTTGAAAGTGCCCTCAATGTCTGGGATCCACACACCTCAGTTTTCGTTTGGCTGCTTCAGTCACGGCCTCGAAATTAAACTGGTCTGCGGACAAACTACATAAACTTGTGAGACGGTTATCCGACGCCTACAAAGTATATATGTTTAAATAGCTAAAATTCTGTTTTCTTCATAGCATGTTCGCCTTTTTAGTGGTTAACAACTACAATAATAAGACGGTCGGCAGGTATTTGACTGTCGATTGGGGTGCTGCGAAAATCCCAGCGGAATTTGGTAACCTTATTAGAAAAGGGCACCCCAGATTATTTATCTTTTGCACATAGGAGGCAATGTCTTGGACCTCACTAATATGATTAAGGGAGGCTAATTTGTTGTAGACAAGTTTTAAGCGCGTCAGCATTACTTCCCTTGATCCAGTTACGCCAGGCCTCAATACATGCATTTATAATTTTAACAAAATATTGTCTTAGATCTTAAAATTGATAACAATCTCGTTAGAAATAGAATCATAACTTGTAACAAATATTTATGTTTTTATTAAACTTGAGATTGAAGATATATCTTATATGTATTTTTTTACATGCAAAAATTTATTTTATATTTACAGGCTGTCTGTTTTAAAGTGTTATTGGTTTATGTTACTATGGTCGGCCAATAGCTTCTGATATAGCTAATGTTTTTTCACGTAAACCTGACTAAAATTGAATTTTTTGTATCTTGAAACATTATTCAACCTTTTCACATTTCTTACACAAAATATGCCTAACGCCAAGATTATTTTGGTCTGAAATTCTTCCACGAGATTGGGAAATGGGCACAGGTCTCTGCTAGAAAGCGGTCAACCACTCATGCAGTCAAGCTGGTAAAGCAATAGGGGTTCATTTTTACCTGTGCCTCGTGATTTTACCTTTTAATAGTACATACTATCCCTGGGATATTTTGTTGCTTTGTGTTAAAACCAAGTGTATATTGGCAGTGCTTACTTGAACTTTTGAGCTTTATCTAAGTGTATATTGGAAGTGCTATCTTGAACGTTTTATGCTTTTGTTTACAGGCCAAATGAATATTGGCAGTGCTTACTTGAACATTTGTGCTTTATTTATTAAGGACATTATTGTTTCAGTAATAACAAAGTGGTTCACGCCCACATCCGCCATTGTTAGGGAACTCTAATAAATAAAAAGTATAGAAGTGAAACCTAGTTTGTGTACAATCCTCTTCCTATCATAAAGTGTAAGGGAAAAATAGACCAAGCACAATTCATAAGATAAAACCACATTAAGCATGCTTCCTACTAGTGCTAAACGTTTGGACGAACTACATGTTCTTTCTTACGCAATCGGAGGTGGGGAGCGGAAAAGGCAAAAGCATTCTACCTAGCAAAATAGGTTTTAATTGCCATTAGATTCCGCCCCCTTCTTTTATATAATTGCCTCCCAAACAAGATATTAGTTATGTTATCTGGTCCTCTGGCCTTATTAATATCAATGCTTGAGAGAAATTTTTCGATGCCTTTTGTAGTTATCATCAGAGGTTTCAGTGAGAATGGTTTCAGGTCTGCTGTTGTCGTGCTTGGTGAACACAGACTTGAACTGGTCAACTAGGATCTGGGCCTTTTCTTTGCTAGAGTTGAAGAACTGGCCTCTCCGTTTCAGCGGTTGAACCCCTACATTGTCTTGTTTTCTGGATTTCACATATCGCCAAAATGGCTTACAGTTATTCTCGTCAAGTGCTTTTTCTATGGTGGAGTTAATATGTTGAAGTTCAGCTTTCTTGAATTCTTTCTTGCACAACCATTAATAGGTCTTGAAATGAGTCCAGTTATCAGTCGTTTTTGCCATTTTGTATAGTCTTCACTTCCTCTTCACCATTCTCTTAAGTTCATGACTGAACCAGGGGAGATATTTCCTTTTACCCGACAGTTTTAGGGTACATGTTTACAAATCGTTTCCTCTATTCTTCCCTTTAATAGGTTCCAAAGTGGTCCTATATTCTGATCTTCATTTTTCTGTAGCTCTTCAGTTAGGTTTACAAAATCTTTGTTGATGTAATCCCAGTTGGCCTTGTTGAATTTGTAAATTATCCTGCTTTTCTGTCTTACAAAGTATGGCAAAACGTCAATGTCTATGACTACTATGGCGTGATCGCTAATGCATGGGACTGCTGTTGATGTTTGTACAAATGATGGGTTTGCAGTAAAGACGAGGCCAAGGATGTTGTAATATCTGGTGGGTTGGTTGTTAACTTGGGTAATGTTATGTTCTATTGAAAAGTGAATCAGTGCTTGTTGCACTTCTCTGTCTGGAGCACCTTTCTCAAGTGTGTGTCCAAGTTGATATTGGGGCAGTTGAAGTCTCCAGCTATGATCATGTTTTGTTTGTGTTGATTAACGTCCGTTTCTGCTCACTATAGACGCCCCAGAGAGAGGGAAGAGGATACAGAGAAACCCGGGCGCGATGCCCTACTCTTATTATCGACTGAGGTATGATTATGATTATATTATCATGTGTTTATCTTCTTTTTGAGTCAGATAGTTTCTTCTAAGATACACACAATGAGTATATTTCTATGTGGCATGTAGAAGGAACAGAGATATAGGTCTGCGATTCTTCAGGCGTAATTTTGACCAAACAATTTCACAATTGGTGGTGAGTTGTGGTTGCGCATCTGTGACTATGTTGTTGGATGTAGCTATGAAGACTCCACCTCCTATTTAGTTGGATCTATCTTTACGGTTGATTGTAAGGTTGTTTGGGAAGACTTCACTGTTTTTAAGGTATATCTCTCTGGATCTTTCCCTGGTGTAATGCCTTTGAGCCTAGATTCTGTCCCACATATGCCGTCGGATTTAAAGTATTCAATGACTGTCTGGAATTTAGATCTATTTGTTCCGAGTCAACAGCAATTTACAGTCAAAAGTCGGAGGTTGGTATTTTGTACAGAGCTTGTCGATGAAGGAGTTTCTTGGCTGTTATGGGAAGCTGAATAGGGACAGAATGTAGTCGACTTTGTCTTCTGTTGTTATTCGTTGAAGTGCGTGGACTATTTGTATGTATCGGTCTGAAGCACGATGATGTGACCGACACTAAAGTGCTTTCAATTATCGATAATGGTTTGAAAGTGGTGAGCTCATAGCTGTTAAAAGTAAAAACATCTACGTTTATACTGTCACATTTACAGCAATGCCAAATAACACTGGAGCGGTTAAGGTATGACATGTTTTTTATATGTCCTCAAAGCTTTTATGATACCAGATACTACAGTTGTTACAGTATTCTCCTTCTTGGGACCATGTTACTGGTGCGTCACAGGTACCACATGGAAGTATAGACACACTGCGTGGGTCGTAGTTTATTTTGAACATCCCCTACTAGTAATATAAGTAGTAACATCAAGGAAGGCTGTGCATTCTTTCCTATGGAATTTCGAGTGTTTCTTCGGCTAATGTTCAACGTATTCGCGAAGGTGAAACTCTTTGGATGTATACTTATAAACATAACAGAGGTGATGGTACTGTAGGTGTTCCATTAACTATACGGGTAGAATAGGATGAAGCTTAATGTACATACTTCAAGGAGAAACTAGAGAACGATCGGTTTGTTTAATTTCATATTGGGCGCCATGTTGGGTAGGGGAGACTACTCTCGTATGAGGTTGATATCTCGGTGGCTGAGGGCGGCTACCAGCTGCTTATGCCTTTAGAATAAGATAATGGTAGTGGTGGTATATACTTGCAGTACGTGCATTACTCAACTGAGAGAAATGACATTTATGGATAAGCGATAAAGAGGTTAAAAAACGACAAACAAGGCAATTAATTCGATCTTGCTTTCGAGTATTTATTAGAATTACGGACACTTTAGGTCAGAACAATCTAAATATCAACTAGTATATACATAATACATGTCTCTATCATCATTACCTGAAAGTATGCTTGGTAACCTACACCTGGTTTAGGCGGTCACCTGCTGTAAGCGGCCAAAGTGGCCACTTCTCTCGATATGATATTTGATCCTGAAGGGTGACCTTGATCTTGACATGTCACCCCTCAAACTGTGCAGCTTCATGGGGTACACATGCATACCAAATATCAAGTCTGTATCTCTACTTGTTCAAAAAGTTATGGCCAATATTAAAGTTGGTGACCTTTGACCATGAAGGATGACATGTCACCCCTCAAACTGTGCGGCTTCATGAGATACACATGCATACCAGTATCAAGGATGTATATCTACTGGTTCAAACGTTATGGCCAATGTTAATGTTGGTGACCTTTGACCTTCAAAGATGACCTTGACCTTGACATGTCACCCCTCAAACTGTGCAGCCAAATGAGAAACACATGTATACCAACTATCAAGTCTGTATCTCTACTGGTTCAAAAGTTATGGCCAATGTTAAAGTCGGTGACCTTGGACCCTGAAAGATGACCTTGACATGTCACATCCAAACTGTGCAGCTTCATGAGATACACATGCATACCAAATGTCAAGTCTGTATCTACAGGTTCAAAAGTTATAGCCAATGTTAAAGTCGGTGACCTTTGACCCTACAAGATGACCTTTACCTTGACATGTTGCCCCTCAAAATGTGCAGTTTCATGAAATACACATGCATACCAAATATCAAGACTCTATCTCTATTGGTTCAAAAGTTATGGCCAATTTGAAGTTGGTGACCCTTGACCCTGACAAATGACCTTGACATGTAATCCCTCAAACTGTGCAGCTTCATGAGATACACAAGCATGCCACATATCAAGTCTCTATCTGTACTGGTTCAAAAGCTATGGCCAATGTTAAAGTCGGTAATTTGACCCATATGTTTGACCTCTGACCTTTAAGGATGACCTTGACATGTCATCCATGAAACTGTGCAGCTTCATGAGATACACAAGCATGCCACATATCAAGTCTCTGTCTGTACTGGTTCAAAAGTTATGGCCAATGTTAAAGTCCGTGATTTGACCCATATATTTGACCTCTGACGATTAAGGATGACCTTGACATGTCACCCATCAAACTGTGCAGCTTCATGAGATACACAAGCATGCCAAATATCAAGTCTCTATCTGTACTGGCTCAAAAGTTATGACCAATGTTAAAGTTACATACAAACAAACAGACAATTTGACCTTTGACCCTAAAGAATGACCTTGACCTTGACATGTCACCCCTTAATGTGCAACTTCATGAGATACACAAGCATGCCAAATATCAAGTCTCTATCTCTACTGGTCCAAAAGTTATGGCAAATGTTAAAGTCAGTGATTTAACCCATATATTTGACCTCTGACCTTGAAGGATGACATTGATCTTGACACTTCACCCCTCAAAAAGTGCGCCTTTATGAGATACATATGCATGCCAAATATCAAGTCTCTATCTGTACTGGCTCAAAAGTTATGACCAATGTTAAAGTTGTGTTAAAGTTACAGACAAAGAAACAGAATTTGACCTTTGACCCTGAATGATGACCTTGACCTTGACATGTCACCCCTCAAAATGTGCAGCTTCATGAGATACACAAGCATGCCAAATATCAAGTCTCTATCTCTACTGGCTCAAAAGTTATGACCAATGTTAAAGTTGCTGACAAACAAACAAACAGACAGAAAGGGCAAAAACAATATGCTCCCAGATCAGATCAGATCGGCGGGGGGGGGGGGCATAAAAAAGTATATAAAACAAGAGGGCCAAGATGACCCATAATCGCCCACCTGATTACCATAGATTTAAGAGTTTTGCTGGATAGCCCATGGGAAGGGCCAATATTGACCTTAGGGACAATATTTGAACAATGTTGATAGTGGATCATGAGCAGTGGTTCTGCAGAACAAGATTTTAAAAGATTTAGAACATTGAATTTATCAAGACAATGATTCTGACCAATGAAGATCGGGCTAAAAATGTGCACTCTAGAGTATTTTTCTAAGATTTGACCTAGTGACCTATTTTTTATTCCCACCCCATCCATGATCACACTCAACCTTGATATCACCTAGAAAAACACTTGGAGCAAGTTTGAGGAAGATTTGTCAAACAATATGGCCGCTTGAGTGTAAACAAGATTTGACTCAGTGACCTACTTTTTGACCACACGTAACCCACTTTCAAACTTTCCATAATTTTATTAGGAGAATCATTCTGACCAATTTTCATGAATATTTAGCTATAAATGTTACCTCTAGAGTGTTCACAAGGTTTTCCTACCATTTGACATAATGGCCTAGTTTTTAACCCCACATAACCCATTTTCAAACTCATTCGAGATTTTATCAAGACAATCATTATGTCCAAGTTTCATGAAGATTGGACAAAAATGTGACCACTAGAATGTTCACAAGGTTTTTCTACTGTTTGACCTAGTTTTTTACCCAACGTAACCCACTTTTCAAAATCCTCCGAGATTTTATCAAGACAATCATTCTGATCAAGTTTCATGAAAATTGGGCTAAAAATGTGACCTGTAGAGGGTTTACATGGTTTTCCTACTATTTGACTTAGTGACCTAGTTTTTAACCCAAATTGATCCACTTTCAAACTCGTCCGAGATTTTTTCAAGACATATATTCTGACCAAGTTTAATGAAATTAGAAATTGTGACCACTAGTGTCCACAAGCAAATTGTTAACGACGGACGGCGCACGCCGGATGCTGGACATTAAAGTCTCCCAAAAGCTCACCCTGAGCTTTGCTCAGGTGAGCTAAAAACAAGGACATACACAATATATCTATAAAGCCTTCTTTTACATCATGGCAGAGGAAGTGCAATGTCTGGTCCTGAAAATGTTATCTCTCTGTCTCTCTTTCTCTCCTCTCTGTTTCTCTCCCTGACTCTCTCTCTCTGCAAAATGGTTTAAAGAACTGTATTTATGTTCAAAATATAAGATGTTATAATTTCATTTACATGATTAAAATCACTTCATCATCTTATCATGAATAACTTCAGTAAAAACATACAATTTCAGCTAACTTATATTCACATCATCATTTTTTCATACATGAATATTCATCAGATAAAGGAACAATGCAGAATGTTTGTAAAGAAAAATTCCTATAGAAGCATTCTGCAGTTTTGTCTTTCTTGCATTACGCTACAATCTGTGTAGGAATTAAACTTTAGTCACTTTAGAGATGTTTTATTGTACAACTATAAGCAAGTGGTAGTTTAATACAGGTCAAAAGTAATCTCATGTAGGTGCTTTCTGCATTAGTTTTGCCCTGCATTAAGCAACCATCTGCTTAAGACCCCTAAGTTCCATAAATGAATGGCCGCTAAAGAACTTATACTGGTACATTAGTATTTGTAGTTCTGTTACTTTGATTAAGAATTAGACAAGAGCTTCTTCAAATTTTCTTGAAGGAATTAATCAAATTTGTAAAAAATCAGGTACCTCGTAACTTCCTGAATCTAGGGGTTTCGTGATTTCTTCCAAATCATTAAGACTTAAATCTGATACTACAAAAGGTGCAGATTTCCATTTTTTCACATGTTGCTGCCGCCCCATAATATCAACTATCAAATATTTCTCCATTTTTGCCACCGCGAATTCTAGGTTGCGGTAAATGCAAATGGTGCCAAGATTTTCACCACATTCTTTGCACATCTGTTTGCCACCCAACTGGGTAAATTTGTTAATATGCTTCAATCGATCCGTTTTCTGAAATACCACCCTATCCTTCACTGACTCGTCAATGATGACATGATGGGAATTTTCAATTTTCTTCACATCGGATGACATGCAAATGAACTGATTACATTTAAAGCATCGTAGTTCAAACTCTCCATTCAACATCTTTCCTTGGCGTGTGTTGGCTTTTATTTGCCTCTCTAAATTTGCCTCAACTTGAAAGCCACGCAGCTCGTTACCAAACTTGGCGGGATCTTTCCTTATATCATCCTGAAGAGACAGAATTAAGCAATTAATTTGACCTGCCTCAACCCTTTACCTG
The DNA here is from genome assembly GCA_963576725.1 of Azorinus chamasolen. Taxonomy (NCBI): domain Eukaryota; kingdom Metazoa; phylum Mollusca; class Bivalvia; order Cardiida; family Solecurtidae; genus Azorinus; species Azorinus chamasolen. The sequence continues at coordinate 31,404,906 of OY755238.1, read as the reverse complement.
ATAGACATCACTTTTGATGCCACTGAAAACAGCATAAATCCACATCAGATATCCACTGTTGGGGTTGCCTGATCAGGGTCTGCTGTTTATGTAATGGCCGAACTACCTTTATAACAAGCAAAAAATGCTGAAACCACATTAAAGCCGGAATCTTTGGTATTAACAATTTACATGGGTTTTTTTTATTGATAAAGGTTTTCACGTTGCTTCAACGCAGTTTCAGTTAATTACAGTTGGTGGAAGCTATCTGCATACCAAATATAAATTGTCTAGCACATGTAGTTCATTTTTCAGAATAGTGACATTGACCTGATGTCCGGCATCTTTCTGCCATATGTAAGGTCCTTACCAAAGCTATCTGAATACCAAAGGGTGAATTGCCTAGCGTTTGTGGATCAGAAGTTATAGCAAAATGTTAAAGTTTGTTAAAATAGCCAAGTTTAAAAAGTAGTGACATTGACCTTGACCAAATTTCATATATCCTTGTATCAACTGAAAGCCCTTTACCAAATATATTCATACCATAAATACATTGTCTAGCATATGTGGTTCAGAAGGTAAGACAAAATGTTGAAGTTTTTCAATGATGGCCAACTTGTAGCCAATAGTGACCTTGACCTTAACTTACTTTCAAATATCTTTATATAAAATGAAAGGCCTTGACCTAAGCCATCTTTAATCCAAGATGAATTGCCTAGCATTTGTAGTTTAGAAGTTATAGCAATGTTAAAGTTTACTAAAACGGCACAGTTTTGGAAATAGTGACCTTGACCTGATTACATGTATCTTTGTATCAAGTAAAAGGCCTTTACCCAAGCTATCTGCATACCATTGTCTAGCTTAAGTAATTCAGAAGTTATAAACAATGTTAAAGTTTTGTTAACGACGGCACGCCGCTCACCCGATTTTCGCCGAACTATAAGCTGAGCTTTTTCTTGAAAAATCTGGCTAAAAAATCAAGCTGTAAATTTCATGACATCAATATTTCTTATGTGAATATTTGTCGGGTAATTAATAAATATATTACTATCAAATAGCCCATAAGTTCATTGTATCTTAACTAAATGAACTAATAACCATTTCTTATCTGTAGCTTAATTTTTGCCTGTTTCCTTACAAATATGTTCCTTATGAGTACTTTTCTCATAAATGCGATTATTGTTCATCAATAATCGATTGTTATTGGAGTTTGAGATCTACTCGTTTATGTATTTTGTATGTGATAGAAGCGTTATACTTAATGCCAAATTGTCATGGATAGAAGCGACATTGGTACCCTGCGGGGCTTGCGCGCGCAAATACCGCCCAAATCTCTATGTTCCATTGTCTTCTGATTCTCAACTAACAAAAGGTGAGTGGGATAGTAGCGTCATAAATGCGCCCCCCTGCTTCCAAATACTTGTGATCAGGCTGGCGCCAGTTGGCCGACAGCGAAATCCGAACAGAAGATTTAGGTGCACAATTTAAGTGCATATTTAATAATTTTATATTAAACTATCTTTTCAAATGGACTGCAATTCTGATAGATGCCCGGGGTGTCGCCATTGTAGATGATGGCTGGATCACTGATTTCCCAGGATCTGCCGTAGTTGAATTGGCGATACATCCGTTCTCAGGGTTGCAGTTCAATCGTACTAGCTAATGTCAAATTTGCATGTGACTTGTTCAGTCAGGAGCCTTCTGGGGCATATTTTAAATTGAAGTCTTTTGGGGCATATTTTGTAGCCTATTGGGGCATACTTTGAAGCCTTTTGGGGCATATTTTGTAGCCTATTGGAACATACTTTGAAGCCTTTTCGGGGCATATTTTAAAGCCTATTGGGGCATACTTTGAAGCCTATTGAGGCATATTTTGAAGCCTATTGGGGCATACTTGAAGCCTATTGGGGCATATTTGAAGCCTATTGGGGCATGATTTGTGGCTATTGGGCCTAATGATTATAAATTTGGGATACCATTGCGGATGGCTGTCAAAGGTTGCCCTTACACGACAATTTGTCCGGTGTACTTGCTATCAAATTGGGCTAGCACGGTGGGATCGGGAACCATGCCCAACAGAGCCAAACCTGAACCTTAGTTGTACATAATTGTTTAATACACCAATGTTATGTTTGAAGATTTTGTCTGTTATTGTTAGGTCCGCCAGATGTTATGTGGCAAGAAGACATGGGTGAATGCAGAGATGTTATATCGGGCTGGCATTGCAGGTTGACTTTGATAATTTGTTAAGATGAAGAGCATAGCTTATGTCAGGAGAGCATTCACCCATGGCTCCTTGCCCGGCAGCTGGTGTCCTCAAATCTCCCAATAAGGAGTTTTAAACGGAGGCTAATTTATTGTTTACATCAAGCTGATTTAATTCTTATCTGTAGTTTAACCCTTTACTCCATCAATACGCCTTTATACAATTTTGTAAACAGAATAGACCCTGATCATCAGACCGCTCAGGACTGTAGGATCTGGGTCCTTAATTTAATAGTTTATGATGGCTTTCATAATAAGCTTTATGATAACTTTCTTCATAAGCTTTATGACGGCTGTCTTCACTAGCAATACGATGGCTTGTATTATCAATTGTATGCTGACTTTCCAAATTATTTTATGATTTGAAGCTTTACAGTGGCTTTCTTCTTACCTGAAGCTGCATGATATTTTGGGGTTTACATTTCTAAGCTTATTCGCTTTGCCTGATTCTGTTCTTTGCTAGAAGATTTTAATAGTCGTAATTTAGTTATAACTCGTAAACTTCTTAAGGCTACAGATACCATAAAATTCGGAAAGCCTTTTCAAAATTTTATTATCGAAACTTACCCCTCATTAGCAAATATAACTGCAATTTACGGACGTTACTGCAACAAGGTATTTCTCAACTAGATCTCTATGGTGATGTTATCTACAAACTTAACAAAATTCCGGGTCACATCCATTTTCACGATTTGTAAATAAATGCATTAAAACTTTTAAGAAGAAAGGTTATGACCCTATTATTTTGCAACACACTGTTTGCTTGCACGATGACAGGCCGAGGGTAGTACTCTATGATTGTATACTCTTAGAGCCAGAAATGGGATGAGCTTACCAGACTCATGTATTGCCTTTTCTCTGTCGTGCCCTTAACGGCTTCCATGCTGTTGCTCTGTCTTCAGCAAAGTCATTGAGTACATATTTGACGGACTTTCACAGTTGTTATGCTATGTTTTACATTTTGTACTGTGATTACTGTCTTCTATGTTGTGGGGAAGTCCGGCGGGGATACCTTTACTTACAATGTTTGTTTAGCAAGGATGACTTTGAGATAAGTGTGAGGTAAGGACGACCGTAAACCGGTTTAAACCCCTAGTGGTGATTTTGCTACTGACCGTGCCAAGGCGGTTCTCTCTTTGTCACCCTTACTTTTGTTTGTCTTGTGTCTTTGTGCTTGTGTTCATGTTTGTCTTGTGCTTGTGTGTTTGTCGGTGTTTTCTGTGTTCTCGTGTGTTTGTTTGTGTGCGTGCGTGTGTGTGACGTGCTGTCTGTAGATGCGTTGGTGGTGGTTGCGTATTGTGTGTGGCTTTCTCCTGTACATGTGTGTATAAATTACAGTAAAACCACGCTAATGCGACCGCCTAAAAGAGGTATAATTCTGGGCTGTAGAGACAGGTGGTAGCTTAATACAGGACAAAAGTAATGCAGAAAGCTCCCAGAGGAGCTTTATGCATTACTTTTGTCCTGCACTAAGCAACCACCTGCTTATAACGACACCCCTGTTTATTAATTAAGTGGTCGCTTTAGAGGGGTTCTACTGTACTATATAAATGCATTCTGTCGGTGATTCGGAGATTGTGGTGTTTTGTACGTGGCTTCTCCTGCTTGACTTTTAATTTTTCATGATAGCCTTCCTAAGTAACTTTGTGATGTCTTTCGTGACTAACTTATTACCTGAATCTTTATAATTGCTTTCTTCATTAGCCCTCACACTAACATTGGCTCAAACGTACTACCCAGCGCTTAATTACACCTTTCTTCATTAGCTTTATTATGGCTTACCTCATTCCTTTATTACCTGAAGGCTTACTTTGCTTTTCTCATTATTTTATTACCTGAAGTTTTAGTATAGCTTTCCTCATTAACTAAATACATGTACCTGACTTTTCAGTATGGCTTTTGAAGTTTTTGTATGGCTTTCCTCATTAACTTATATCCTGAAGTTTTAGTATGGCTTTCCCAATTCACTTATTACCTGAAGCTTTATTATGGCTTTCCTCATGAGAATTTCTCTGGTCATGTTGAGCTCTTCCTTCTCTGCCACGCCTGTTCCACTTTCAGCTATCAAAATGTATTTACTGTCCTGAGCCCTAGCTCTGCCTATGGTGAGTAAATATAAGGTACATTATCACAAAATAACCATTCATATTTGAGGCCCAATCCAGGGATGCCACTGACCAGAGGAAACAAAATTCCTTGACATCTTCGTGACATTTTAAATTTCCCTGACATGTTACACTGCGACATTTGGTCATATTTTTTAAGAAAACTTTTTTGTGAAGTTTAACCCTTTTAACACAGAATCATCAGAGTGGAATGGCTCATCTGTGTTGAAATATAGAGTCCATTCTGTGCAGACCCTGATCAGAGGACTCTTCTAGGAGACCTCAGATATGTGTCTACACTGTTTTCAAAAATTGCATTCATATCCCAGGTCAAAAGGGTTAAAATAAATGCCCTCGAATAATCTCATTTTTCAAAATTCCCTGACAATTCTCTGACATTTTTCCTATATTTTCAAATTTCCCTGACAGTTCTCAAATTTCAATGAAAATTCCCCGACCTTGAACATATATCAATTTCCCTGACTTTTCCTCGACGGGTGGCAACCCTGCACTCTAGAAACATTACCTACAATAACATTTTCATACACTAGCTTTCCAATAATTGTTGCCTCACTTAATTATTTTTCTCAGATAGCTTTAAATCCTTTGAATGATGAATATTCAAAGGGGAATCACAAATGATTGTTTGACCACAGTGCCCATTCAATACGAAATACATAATCTGAAAGTGGGTGATCCTTCGAAAAAAAAGTAGCAATGCAAAAAGAGAAAATTGCAGACTGTTTTATTGAGCCTGTTCATGAGTATATTTAAAAGTGCAACACTATTCACGCCCCCTAGCACCGGCTTCAGCAGTATTCAATTTTCAAAACTTATACAATCAAAACTAATGGTTCCGAAGGATCAGAAAATATAACACTGAGAATGAAGTACGGAGCGACTTTTTACGACCTCCTTGCTGTAGGATTTTGAATGACTAACAGTGCAGATCCTGATCAGAGGGCTTCTCTAGGAGCCCTATGATCTGGGAAAATACTGTTTTCAAATGCACTTATTTTCCACATTTTAAGGCTTAACTACTATTGAATCCATCTGAATATGCACAGATGCCCTGCTGCCAGTATTGTCTCTGAATCAAGCACTTCTCACTACATTGTATATACTGAAGAAAATTTCAAGGTCCCATAACTCTATTTCATCCCGCCCAACGTATTTTCCTATAATAAGTGACTCCCTGTCTAACATGACAAGTGACCCTGATTTTGCGATCCAAACGCAGGCTTCGGTCTTTATTAAATCATCTTTTTAATTATCATTTCAGTTATTAGGCACTCCCAATTTAACCTGAGACTCATTCATATGTGTTCTCGTTTAGTATCATCGGTAATCTTCGGATAAGAATACAATCTTCATGGGACTTGATTATTACTGGTGTTTGCTTTGGGAGATTAATATATCAGAGTGTCGTTTGTTTGTTTACACCAGGCGTCAGTTACTAACGCCATATTAATTGGGGCGCAAACCCGGGATTCTAAATCACGCGTAAACTAACTGGTTCCCGATTTCTGATCTACAGGTCCATGAACACGAACAGGATATTCGAGAAACCAGTCGTGTCAAGCATGGCTACGTTGTATACACACAAGATTCGCCGTAGGAGATTTCGAGGAGCAGAAAAGTTAAAGAACGACTGATCTGGCTTTAGATTATTACGGGCACTTCAGGCCAAAACGGTCTTTATAAATATCAATCAGTATACACATAATACATGTCTCTATCATCATTACTTGAAAGTATGCTTGGTAGTTTGCACCTTGCTTATATTTATATAAATAAAATGTCTAAGTCAGTGCATGTATTTACATGTACATGTATATTACATTTGTACATTGTATTTTATATGCACTGATGTGCTGCAATCCCTTCGATCTTATTTGTCTTTTAAATAAAATCTTTAGTTAAATGAATGTTTTATAAATTTATTAAACTTTTAAAGTAGTGTTTATTTGTGATAATAAATGGTATATACATGCATTAAATAATAGAAACATATATGGTATCAGACTGGATAAGTACACATTTTTATTTTTCCCTATGTAGATTTCTTTACTTGTACAGCTTTGGTATACGTCATGTATCAGGGTAATGGACTAAGCGTATCATTGCCGAAGCGTACCTGGATTATACGTACCATGTCCTGGACGATGCGTACCAATAATAAACAAGATGTGTTTGTGAAACACTACACCCCCCCCCATTTGACCTTTATCCCTGACGGATGACCTTGACATGTCACCCCCTTAAAATGTACAGCTTCATGAGATACCTACGCATGCCAAATGTCAAGTCTCCATATATCTACTGGTGGAAATGTTATGGCCCATGTTAAAGTCGGTGATGAGACCTATATATTAAGTCGGTGATGAGACCTATATATTTGACCTGACCTTGAAGGATGACCTTGACATGTCGTCCCACAAAAAAATGCAGCTTTATAATATACATATGCATGCCAAATATCAAGTCTACATCTGTACTAGCTCAAACGTTATGACCAATGTTAATACTTGGTGACAAACAGACAAACGGACAAACAGACAGACAGGGAAAAAATATGAATGATCTGGGTGGCATAAAAATATAAATGCTATTTTAATATAACACCAAGTATTATACTACTGTATCATATAGAGTTTTACAAATATACTCTTATAAGAGATTCTGTATTGGACATCCTATGCCGACATATTAGTTTCTGTGTAGGAACATTATAATAATGGCTCATATGCCAATTTTTATTGACATCGCCATACAGGAAATCTACCGGTTACAAGTTACCCCCGACATAGTTATAATACATGTAAAATGCACAAAAATGATCCTATATAAACAAAAGTAACCTGTATTGGACATCATATGTCGACATATTAGATTATGTGTAGAACCTCATATGCTGACATTTGTTGACATCGACATACAGGAACTCGACCATTTACAAGTTTCCCCAACACAGTCATAATAACACGCAAAATTATCCTTAATAATCAGAAATCACCTTAGATGAACTTGACACACTGAATTAGTTTGATATAGTTTTAAATTGTCCAAGAATTAAATATTCCGATTCTATTTACGAACAATGACCCGTGTGTATTGCGATGATCTGGTATGCACTGCACTGAGGGAGGTTCGCGTTATGGACAATATGGAGTTTTTATTGTACAGTAATCATTAGTCGTATTTGACTGAGCATTTTCTTGCTATTCTGTCACATAAACATCTTCCACCTATTGAATTCAACCAATCAAATTATAGCTTATAGATTAATGAAAAAGTAGTAAAGTCAAGCAGGAAAAGCCACACACAAAACGCCATCATCACCAAAACATCGATAGAAAGCAATTTACACATGCACGCACCCACCCCCCACACACAGGAGATGGAAATACCAAACACGAACAAACGCACTAGTACAACGACACCACAAATGCAAGGACGAACACACACACACACACACACACACACACACACACACACACACACAGAAACACGCACAAGCATGAGACAAAAACCACAAATACGAACAATAACACTAGTACAAAGACACCAAACAAACAAAAGCATTAACTCTATTATCCGTAAGGTTTGAACTGGCACTCATCACTTTCCGCCGAAATTCGTCGACGAAAAATCGTGATAGTGACACATGTTTCACGTATGTGTTCGGAAGGATAAAAACAGCTTACGGAAAAAGGCGGAATATTCATGCAGTGCCAGGTCAAACCTTATCGACAATACCTTGCATTACTCAACAATTTCAACGGTTTTCTACCCGCTTTGTATGATCCTTTTCGTTGCTCAACGTATATTGTATTCGACTGGGAATTGTTTTCTTTATGATACAAGCCCAGTCGAATACAGCTAATAACTTAACTCCTTCCCAATTCCAAAGTTTAAAATCTATTGAATATTCTTGCCAGGATATTTATAATGAAATATGGACTAAACAAACATCTAAAAATCCATAAGCAAACAGTGGAAACCCTGATCAGACAGTTCCAATAAGAGTCGTCTGATCTGGGTCTACTCTAGTAGTAAAGAGAGTGCGGGTTCTGGCGCCCCCCTTTTAACCTGTTTTAGAATGATCTAAGGCTTACACAACAAAATCATATAAGAGAATATTTGTGGTTAACCTATTTTAGAGTGATCTAAAGCTTACACAGCAAAATCAAACAAGAGATGTTTGTAAAACATGTATACCCCCAGACCCCCTGACATTTGATCTAGTGACCTCAACTATAGAGGTCATCTAGTGGTCATGACTAATCAACACGGCAACTTTTAAGATCCTAAGCCAAACCACTGATCATTTATTGATCTAAAAACATTTCACAAGTTAAGGTCATGGATTGGTGACCTTGACCTTTGACCTAGCGACCTGAACAACTATAGGGGTCATCTAGTGGTCACGACCAACCACCCCAGCAAGTTTGAAGAAGCCGAACCAAACCGTTGAGCAGTTATTAATATGAAACCCTTTCATCAGTTAAGGTCATGGTGACCTTGACCTTTGACCTAGTGACCTAAAAAACAATAGGGGTCATCTAGTTGTCATGACCAACCACCACAGCAAGTTTGAAGATCCTAAGCCAAACCCTTGAGCAGTTATGGATTGGAAACCATTTCACCAGTTAAGGTCATGGTGACCTTGACCTTTGACCTAGTGACCTCAAAAACAATACAGGCCATCTAGTGGTCATGACCAACCACCACAGCAAGTTTGAAGATCCTAAGCCAAACCGTTGAGCAGTTATTGATTGGAAACCATTTCACCAATTAAGGTCATCGTGACCTTGACCTTTGACTTAGTGACCTAAAAAACAATAGGGGTCATCTAGTTGTCATGACCAACCACCTAAGCAAGTTTGAAGATCCTAAGCCAAACCCTTGAGCAGTTATTGATCGGAAACCATTTAACCAGTTAAGGTCATGGTGACCTTGACCTTTGACCTAGTGACCTAAAAAACAATAGGGGTCATCTAGTGGTCATGACAAACCACCACAGCAAGTTTGAAGATCCCAAGCCAAACCCTTCAGCAGCTATTGATCGGAAACTTTTTCACCAGTTAAGGTCATTGTGACCTTGACCTTTGACCTAGTGACCTCAAAAACAATAGGGGTCATCTAGTTGTCATGACCAACCACCACAGCAAGTTTGAAGATCCTACGCTAAGTCGTTTATAAGTTATCATTCGGAAACCATCGATCTACCGACCGACCGACCGACCTACCGACAGACCGACATGTGCAAAGCAATATACCGCCATTTTTTCAAAAGGGGGGTATAAATATACCACCACCTCAAACATATACACAGGGGGGTGTTCATAATATTATCTCATAATACCCCCAAATTTCATCCCTACATAATAATATCAGTCCTGCCACCATCCCTGGCGGGACTGATTGTTTCCTGAGTTTGGTTTGAAGTAATAAAGAGCGTTTTATTTGTCTAAATAGATGTACCGATTGGTGGGGTTTAAGCTATACAATTCACACTATTTATTTGCTTATAATTTTGAACACCTATTAGATAAACACAATCAAAATAGTAAATGGCAACGCACATGCTGAATAAACTTCTAACAAGAGTACCGCATACGGTACATAATACGCCCACTTGCAAACTTCCTCCGATTCAACATGCTTTATAAGTGTTGACATTTTCTAATCTGTGCTTCAGATCTTGCTTTCCATATTGAGGTGTTACTATTTTTAAAAAAAAAATGAAGTGAAATCTTATTGAATAAAGGAGTTACAGCTTATCCTCATGTTTGCAGATTTTTGTAAAGTGCAACGGCAATAACTCTGTAAAGACAAACTGAATGAACCTCAAAATAAACTCAGCTTCAGATATTGTTGCTTAAAACATTAATTTTGTGTTAGGTTTCATATATATCATTTTAATAGTTTTCCAAGAAACAACAAACTAAAATTTGACCGACGAACAAAGCAATGAACACACAAAGTTCAAGGACCATAACTTTAGAATAAAATGACATATCAAAAACCAGCAATATATGTGAAAATTCGTATTAAGGTTTAACCATATAAAAAAATTGAAGTAAATATCATTTCAAATGAAACAGTTATGGCCATCCTCATTTGCATAGATTTGCATTATTTTTTTAAGTGCAAGGGCCATAACTGCGAAATGATAAATCAAATGAACCTCAGAATCGACTCAGCTTCAGATCTTGATGCATTAAACATTTTTGTGAAGTTTCATCAATATCTCTCAAAATGTTTTCCCAGAAAACAGCGGACAAACTATTTGCATTTTGTTTTAAGGACAACGGCCATACCTCTGAAACGAAAAATCAAATGATCCTCGGAATTAAATCAGCTCAGCTTCAGATCTTAATGCATTAAACATTTGTGTGAAGTTTCATTAATATCTGTCAAATAGTTTTCCCGACAAGATATTTGCATTATTTTTTAAGTACAAGGGCCATAACTCCGAAACGACAAATTAAATGAACCTCAGAATCGACTCAGCTTCAGATCTTGATGCATTAAACATTTGTGTGAAGTTAAATTAATATCTCTCAAATATTTTTCCCAGAAAACAGCGGACAAACTATTTGCATGTATTTGCATTATTTTTCAGTTTTTCAGGACAAGGGCCATAATTCTGAAACGAAAAATCAAATGAACCTCAGAATCAACTCAGCTTCAGATCTTGATGCATTAAACATTTGTGTGAAGTTTCATTAATATCTGTCAAACAGTTTTGTTGACAGACGAACAAACGACGAACGAACGAACGAACGGACGGACATGGCCACGCCAATATACGACCATCTTTATTAGGTGGGCATATAAAAGTGGCAGAAAATATTGTAGAGAGGCAAACGAAAACTTCAGAAAAACACATCCTTCAATTTTATTTCAGTGGCACGGGAAAAGAAAAGGCCAATTTTTTTATAAACTATCAAATATAATCCAACCAAAGAATTCTTTAACGATTCGACGTATGATATATGAATTATTACATCGAGAAGCTTTAATCTGAAAGAGATTGGGGCGACTCATACCACACTTAACCTTTTATGAGAAAAAAGCAATTTTAGAATTTATCAATAATTAAAAAGTCCTCATCTCACCATTAGTAGAAGAAATTCATATTTTATGGATCAAACTAATTGGAATAATAAAAGTACGCAAATCACACAAAATATTATCAAAAACATAACTTTATTTAACTAGAACTATCACTAAAGGTGATAAATACCCCCACATGGTAGCTATGATTGCAATTCAAGTTTGTGACACCAACGACCCATGTAACAGGACAAAACACAAATATACCAAAAGTTCAAGGGGAGATTTTTTTGCAATGCCCAGCGCTAAACACATGAAAATTGTGTCATGCACATCTGCTATTTATGGTTATTATGTATGAAAAGTATCAATTGAGTAACTTTAAAATTGAAGGAGGAGTTTGCGACACCAATCCCCATGTTTTATGCCAAAATGACAAAAATTACTCGAAGTTCAAGGTGAGATAATTCTGCAATGCCTAGCCCTGAACACATGATAATTGAGTGTTGCTCATCTACTATTCATGGTTATTATGTATACTACTTATACACTGAATAACTTTAACTGACGGAAGAGTTTGTGACACCAACTCCCCATGTTTCATGCCAAAATGACAAAAACAAATAAGGGGAGATAAATCTGCAATGCCCAGCACTAAACATATGAAAATCTGTGTCTTGCAAATCTGTTTGTGACTATTAAGTATGACAAGTATCAATTGAATAACGTTAAAATTGATGGAGTTAAAGCGACACCAATCCCCATGTAGCATGCCAAAATAACAACAAGAGATGTCAGTCATGTGACAAATGCCCCCAAAAATTGTACCCTGTGACCTTGACCTTTGACCCATGGACCAGGGAGTTGACACATCATCCTTGTCTGGTGAACATTTGTGCCAGGTTCCTTTGAAATCCATTCACAGATAAACAAGTAATTGTACATTGTGACCTTAAACTTTGACCCATGGACCAGGCAGTTGAAAGCGACACATCATCTTTGTCTGGTGAACATTTGTGCCAAATCATATTGAAATCCATTGATATATAATCAAGTTACAGACCGGACACGAAATTTGTGACAAAGTAATTGTACCCTGCGACCTTGACCTTTGACCCATGGACCTGGGAGTTGAAAGCGACACATCATCTTTGATTAACGTTTGTGCCAAATCACATTGAAGTCCATTGATATATAAAGAAGTTACAGACCGGACACGAAATTTGTTACAAAGTAATTGTTCCCTGTGACCTTGACCTTTAACCTGGGAGTTGAAAGCGACACATAGTCTTTGTGTGAACATTTGTGCCAAGTTATATTGAAATCCATTGATAGATAAAGAAGTTACAGGCCGGACACGAAATTTGTTACGTTATTTTACCCTGTGACCTTGACCTTTGACCTATGGACCTGGGAGTTAAACACGACACATTGTCCTTGTGTGGTGATCATTTGTGCCAAGTTATATTGAAATCCATTGATAGATAAAGAAGTTACAGGCTGGACACGAAATTTGTTAAAAGTAATTGTATCCTGTGACCTTGACCTTTGACCCACGGACCTGGGAGTTGAATGTGACACATCGTCTTTGTGTGGTGAACATTTGTGCCAGGTTATTTTGAAATCCATTCACGGATAAAGAATTTGGGACGGACGGACAGACAGACAGACGGAAGGGACAATGCGATTACTATATGCCCGCCTTTGGGGGCATAAAAATTACTCAAAGTTCAAGGGGAGATAATACTGCAATGCCCATTACTAAACACATGAAAATTGAGTGATGCACATCTACTATTCATGCATATCATGTATACCACTTATACACTGAATAACGTTCAAACTGAAGGAGGAGGTCGTGACACCAACTCCACATAGTTGATGCCGAAATGACAGAAAATACTCTAATTTCAAGGGGAGATAATTATGGAATGCCAGAAAGTAAACACATGATAATTGCGTCTTGCATATCTACCATTCGTGGTTATTATGTATACCAAATTTAAATTCATTTACTTTAAAATTGATTCAGGAGTTTGTAACACCAACTACACATGTTCAAATGCGGACGGACCGACCGCCCACATGACCAACTGCCCGACCGACTGCCGGACAAGCTGATTCCAGTATACCCCCTCAAACAAGTTTGCGGGGTATAAAAATAGATGGACCGGGGTGGAAAGGGATAATATGCGAGATTTTTTCTCCCGAAAGGAAGAAAGAGAGGGAATCTTTAATTAAAAAAGTGTTGTTTTTTTATTTTTCTTTATCAAAAGATGAACCATTCTCGGAGTGCGGTAAGTCACGAAGCGGCCATTTATTAATTTCCCACAGCGTATAATTAGCCATTCAGAAGGATGCCACGGGTAAACTAGTTTGAATAAATTGAATGATATCTATCAGGGTTATTCTCGGTAGACACATAATTTTAGTTATATAATAGTTTGCTAAAATCTCTAATATACTGAACCAAAAAAGAAACCTGACGCTACATAACTTTTTGATTAAAACACTATATGCATTTATTTGGTTACCAGTGTATCGGGTTATCACACAACACGTGTGTACAATTTGTACTGTGTGCTATCTTTTAAACTTGGTCAAAACCACATTATCTTGTTTCGCACGAATCCGGTCAGATAGCAGGCCGACAAAAGTTAGTTAAGCTACACCAACAAAAAATCAAGACCGAAATAATGCCTAGGCTTTCAGAAGCAGAGAGAAATAGAGCAATTGGGATGCTGCAGGGTGGAGTATCTCCGATCAACGTCAGCCGGACATTAAATTGCAGTAGAAATACAATTTTTGAACTGGCAAGACGTTTCCGGCACACTGGTACTGTGCATGATCGTCCCAGGTCAGGTAGACCAAGAGCAACTAGCCAACAGGACGATCATGCTATTGTATTACGTCACTTACGTAACAGGTTTACACCCGCAACTCAGACAGCACGTCACTTTAACGTCCACCCGCAGACTGTCCGCAACAGATTGCGTGAACAGAATCGCCCTATCACAGCCCGACGTCCATATACTGGAAGTGTAATGACATTATGTCACCGCCGTGAACGGATGCAATGGGCAGTGGCCTTTCCAGCAAGTTTTGCAAATAGACTCCCGAGAGCCTTAAGCTGCTTTTTCACCCACTCCTTCAAGCCACCCTTATCGAATGGAGCTTTGGGTAAAGAAGGTATAAAGCCACCTCCATCAGTTAGCGCTAGAACGAGCGTGCTTATGGCCATTCCAATCACTGTGATGATGGAAGCTATTGTAATCCCTTGCTCCCAAAAGAGCGTTCTTATCCGCTCAGCCAGCGTGGTGTCTTCACCTAGTATGTGCCGTATAGTTTCACGAATTCTGGAAAGTTGAGACCTTAAAGCCTTTGGATTAACCGAAGCCACCTTTAACCTTGCAGACCTCTGGTCCTCAGAAATCGCAGCTCTCGCTATTTTAATATTTGCAACCCCAATACTTCCGTCCTCAATTTCCTTCAGATTTTCATGTGATTTACTAAAAATATTTGCAGCCTCTTCAGGAAGGACCCTATCCGGCTTATAGTCTGGGAACCAAGTTCTTTTCGGATAAATGTAGTGCCGCCAAATTTTAGACAGTGCATAGGGTTGTCTATTTTTATCATTAATAAGTATAACATCTGGCCATGGTATAAGTCTGATATTTCCATCTTCATCTAATTTAAAGTTAGCTGGGTTATCTTAACTTTTACCAGCCTTTTTATCAATCTTAAAATTTTCGTATTTTTAACAGCAGCTTTGAGTAATTTCGTTTGTTCATTTAAATTATAAACATTATCGGGTGCAATTCATAATATAATCCGTGTCATCCGTGGTCTGGGTAGTAACTTCACCCCTTTCATCCAGTGGAATGTATTCATCTGCCATTTTGAAAATATAAATTGAAGGTATATAACTTTAACATATAATGACTCAACGGGAATTTGGTAGAAAACTTAACCCGCATATACGCCTTAGGAAGCCCATGGGGTAAAAGGTATCCGCAAGACGGTGGTTATCACAAACAATCCAAGCACGATAGACCAGAATCAGCAACTGTTGGTGAGGTTCCCCAACATAGGTGCCAACAATGTTATAGTCCCACCAGCCAACCTAGACTTCCAGATCAATCTGGAATCGACCGACGCTAATCGTACAGTTGTAAACAATCTGGGTCGAGCTATCATAAAGAAGACCACGATAAAGATCTCCGGAAACGAGCTGATGAGTGTCGATGACAGCAACATCTACGAGTGCTACCGAGACCTCTGGAAAAAACGAGAATTAACTGAAGATTTCTCAATACAAGGGGATTGACACATCTACGAATAGAAATGTGACAAGGTTGAGAGTAAACGGCGGAAACAAGGCTGATAACAAAATGAAGGACGTTCCCATTGCTCATGCCTATGGCAACCGCTTCATCATCCCGCTTGATTTTGAAATCCTTGAGAGTCACATGCCTTTCTTCCAGTCAGCTTTCGGGGACAGGCTTGAGTATGACTACGGCCGTGTGATCCAGTTCTCTATAGAGGGCATTGCACTGGAGTTCAAGATGGTCACTAATAAGGAGCTGGCTGATAACATCTACCAACAATACGCTGGGAGGATGTCTATCTTATACGACCGTGTTCTACGCCACCGAAAGATCGCAAAAGTTAAATCTGATACACTGTAGAATATCAACCATAACGTCCCCGCCAGGTCTATGAAAGGAGTTTTAATACTATTTAAGGAGCCGGTTGATGCATTTGCCCGCTAGAGCGAGGACTTTCTATAACACAAAAATAACCAAGGTGGAGGTCTTTCCGAAGGCGTTCCAAACCAGCTCTACGCTTAAGGCATGCGTCCCTACCAGCTGTGGGATGAAGCTAGGAAGCTGATGGCTGTTGGGACTAAACGATATCACAAAGAGGCTATCATTTCGCCGAGTTGGCTTTTACTGGCCGGCATGTGAAACAGTCGGTCTGGGTCTTAACTCAGAAGCACAATTTAGTCACCAAAGACCTTCGGGAGCAAACGCGATGGGTCGCTCTCTTCATTCTTTTACTTAGCTCCTTTGACGGTCATGTTCAACACAATAAAACATTGCCAAAGGCCTACAAATATAGATCATGGAAACATAACCGGAGATAGAGAAGGTAACAACAGCTAAAGATCCTAAGAAGGTAGCTGCGGGTAAAAAAGCGGCTTTCTTTTGAACAAAAAACAATGAGAGCTCCTTAAACAGCTTCAGAGTTTTAAGAAAAAGCAAAGCTTAACACATGCTGAGCAATGTTCAACACCCGCTGAGAAATGTTCAACACCTACTGAGCAATGTTGAACACCAGCTGAGCAAAAATATATATAAACCCCTGAGCAAAACTCAACTACACTTCGGTGGGTGTTAATTGGGGGATTTTCATTCGTCTTAGGTGTTGTAATTTGGAAGTGGCCAAACACACCTGCATACACTACAAGAGATCCAGCACCCATTTTAAATATGAGAAATTCACATTATATGAGATAATGTCAAATCCAGACGGTAAAGACATTGTTAACACTATCTATCATGGAGCTGTAACAACGGGGCTTGCAGTCGGGTATGCTCGGATTAGTAAGGCCGCTCTGGGGGCGTGTACCCTCAACTACATTTCACACCTCGAGATGTTAACTGGCATCATCCCAGCCAATATTTTTAAGTAATGTTTTCAAAGTAAAAGAATGGCTAGTATAGCGATGTTGATAGGTGGTCCAGTCGCTAATGCAGTGGCGTTCACTGGGAGTAACTACTTATTCAGTATGGTCAAAAGTTCTGGCGTTGAAGAAGAGCGTCAACGGCACGATGCTGCTATAGAAAGACTTCAGGCAGCACAAGCAGATTGGCTCAAAAACGGACCCAGCGGCTGGATTATATCCAGGAACAGTTTTGATGGCAAGGTCACGCTGTCCAAACATGTGGCTATGCAGGAGTATGCTCTAGTCATGCCTAAGAAAAGTAAAATGTTAGAACCACTTCCCCCCAAACCGCAATTATCTGACTATTATACTCCATCCGGTGATCAGCAAGCCAGGGAAATATGTTTCATTATATTAGCACTTGGTGCGGCCGCGCTTGCTGGTTACAACAACGAGAAAAAGTTAATTAATTTCAATTAAGGGTGGTTTGTTATATTAATTTTCTGAGCCCTGTTATTTTTTTCACATGTAAATATATATGGGGAAGTTCTACGATAATGATGAACCGCTGGAAATGTCTTATCTTGTAAGAGTAAAATATTTAGCAAATAAACATAATGCCCATTGCGATTGCTTTCATTACCATCTGAAAACCTGGCAGAATTAGCAATGGCTGGGCAAGATGATGCGAAGGGTTACCAGTCGTTTCGCCCACCTGGATGTTTCGCACCTGGTCATTTCGCACCTGGTCGTTTCGCTCCCAATTGGGATCCTGGTCGTTTCGCCCCCATACCCTTGTCGTTTCGCCCCCACTACAAAACTGGTACATATGAAATCAGATTTCCGAAAATGTTAAATTCAGAAAAGTCCTATAGTTTCCGAATTCTAGAACTATACTAGTAATATGTAAATTATATTCAATTCTGAACAGGGACAGTATGACAGAGTAGCTTTTTGCGGGATAGGATAAATACATTAATTGGAAACCATGCGATTAATATAAATGATTGAACATATTTCACATATAGATGATTGCCAGATATGGACATGTCCATATAAACAATACGTTTTTTAGGCAATATTAGTTATGTTTTCCCTAATTGGAAAGGTAGTGCCATGCACTTAATGGTTTTGTATATATATAGTAATAGTTATGAGAAGGTTTTTGGTATACATTTTATAATGGTAAAAAATCTTTATATGTACATTAGGCTAAAATATCTTTAATACTGACAGGTGTTAACTTTAGTTTATATACATGTTTAAGGCCTCTGATCCTCAATAAATGCTTTTCTCACAATACTGTTAGAAGCAAGATCAGTGACGATCAAACTAAGTACAATTAGTTAATATTAACTAATATCTTTAGAGCCATCTGTCAGGCTTAGCAGTTTAGGGTAGGCTTATACAACCCAAACATGACTGTTTAATTGTAATCAATTATAGTAGTTTATTCATTTCCTCCAAATTTGGAGACCAGTAACATATATACAGGTAACAGTGTAAAATAAATAAATATGAGTATAATATGAACCTTGCATATTCGACGAACAGCATTTAGCAGGCACAACATTACCTATAATTATCGACATAGTATATACCGGTAAGTGTCTTTCTCTGTATGTCTGTCTGTCTGACCCTCTCATTCTCTCTCGTTATAATTGTAGGGAAGTGACTGAGACTGTTGATAAAAAGGTGTGAAAATCCAATCATGCTATAATCCCTGATTGGATTAAACACCTACTTAATTCGTTATGTACTATAACGGGTGCGAAAATCACATCCTACCGATCAGGTTCTGCTCTGTATGCTTTCGACTTGACATTTTCTGCTATGACAATACTTTACGTGATGAATGAAATCTAATTAATGGTGACATTGTTAATTCTTAGGTATAACATATTAGATCCAGATCATACGGCTCCTGTAGGAGTTGACTGATCAGGGTCTGCTCTGTTTGCTTCCGAGTTTTTAAATTACCAACAATTTACGTGATGAATGAAAACTTATTAATGGTGACGTCATTTATTTCAATAACACTGTAGAACCAGATCAGTCAACTATTCAGAGTCCGCTCTGTTAGCTTCTGAGTTTGTGAAATATACTTGAAAGAATCTGAATCTGACTCAAGATTATTAATGGTAACGTCATTATTAATTTATTACACTAACATAGTTGACCCAGGTGAGACGGCTCATGTAGGAACCGACTGATCAGGGTCTACTCTGTTTGCTTTTGAGATTGTGAAATATACCTGAAAATTTCTGGAAATGACTCTTATTAAGGGTGACGTCATTATTTATTATAGTAACATAGTAGACCCAGATGAGACGGTTCATATAGGAACCGACTGATCAGGGTATGTCCTGTTTGATTCAAAAACATTAACTGCACCAATAGCTTCTATTTAACTTGTATATAACCATTATATAGTGGATATAGTGGGCGAAACGACCAGGGGAGCGAAACGACCAGGTACAAAACGTCCTGGGAGCGAAACGCCCAGGGCGCGAACTGGTTAGTGGGCGAAACGTCTGGTCACCATGCGAAGCTTCTATACAAATTCACGGCAGTAAATTTACCCCCCGTAGATGAGCTGATGAAGTTATTTCCCCCGAGTCCAAGTATAACACTAATATTATACCAAATGAGGCAGATGTTTACTTTCTATAGCCAGTTTCATAAACACTACTGAACAGTTGGAGTTATATTATTATATTATGGAGAAAAAAAGCTCGCAAAACCGACTACAGTGTGCGAGGCTATTGGATGGGGTGGCGCCTATAAAACATCTGGCTAAGGCCGCGAAGGTCTCAGATGATGAGGCCCGATCATGGTTAACGAAATAGACAATCTGGCAGATAATTCGACCTGCTCCCAGACCTATCCCACGACCCAAATTCGACGTTTCAGCCCGAATGATATCCACCAAGGTGATCTCCTGTTTTTACCTCATGATCGAGTGCGTTGGAAGACTTTAAAATACGCTCTCACTGTTGTTGACGTGGCAAGCCGCTTTAAAGCCCCCAAAGCCCTAACGTCAAAAGAACTTACCGAGGTAGCTGCAGCCCTCAAACGGATTTACAGGCGTGGTCTGCTCCGTTGGCCAGACTTCTTCAAGTAGATCCTGGGCGAGGGTTTATGGATGCGGCCAGTCAACTGATGGCAGAGCATAATGTTAAAGCGCGGCGTAGTTGTGACCAGGGGATTGTTGAGCGTTTTAATAGAACTTTATCCGAGCGTCTGTTTGGGTACCAATATGCTGAAGAAATGCGTCTACCCTCCGGTGAGCTGTCCTCTGAGTGGGTTGAAAGATTGCACGCCGTCATTATTGCTTTAAACAACGACGAGACCAGGCTCACCGGTAAACGACCGTCAGAAGCTATCAAACAGAAAATTGTTAAACCCGGTCCCTCATCTTATATTCCAGGAAGTAAGGTTGGTATCGAGAAAAAAATATCTTCAGATACTGGTGTTCGGTAAGTCTACCAGCCTGGAGAGTTTGAGGGCGGCCGCAGACGGGCGACCGACCCTATAATTATGGTCTTTAAACATTTGCAATTATTCTGAAAATGGGTGATCCCTCGACAGCAAAAGTAGAAATGCAAAAAGAGAAAATTGCAGACTCGGTTTTATTGAGTCTGTTCATGAGTAGTAATTAAAAGTGCAACACTACTCACGCCCCCTAGAACCGTCTTAAGCAGTATTCAATTTTCAAAACTAATAACATGTAAACTAATGATCGCAAAGGACTAGAAAATATAACAACACTGAGAATGAAGTACGGGGCGACTTTTTATGGCCGCCACACAAGCACTTAACACCTGCTGTTGTGAAGGACATATATTCTAAAAATGGGTGATCGCTCGAAAGCAAAAATAGAAATGCAAAAAGAAAATTGCAGATTCGGTTTTATTGAGTCTGTTCATGAGTAGTAATTAAAAGTGCAATACTACTCACGCCCCCTAGCACAGGCTTAAGCAGTATTCAATTTTCAAAACTAATAACATGAAAACTAATGATCCCGAAGGACTAGAAAATATAACAACACTGAGAATGAAGTACGGGGCGACTTTTTACGGCCGCAACACAAGCACTTAACACCTGCTGTTGTGAAGTACATAATTTCTGAAAATGGGTAATAGATATCCCGCTCAGTTACAAAACCCGGTGAACCCGTGTTGTACTTTCTCCAGGATGGTTCCTGAGCGAGGTTTTTTCCGTGAAGAACTTCTTATAGCTCCGCCTGACACACAGCAGCCACCTGATGGGGGATCCCTACTTAGATGCTAGGGGTATTCGATGGTGGCCATGGGCTAATGTATTCACACCATCTTTTGCAATCCAACGCTTCGAGTCGAATGGGGATATAGAGACCTTATTCTTATGTTGCCCATATATACGATGTTTATCCCACCTCAGTAAATTCTTACCATGTCGGAAGATTCGATTTTCAAATAAAGATTCTTTATATTGCTCGTGTTTGATTTTTTTTATTATGACTTTTTAACCTCTTTTGTTTTTTATGTTGGCACCAGAGGATTCAAGAATACTATACATCTTAGGCATCGGGACAACGTTTTCTTCGATAGGTCGCCCTGCACACTCATCCTTCATCTTACCCAGGACTTTTTTTTTATTTTTGTGCTATAGAGCGGGTGGCCTGATGGGTAGTCTGATGTATCGTATACGTCGGTTTTCTGAGCGATGTAACTGACAGCACTCCCCATACTGCTTCTTCAGCTGGTTATATTAAAAGTCCTACATGAGGGTCTTTGATAGATTGAGAATGTTCATGCCCAAAAATACTGGGCAGTTTAAAAACAGGCTGCTCTTATGAGTTTGAATAGCTACAAGATCATCATCGAATATGTTGGTCCTCGCAAATGATGGGCTAACTATCAGTTTCCGAAGTTTATCTTTCTCAGAGCTCCTCACCAGTTTTACATTCACTCTGCGTCTTAGGTGTTCCATTGTTTTCCCAAATACGCTGTTGTTCATTAACTTGTATCATCTTTTTCAAAGTCGCTCGTAGCTCTTTCTCAGTTCTGTATTCATACGAATGTAAGGCTCCATCAAAGGACTCTGTTTGAAACGTAGGGCCCTATAGCTCTTTTTAGTTTCATCCCAAGCGAAGGGTATAGCTGTAGGTTTCGATAATGTAGCACAGACTTTTCCTTATTTCGGAGATTGGTTACCAGTTTTTTAATGTCTGTAGGCACCGCCCCAACACCTAGAAGTTTATGCTGGTATTCAGACATCCACTCTTTCTTTATCATCATCCGCTCTGGAGCTAGTGGGTACGCATTGTTTGTCATGTAACTTTTCGGGGTACCCAGGTCAACTTCCATAAGTACTCTCATCCGAATCGGCTTCCATTGTTGTTATATCTATTACCTTAGAAGGCCGATTCTATTACCACGTAATTACGTGTCATTGGCAAGTCATCTAAAACCACGTATGCACATAATAATCACCTTTTCGTGAAAATCTACCCCACATCAAGAACGTTTCCGCCCCATATATACAGTATAACCTTGGTTATCTGAAACCTATTGCATCCGACAAACTAATCTATCCGACAGCAATGTTTGGTCCCGAACATTTCCTTCTTTGTTCTATGTAATTAAAACCTTGGTTTTACGGATCCTCGCGTAACCGTTATCCGACACTGTTTGGAGGTCCCAATGTGATAATAGTGGCATTTTTCACACCTGCGCATCCGACGTTGACGGTTGTATTGAATTGGGACCACCTATAACTGAGCAATTATCGCTTCCGCGACATTTTGGGTACAGGCTAAATCTATAATTACAGGTTATTATCGTTGTGATCACACACTTAATCCATTTAATAGAAAACATTTATAGTTGTTTGAATAACGTTAGGTGTAAACTCGATCTGTATGTACTTTACTTTTTCAGCCAGATCTAACTGTTGCAAACAATTTGCATACAGATGAGATGCAGAAATGCTCGGCGTCTCATCAGGATCCAAATTGTTAGACACGCTGATATTTATCTGGGTACTTACATAAACTTACATAAAACCCCTCATCCTAAAATAAAGAAATTTCGAGCGAAACTCATGTTAATTGCCTCTTGGCCTGTCACAAACCCCTAATCCGATTAAAATTTGCTGTGTTAAAACAATAAATATGCCTGTCGCTGTTTTCAAAAAATGAAAGGTCACCGTTTTCAGAAAATGAAAGGTCACATGTGATGTCGCGTGTGATTTATTGGGGTTTTAAATTTCATTTGATTGGTCAAAGAGTACACACCCTTTTCTATATTAGCATATAACCTCCAACCCCGCTCTGAGTCAGGGTTTAGATTTCTAATAATGTTTGCTTTTCATAAACACCCGACGCCATGCAATTAAAGTAACGTGCACATAAACTTCTCAACACCCAATATTGGCACATTTAACAGGTAAAAGAGTTGAAAGGATTATCAGACCATCGATTATAATCTTCCCCTTAGGCTTATGTCAACGCTTGGTTTATTTCGTTCACTTCCGACATAACGAAATACACCGACGCGGCCAATCTATGCACTTTCCGAACATAACGGAAGTTTCCGAAGCGGTCACGATATTTCGATCGACGATTTCCGTAATGTCGAAAAGTTACGATGCGCAGTCTCCATTTTGACAGTTGAGGCATCTGAAAGTGTGTATTGGGTTTTCACACTTTTCAATCGGGCCGCCAGGCTGTTTGCTGGCCGTCTAATGGGGTTAAAATATAGGGTTTGGGGTGAAATATGGCGTATGTTTCATTGCGATATTCAATCATATTATAAGGTATTTACAAAAAAATATTTCGGCGACACAGACCACCGGATACTTCAGTAAAATGGTCCTCGGTATAACAGAGTTCCAGTGTGCATTTATTTTCATAAACTTTCAGAATTGCTGCACTCATTTTTCCTACGACATTTACGTAGCGTGCAAAATGTTAACATTTGATTCTAACGGGTTTCATGCCGAATGTAAATAAATATCAAGAGTCAATGTTTATCGTCGTTGTATATTTCTCTTTCGATTTTGAACAACCGACACACCGATGTATCCGACAGTTTCATGCGGTCCGAAGGTATGTCGGATAACCAAGGTTATACTGTACATAGAGAATTATTATTTGAAAAAGAAAAAGTTAAGAATTTATTTTGCTTTGAATGAGATAAATAAATAAATTTAAGTATGTTATTGTATAATACGAGAAAAAATGACGATTTTTTACCATAATTTGAATTATTGATATCACGTATTTAGAACTGTACCTTGCTTAGTGCCACGAATGGCCTTTTAGTACCTTATTATTTACATTTTTGTTCCAGTTTTATTGCAAACAGATGTGTAATAATAAGCTTCATATATGAATTATTTGTTACAAAGGGAAAAGTAGTGTTATGTCTTAAAATACGGGAGAAATTGCCGTACGTGGTTGCAAAGGAACGATAACCTAGCCTAATAGGGCAAATCGCCGTGACGTCACGCGCACCTGTTATCTTAGCCGAGAAAAGCTTGGTGGGCAAAAAGACTGACAGCTGATATGTAAACAATAACAGAAACATTGACAGCACTTTGAAAACTTCTGTTAAAATCAATAAAAAGCGATTATGGTGCAATCGTTGATGATAATTACATCGATAATACTTGTAAAAACATAAACATTAACCGAAAATTGATTCTGGAAGATGAATTTACAAGATACAAACATCTTTATTTGGAGTCGGTTGTACAACAAATAATATGACAGGTCTACAATAAACAATTTGCCGACTATGTAACAAAAAATAACAGCAGTTTAACATGACAACCTGTGGAATTGAAAGATATGAGCTTTTCAAAGCATGGGTAATACACAGTACAAAAATGTTTTTATCAGAAAAGGTTAAATATTGATAAAACACACAAGTTAACTGTATTTGTTAAAACCTCATATCTAAAGGATATAATACTGATTAGAGTTACAAAAGTCCATGCATTTCTAAAGATGTGTCACATAGTTCCTATCACAGGATACTATACTGTCAGTCATGACAAAAATGTTATTTGTTGCAAATTTATATAAAATCATAAGGCGTGAAATTTCGCCCAGATTTAAGAGCTGACATCGTAATACACATAAAAATTGACTAGGACCCTTTACTCGGTGACTTCAGCGGTGATGTTCCTTTGCTTATTGACCCGTATTTTCTGTTAGACTGGATTTAACATAGTTTCCGTCCAGATTTCAGAAAAAACAAGATGTGTTTGTGAAACACTATGCCCCCTCGATATGATATTTGACCCTGAGGGATAACCTTGATCTTGACATGTCACACATCAAACAGTGCAGTTTCATGGGGTACACATGCATACCAAATATCAAGTCTGTATCTCTAATGGTTCAAAAGTAATGGCAAATGTTAAAAGTTGGTAACCTTTTGACCATGAAGGATGACCTTGACATGTCACCCCTCAAACTGTGTGGCTTCATGAGATACACATGCATACCAGTATCAAGGCTGTATATCTACTGGTTCAAACGTTATGGCCAAAATAAATGACCCGTGACCTTCAAAGATGACCTTGACATGTCACCCCTCAAACTGTGCAGCCAATTGAGAAACACATGTATATCAACTATCAAGTCTGTATGTCTACTGGTTCAAAAGTTATGGTCAATGTTAAAGTCGGTGACCTTTGACCCTGAAAGATGACCTTGACCTTGACATGTCATCCCAAACTGTGCAGCTTCACGAGATACACATGTATACCAAATGTCAAGTCTGTATCTCTACTGGTTCCAAAGTTATGCCCAATCTTTAAGTCGGTGACCTTTGACCCTGAAAGATGACCTTGACATGTCACCCCCCAAATTGTGCAACTTCATGAAATACACATGTATACCAAATGTCAAGTCTGTATCTCTACTGGTCCAAAAGTCATGGCCAATGTTAAAGTCCGTGACCTTTGACCCTAAAAGATGACCTTGACCTTGACATGTCACCCACAAACTGTGCAGCTTCATGAGATACACATGCATACCAATTGTCAAGTCTGTATCTACAGGTTCAAAAGTTATGGCCAATGTTAAAGTCGGTGACCTTTGACCCTAAAAGATCACCTTTACCTTGACATGTTGCCCCTCAAAATGTGCAGCTTCATGAGATACACATGCATACCAAATATCAAGACTCTATCTCTATTGGTTCAAAAGTTATGGCCAATTTGAAGTTGGTGACCTTTGACCCTGAAGGATGACCCTGACATGTCATCCCTCAAACTGTGCAGCTTAATGAGATACACAAGCATGCCAAATATCAAGTCTCTATCTGTACTGGTTCAACAGTTATGGCCAATGTTAAAGTTGGTGATTTGACCCATATGTTTGACCTCTGACCTTTAAGTGTGACCTTGACCTTGACATGTCACACCTCAAAATGTGCGGTTTTATGAGATACATATGCATGCCAAATATCAAGTCTCTATCTGTACTGGCTCAAAGTTATGACAAATGTTACAGTTACAGATAAAGAAACAGACAATTTGACCTTTGACCCTAAAGGATGACCTTGACCTTGACATGTCACCCCTGAAAATGTACAGCTTCATGAGATACACAAGTATGCCACATATCAAATCTCTATCTGTACAGGTCCAAAAGTTATGGCCAATGTTAAAGTCGGTGATTTGATCCATATATTTGACCTCTGACCTTGAAGGATGACCTTGACCTTGACATGTCATCCCTCAAATTGTGCGGCTTTATGAGATACATACGCATGACAATGACCAATGTTAAGGTTGCGTTAAAGTTACAGCCAAAAAAAGACAATTTGACCTTTGACCCTGATAGATGACCTTGACCTCGACATGTCACCCCTCAAACTGTGCAGCTTCATGAGATACACAAGCATGCCAATTATCAAGTCTCTATCTCTACTGGTCCAAAAATTATGGCCAATGTTAAAGACAATGATTTGACCCATATATTTGACCTCTGACCTTGAAGGATGACCTTGATCTTGACATGTCACCCCTCAAAATGTGTGGCTTTATGAGATACATATGCATGCCAAATATCAAGTCGCTATCTGTACTGGGTCAAAAGTTATGACCAATGTTAAAGTTGCTGACAAACAGACAAACAGACAAACGGACAAACAAACAGACAAGGCAAAAACAATATGCCCCCCAGATATGACCAATGTTAAAGTTGCTGACAAACAGACAAACAGACAAACGGACAAACAGACAAATGGACAAACAGACAAACAGACAAGGCAAAAACAATATGGCCCCCAGATTTGATCTGGGGGGCATAAAAATTGCATTAGAAAACATGATATATAAAATAGTTTTTGCAATAAAAACGGTAGTATTCTGTCTTAAAATAAGGGACAAATCGCCGTACGTGGCAGCAAAGGAACAATAATCTACTTAACGGAAATAGACTCGTATAAAACTGTGCCGAACGCTGTAAAAAGGGCAAAGAATAAATTTCTGCCGAATGTATGTAACTGCCGTCGGCAATTTAGGGGTTATCAATCGATAATTTATAGCATGCGTTAAGGCCTGTATTTACCAGTATTCAATTTTGTATTTGTTTTGAGAACTTTACACAAAACTCGAATGTATGGCACAGCGTGACACACGGGTCTACTGATGAAATGGTGGAAATGTAAGCAACAAAGTTACTTCTCATTTATTACTTCGGGGTCTTATTTGGATCAAAACTGTCTGCAAAAGAAATGGTTATCACAATGTGTCCATTATGAGGGTAAAGATTAAATCAGTGCCCCTATTGAGACTTGGACAGTAAACGTGTGAAAACAAATTGACAAGTTTGTGTATGTATACGTGTTGATCTGTTAAACGCTGCTTGGCATAAGCCTGTATTCAATAGTCAAACTGAGTGAATTGTTTTTCACAAACACTTAGAGTCGAACCTGTTTCAAAATTCCGTAATTGTACAAAAACAACCAGATGTTATCTATGACAATTTACCACTTGCCGTACATGTATACATGTATGTATATAAGAGTTACTTCCCTTTTCATAGAGATCAATGAAGAAGAGAAATATTCTTCCATTTTTCGGTCTGTATTTTTTATTTAAACACTGTTTTGTTTACTAAACAAAATATATGGAAGCAATACACTTCATCCAACATTTGTGTTGAACAAAAAATGTTATTAATGCAGAAAACACATGGACGACGACGTGATAAATCTGACCATATTCCTGATATACCGATTTCGGACGTTACTCCTTTTTATACTTGTTACTGATTTATTAGCGAAGATATTGAATTCGCGGGGCAACGCATTCGCGAATTAGCGCAAAATATATATTGTCGCTAATAAAACCTGTTTTACAGTAGCTTAATAGCATTGACTTTGTCAGCGGTGATGTCCCTTTGTGTGCGTGCTATTTGGAGTTTGCATTGCAAACAACTAGTAATTACCGACTGTGATATTTGTGTATCAAAGCTGACATAAACTCGGCTTGCATGCTGAGTTATCAGTCAAACCTGACTTTTGCAATCATTTCTTTAGTATTCCAAGGACGTTTGTGGGAAGCAGGGATATTTCACATTAGTGAAATAGATTATTGTGGATTTATGTGAATTTTTGTCGTTAAGTAATAATCATATGGAATTTTACTGATAAGTTGATCAACACTAATTAAGGTGGGTAATTTATCTAGTCATTATTTTCAGTACTTTTATTGCAATAGTATTCTATACCACGCATAATCCTATTGTTTTCCCCGTTAATATTTCGTTCATTCTTTTGAGCTTTCTTCATCCCTAATGTTAGATATCATCTGAGCTTAGATTGTGCAGCTAATTAGGCCTACTTTTGCAAATAACGAACAAAAAATGATTATATTTTAAAGTCTGCATGCATTCTGCTTACAAGAAATAGTGTTACGAAATATATCTTACTTATCTAGGTGTGTAATTTGTCCATATAAATGCATTTTAATCATGATATTAGAATGCTATCTGAATGTATTGCTGTATAGTGTAACTCATACGATGCGTGTGATTTTTACCCCGTCACCAGTTATAAAAATACGTGGCAATAGACACTCCGTACCTTACAATTCTCAACCCATCGGAAGCCCCCCACTGGTAACGAATGACTCATCACCCATCCATATAAGTTATTTGCATCAACGTATATTATATATGTATTGGGTTTATTGGCGTCATAACCTTTCATATGCGGGTTACCGGTATTAGCTTTTGCGTACCTCGCGGATGACATGGAGTATCCATCTCGTAGGCCTGTTTCCATGAAGAGATGCAAGTTCGATTTCCGTTTTCTTAAGTAGGGCACCCCATGATAAACCTGGGCTTGTATAATAATATGCGAGGCCATATTGTTTCTTACATGTTTTCCGAAATTCCTCAAAGACGTCAGCAAGAAGTAAGACATCGGTTCCGTTATATAGGTCATGATGGTCACCTAACGTCTTACAACTAAATTTATCCCATACCTCTTGAGCATGTTTATAGTCTTCTTCGTTGATTCCTGATTCCGTTAATGTACTGTAGAAGGATTCCAGTGGTGGCAACTTTCTCTCATTAAAGCGATTCCAATCGTCGATATACTCATACGGGTAGACTCCCTTCCACTTTAGCAGGGAACGCCTTAGCACGCCGTGTTCATATTTGGTAGTAATTTTAAAGGCCTCCGGAGGATTGGCTGACACCAGTCTATCAAGGCCGGAAAGAAGGAATAGGTCACTATCTGTAAAACGAAGCTGATTGATATATATTTTCCATATTGTTTGGAATGCACGTTATTTTTCCATCCACCTTTGAAATTGCCTGCATCAGTAAATGGGAGTCATATCCTCTAAGATTATGGAAGACCACTGGAATTGCAGTTGTTTCGGGTTTTATTCTCAATTTCAGGTTACAGGCATTATGAGCCACTCCCCGATAGTGTCCAGTGATGTGGCAGTGGTCGCGGACAGAGTCACCATCAAGAGGTTTTTGGCACACGTGGCAGATTGTGGACGTTTTATAATTTTCCTTATCTTTTTTTGTCATCAACATGTTCTTTGGTTTAGCTTAAATGGCTTTTATTTTCCGTTCTTCTTCTTGTAATGAGTGAAGGTAGAGTTCTGCCGCGTTTGGTCCTCTATACTCAACTTGGGTCTCTGTTTTTCCATCACACTTATTACTACGTAACAATAATTACTTGCCTCGTGGTATTGGGTGTTCCTAGTATTATTTTTTGAGGGGTCTAGTTCGGCTCATTCTATTTTTCTGGTAAGAGATTCAAAGTCTGCATAAATGATAAAGGGGACTAGAAGATGTTTTTGGTGATTATTAAATGTGAGTTTATTTTGGTTTGACCATTCCCTAGATAGTCTGGTTTAGGGGCCTCGAGTAGGTCCTCCCGGATGTGAGTGAGTTGGGTTTTACGTCCGACCAACAGTATTTCAGTTATTTGCAGACTGTACCCGCATGAGACAAGTTATAGTGCTGCCTCACTGGAATGCCCCTGCCGTGGGCACATGGCAAGGGCACCCCACCCAGTCACATTATCCTGACGCCGGGCCGACCAGTCCTAGAACTACCTTTTAACGACATTTGGTCTGTCGCAGCCGGGGATCGAACCCACGACCTTCCGTACCGTAGGTAGACGCTCTACCACTGAGCCACGCGGCCGGTACCTCCTGGATGTAACAGTGGAGGTATCTCTCGCAGAAGTACTTAAGGGTTTTATGTTTACTTTGATCATGTAATAAGCGTTTTAGGTCTTTTATTGCTGTGTGATGAAAAAATTCCAGCCTTTTCTACCTGGAGAAAGTTAATTCTTCGCATGGA
This sequence comes from Azorinus chamasolen, assembly GCA_963576725.1. NCBI lineage: Eukaryota > Metazoa > Mollusca > Bivalvia > Cardiida > Solecurtidae > Azorinus > Azorinus chamasolen. The sequence goes on along the minus strand of OY755238.1, from coordinate 31,373,987 downwards.
GGCTGGTTGTTTACTTATATGGTGAATTCTGGCTCCCTGTTTCCATCCAAACACATTTATCGCAAACTTGTTTTGTTTCTTAATGTTGGTATTTCGGAGATAGGTATCGGGGAGTCAATTATTTTTCGGTGTAGGCGGTCTTTCACATTATAATATTATTAGGTCTTTGTGGGTGTTTTTTACCGGAAATAATATCGAAAGAATACTCTACCATACACAATCGTCATCCTTATTTTTTTTACATTTATCACTGCATGTTTATTTTTCACAACTTATGTAGTTCTATGTAAGAACCCCCATTAACGGTTAGTACCGTGCTATATCCAACCATAAATTATCAACTTGATCAACCCTCCATCCAGAACCTCTCTGGGTCCATTTCTCGAGATTTTCAAAAAGTTGGGGGTAAACTTCTAAAATCTGGTCAATTCCAATCTCCTGTTGAAGTACCTTTTGCTTGTGTCTTAAGGCGGGGTCGGTATATTCCTCAACTCCACCCGGCTTTGTTTTACTGAGCTGAACAATAACTGATAGTTGAAACTTAACCCCATCGAGATTTAAGACTTCTTTTACCATTTTTGTCTGGATTTTAGACCTAACGTCTTCAAGAAACGCTGCCAAATCCATATATCCTACTGGTACATCTACCCTCCAACAACTACGTAGGTACCTTCCGAATGCTATAGGGGTTTGGTGGAAATTAAATTTTTTATCTATTTTTTAAAGCTTTTCTTTAACTCCAGAAATGCCACTTTTCTTCGCGGAGAGGGCGGTCTGTCACCGCTTGTCTCTAATGGGCTGTGAATTGTATAGCTTAAACCCCACCAATCGGTACATCTATTTAGACAAATAAAACGCTGTGTATAGATAGTTTATTACTTAAAACCAAAATCAGGAAACGATCAGTCCCGCCAGGAGTGGGGGGCGGGACTGATGATATTATTATGTAGGGATGAAATTTGGGGATCATGAGATAATATTATTAAGATCATTTTAAAACAGGTTAAAAGGCGCACCAGACCCCCCCCCCCACCCCACCCCCACACACACACTCCCTAAACTACTACTCTGTTTGCAGATACGTGAAAACTCGTATATATATGTGGGAAAGGGTTAAATATAAAAGTCTGCATAACATGTACGTATAGCAGTTCATGTTTTAGTAAACAAGGGCATGTTGTATTGCTATGCAAGACATGAGTCCCCCACCGGACTGGAAAAAAACACCTCAACTCTCTCCACCCCACCCACCCATGGTGTGGTTGACCATGGTATATACATGACCACCTGAATGGTATTAGTACCTACTTTCATACATTGAATCAGTAAATAAAAAATTATTGTCCCGACAAGAAAATATGAAATAGGGGAGTAACTCCAAAAATATATATGCTAGAGTTATTGCCCTTGTGCATGACACTACACCTCATCATACTTGTTCCATATGAGAAGTTTCAAATCAATTGAACCAGTACATAAAGAGTTATTAACTTGACAAGAAAATATGAAAAGGGGAATAACTCCAAACATATTGATGCTAGAGTTATGGCCCTTGTGCATGACACTACTCCTGATCATGCTTCTTCAATGTGTGAAGTTATAATGAATTTGGCCTAACTTTGTAGGAGATATTGCCCGGACACGAAGCGTGACAGACGGACTGACAAGAAAATATGGAAAAGGGGAAGAAGTCCAAAAATACAAATGCTAGAGTTATGGCCCTTGTATATGACACTACCCCTCATCATGATTGTTCCATATGTGAAGTTTCAAATCAATTAAACCAGTAGATAAAGAGTTATTGTCCGGACAAAAAAATATGTAAAAGGGGAATAACTCCAAAAATATTGATGCTAGAGTTATGGCCCTTGTGCATGACACTAGCCTTCATCATGCTTCTTCAATGTGTGAAGTTATAATGAATTTGGCATAACTTTGTAGGAGATATGGCCCGGACACGAAGCGTGACAGACGGACTGACAAGAAAATATGAAAAAGGGGAATAACACCAAAAAATTTGATGCTAGAGTTATGGCCCTTGTGTATGACACTACCCCTTATCATGATTGTTCAATATGTGAAGTTTCAAATCAATTGAACCAGTAGTTAAAGAGTTATAGTCCGGACAAAAAAATATGTAAAAGGGGAATAACTCCAAAAATATTGATGCAAGAGTAATGGCCCTTGTGCATGACACTAGCCCTCATCATGCTTCTTCAATGTGTGAAGTTATAATGAATTTGGCATAACTTTGTAGGAGATATGGCCCGGACACGAAGCGTGACAGGACTGACAAGAAAATATGAAAAAGGGGAATAACTCCAAAAAAGTTGATGCTAGAGTTATGGCCCTTGTGTATGACACTACCCCTCATCATGATTGTTCAATATGTGAAGTTTCAAATCAACTGAACCAGTAGATAATGAGTTATTGTCCGGACAAAAAAATATGTAAAAGGGGAATAACTCCAAAAATATTTATGCTAGAGTAATTGCCCTTGTGCATGACACTAGCCCTCATCATGCTTCTTCAATGTGTGAAGTTATAATGAATGTGGCATAACTTTGTAGGAGATATGGCCCGGACACGAAGCGTGACAGACGGACTGACAAGAAAATATGAAAAAGGGGAATAACTCCAAAAAATTTGATGCTAGAGTTATGGCCCTTGTGTATGACACTACCCCTCATCATGATTGTTCCATATGTGAAGTTTCAAATCAATTGAACCTGTAGATAAAAGAGTTATTGTCCGGAAAAAAAATATGTAAAAGGGGAATAACTCCAAAAATATTGATGCTAGAGTTATGGCCCTTGTGCATGACACTAGCCCTCATCATGCTTCTTCAATGTGTGAAGTTATAATGAATTTGGCCTAACTTTGTAGGAGATATGGCCCGGACACGAAGCGTGACAGACGGACGGACGGAATCGAGCAAACCTATAGTCCCCCAACCGGTAACCGGTGGGGGACTAATAAACAACCAAAAATCGACACTATTATTTGTTAATTATTAATCAAGAAATAAATTATATAAGATTGGTTGTTTGTCTGCGTTATGCATAGAAATCATCATTATCGTAGGTCAGTATTTGAATAACACGGCAAATTAATTATCTAATTAATGACTGTAGTTATTACCTTTACGCCTCAGTCGCAACTAAATACCAGGTATAATCACTACCCCGTGTTCCCAAATATATAAACTCAGGATCAGTCTCAGTCTCATTGAGCTTCATTTTCAGGCTCACTTGAGCCGGATCAGAAAATTGGTGTTCACGAAGCACAAGTTCATCCCGATTCATTGAGCCGAAAATCGGTCTAAAGCTCGTGTCATTTTGTCAATGATTAAGCAGGTTTAGCAGAAGAACTCTTCTATTGAAGGCGCGATTGTTGTATGTTGTCAATATAAACAGTAATGGCCGCCGTCTGTCATAGAAATTCAAAATGTCAGTTGGTCAAAACCTGAACACCTCGTCGCAATTAAGCTGATAAATCAGCATTACAGCAAATTGTTTCAAAGTTTAAGGGGTTTACAATCAGAATTAGCCATGTTGTTGAAGGAATTCAGATTTTTTTATTCTGAACCTCCTTATTAACAGGATCAAGAATCAGCTAAACTTGAGACTGATTTCAGGCTCAGAATTGAGCCGGAATTTTTGTGAACACCAAACTTTGAAACCGATCTTGAGATGATCCAGATATTGACCCTGAACCTGAAAATCAAGCTCTAGACGTTTTGTGAACACGGGGCCAGATGGCACATTACGCAATGAATGCGTGTTTGAAACACTGGATTAAAAGCGGCGAATTAATTATCCAATTATTGGTTTACGTTATTGTTGTAACGCCTCAGTCGCAACTCAATATGACACTCAAAATACTGAAACAACGATATGCACACGAATAATGCACACGCGCAAATATGAAGACTTGACAGTCAAGAAAGCACCATGCAGGACTATCCGTGTTAAGACTGCTCCTTAAACATCATAGGACGGAGCCAGGCCGTACAATGCAGAAGTTGTTGTAGATGGCAACACAACAAGTGCAATACTAGTGAGATTTCTTAACAATTTTGTATTCATGTTTCCTCGAATATTTACTCAGTCGTCTGATTGGGTATATTTGTTTGCGAGTGCGAGAATTAGCTGAATTATGTTGTTTTTTTAAAGAAAAGTGTAACATTGTATTTGTGCACGCATTATTATATGTAGCTCTGTTAATGGTTCCTAACTTTCGCTGCCATGTATTCTTATTTGTTTCAAAAAAGTATCAAACAGTTTGGACCTAATCTGATGTTCAAATATTTTGATCGAATCAGACGTCCTTGGAAATTTCTATAATGCAAGTTCAGCACCAAATAGTAGCAGCATGACATATGTATAAATCTCATTCCATTGAATATGTAATTAGTATCAATCCAAAATTTCTCCGTATTTGGAATATGTTTTATGTTTCAGGTTTAAAACCAGCACAATATAGACAGATGTACCTGAAACAACTGCTGATTGCATGTGCTATAACATCATGAGCATTAAGTTTCATTTGCTATAATAACACACTTTGGTAATGGTACGCTACGGTAATGGTACGCTTGGTCCTTAAACCATGTATTATATCCTAGGTATGTATTAAGATACTCCCTGTCTTATGTGACCTTGTTCATGAAGTCCCTTGGAAGGCCACATAAGACAGTCTTGACTGTATTTTGTCCATGAATTGGATGGACGTACAAGAGCACGGCTATATACCCGCCCCATCTTGTGAGGGGCTAGGGCTATAATAACTGAAAAATTTGAAGTCTACCTCTCGACTGTACCATGGCTATTTCATTGGTCACATAGTCATATCTGATGATCAAGTTGCAGTTACTGATGTTAAGACCCTCTTCCGCAACTGATGTAGCGACAATCAGCTTGTGTTGTCCATCTCGGAAATATCTGAGGACATCATCCTGCTTTGCCTTTGTCATGCCTGTGAAACAAATAGAAATATTTCACTCTAATGAATTCATTGAAAAATCTTGGGCAATGGGCAATTTAAACTAAAACAAGAGGGCCATTGGCCCTATATCGCTCACCTGAGTTACAGTAATACATGTATATTGACATGTTAATTTTTCAGTGGACAACATTTTTAGCAGATGAAATAAGCTTAGTGCACTGCTTTCACACTTTCACTGCTGAATAAACTTGAACTGGATTCAGATCTAATACCAAGTGACTGGTTGACCAAGATCTAAACTGTTTACAACTTGTGCCATTTTTGCCTTAGCTCAAAATGCCTAAAACTGGTCTTTGAGAAATTCAAATGACTTCAATAAAGCTATGCAATTATACCTTGACCCAGGTATATAGGCAAATAAAGTGCTAGGCAGTACATAATGCCAGTTTTTGTGTGAAATGACCAATACAAATACATGTATCTTTAAAAATCGTTTAACCCTTTCCCTCATATAAAGCTGTTTTTATGCATTAGCAAACAGAGTAGACTCAGATCAGACGACTCCTACGGAAGCTGTCTGATCAGGGTCTGCTGTTTATATTTGACAAGATATAATTTGATTTTACAGTTTTTTTCAAAGCTAAAACTTCTATTTATGGAAATAACAATTTTTTAAGCATTAGCAAACAAGGGTAGTCCCAGATCAATTTTTGTCAAAGCAAACAGGTTAAGGGTTAATAGGTGTTTAGAAATAATTCTAGCTCTAGATGTGAATATCTGATGATAATTCATTTAAACGGGTCATTAGTATTTTTAACAATTGAAATTGAGAAGAGTTACGTCTACTGTTATAATTAAGTTATATTTACTAAGTTATCTCATTAATATCATACAAGATTCAGACATTTTAGGACTTTTTAATGTGTTGTCATCAAATTTTATAAAAAAAGTTATATTTAAGATGCTTTTTTGGGCAGCAGACTTAATCCACAGTAGTAATTTTAACACCTATCATTGTTAGGGGGGCAAATGCATAATCATGTTTTCTTAAGAATTACCATGACTTATATCAGTTGGGCCATTGCATAATCATGTTTTCACAGTTTTCTTAAACATTACCATGACTTACATCAGTTGGGTTTGGACCCAGATCAAAAGTCTTGATGATGATCATTTTCCTTGATTGGCTGAATTGTTACTCTTAGCTGAGGATTTCCAATATCTCCCACATCTAATTTGAGAGACATTGGGAGACACCATGTAACTATCATTCACACTACACACTGGGGTTAATGGGTCAACATCCCTTTCAAAATGCCTTTAATGTTTCGTCTGCAACAAAAACTTATTGTCATCTGCTTCAATTCTTTAAAAAACTTACTTTCATTTTTTAGCAAAAATATGGTTAAGATTACAAACAGTTTGGATCCTGATGAGACGCCGCAGTATGCGGCCTCTCATCTGGATCCAAACTGTTTGCATAGGTAATCACAATTTCACCACTAGCGTGCAAAGAGTTAAGAGTCATGCATTGACCTGGAGAGATTTTACTGCCCAGCGCTGTAACCTTTGAACTGCAGTTTAGGATCTGGAGTTGTTTATTTAACCCTTAAATTCCCTCATATAAACTTGTGTGTTTTCATGCATCTTCAAACAGAGTAGACCCAGATAAGGTGGCTCCTATAGGATCAGAGTCTGCTGTTTGCTAATGGAATTTGATAGATCTGTTTCTATGCCTTCTAAAACAGCTACACTGATTCACCTTCAACATTTTATTATAAATAGTTATAAATAGAATCACTATTCCAATGCAGTTATCTCCCTTTGTCCCTTATGGCTATGCTGATGGGACAAGGGAAATAACTGTGAGGAAATTACCTTTTAAGTGTTACAGATTCTGATGTTAAGTAGCATTAAACCCCAGGGTGAGACCATTTTTGGCCCAGGGGTCATTATTTGAACACACCTGGTAGTGGTATATTAGGTGATGCTTCATACCAAATATCTTAGCTCTAGATTATGTGGTTTCAGACAAAAAGATTTTAAAAGGTTTCCCTATATAAGTCTATGTAAAAACTACAAGCCCCAGGGCAGGGCCTTTTTGGCCCGGGGATCATCATTTTAACAAACTTGGTAAAGGACCATTAGATGATGCTATATACCAAATATCAAAGCTCTAGAAATTGTGGTTTCAGAGAAGAAGATTTTTAAAGATTTAAAAAAAAACCCTGTAAAAGTAGTGGGGCGGGGCCATGATTTTAACAAATCTGATAGAGGACACCCTAAGGTACATTTCTGTGAAATTTGGTTGAAATCCTCCCAGTGGTTTAGGAGAAGAAGTCATTTGAAATAAAAGTGAACGGACAGACAGACGGACGTACTAACAAATGGGTAGTTGTGTGACTTTTTCCTTTGATCTTTTCTTGTGTGACTAGTCCCACAAGAAAAACTATTTTTGGCTCTAACTTTGGAAAAGAATGATCTGGAAGCTAACCCTAACCCTAACCCTATGTCCCACAACTGGCCAGGTTAATGTCACAAGAAATGGCCAGGTTAATGTCACAAGAGATGGCCAGGTTAATGATTTTACTTGTGGGACTAGTTAGAAAAAGTCACACAACTACCCTTTGGTGAGTGCGGATGGACGGACAGACGGACGGACGACAGGCGGTCACAATAGCTCACCTTGAGCCTTTGGCTCAGGTGAGCTAAAAACCCAAACATAATAACAATGTAAAACCTCTCCAGTATGGCATATTACCACTGACTACATGCATATTAATGCAAGAAATAACTACCGTAGTAAGAATTGCTTTAGTCCACTAAAACACATAGATTCTATCTTCCCTTCCCTATGGATTCAACCCTTTACTCCAGGAATAACGACAAAAACAGTTGGATCTGACAGTAGTTTCCTATTTAAATTTTACCTTCAAGTCAAAGGTCAAGGTCACATGAAGACCATTATGGTATGATACACTGGATATCATCATGATTCATTCACATTTCAAATGTCTGAGATCTAGGCAAAATAACAAAAAAGTTCAGACCAGAAATAGTTTCCTATTTAATGTTCATATGATATTGGGGTCACAGGTAAAGGTTACCTGAAGGTGTGCATGGTATTTAACACTCCGTCTAATGATGATACATACACATGTCAAATATCTAAGCCCTTGGTCAGAAGACAAAAGGTTCTGGCATGGAGAATAATTACCTTTTTAAGGTATATAAATTTGATCTCTAGGTCCCAGGTAAAGGTCACATGAAGATCCCCATGGCACTTGACACTTCGATTCGTGATGATACATCCAATGTCAAATAGCTAAGCCCTGGTGGTCAAAAGACTAAAAGGTTCTGGCACTGACAATAGTTTCCTACTGAATTTGACCTTAACCTCAAGGTCACATGAAAAACCATCATGGTATGAGACACTTGGCCTCATTATGATACGTTCACATGCCAAATGCCTTAGGCCTAGGTAAAAGAATAAACAATAGTTTCCTATTTAAAGTACTAACGCCCGTTACCTCATTCTCAGTGTTGTGATATTTCTGGTCCTTCAGGAGTTTTATTAATTTTGAAAATTGAATACTGCTAAAGCCGGTGCTAGGGGGCGCGAGTAGTGTTGCGCTTTTTAATTACTACTCGTGAACACTCAATAAAACCGAGTCTGCTATTTTCTCTTTTTGCATATTTACCTTTGCTTTCGAAGGATCACCCATTTTCAGAATATTTGTACGATGTATGTTTGGAATCACAAAAAATCACTGCCATATCGCACATAGTAGCTGTCATATATCACCGATAAGTAAGCACCGGTTGAGTTTGGTCGCACGTAATATATATCTGCTTCATTTTGAACGCTAAAATGGTAATCTGTGCAGCCAATGGATGTAGCTCCAAATCCGGCAGAGACAAAATAGGATTATTTAAATTCCCAAAGGGGGGGGGGACTGGCTAAATGTTCGAATTGATTCTTCCACATTTGATATTTGGACAGCTTACGTTGGTGCAGACAATGACTTGGGTCTACAAATATGCAAAAAAGGCTATGCTAGATTCTGTTATAAATGTGAGTCTGGCCCAGCACTGTAGGTTAACCTTTTCCTTCTTTTAAACACTTTTCCAAAGTTTTGCAAACAGAGTAGACCCAGATCACACAGGAACTGTCTGATTATGGTCTGCTCTGATTGCTTAGTTCACAGACTTATTTCTATAGATCCTACCAGGGTTGTATATCGCCTGTACAAGATCTCTGTAAATAAATGAATATTCATGAAGACATGACTCTTTAATTAATATTACTTAGAGAAAAGAAAAGGATTAATAAACACGATTTAGTACCGTTGACAGAAGACACGAACTTTGCTTTACAATAAATCTCTTAATCCTTCCCTTCTTATACAAACGCCTTCACACATGTTTGCAAACAGAGTAGATCCAGATCAGACAGTTCCTGTAGGAGCTGTCTGATCAGGGTATGTTCTGTTTGCTTATGAAATTATGTTGACATAATGCTATAGTTTCTGTATGATCCCTTTGAAAAGTGGATGACATAACCCTTTATTCCATAAATATTTGTGTAAGAACTAATGACATCATGAATATTAATTGGATGATTTTTTTGCAATGACACACAATCACAGAAAAGATTGGCCATGGCAGTATCTGAACAACCAGATCTATATTATTTCATATGCAAACAGACAACCCTGATCAGAGAACTCCAACAGGAGCTGTCTGATAGAGATCTACTCTGTTTTCAAATTTGTGTGATGGCATTTGATCTGGGTCTACTCTGCTTGCAATGGCATAAATGATATACTGACAAATGCCCCCTACTATTTGGGCGGGTCCTCCCACTTTGTCTAAACCCATTTCGTCTAAAAGTCAAATTGCCATTTCGTCTAAAGGTATAAACTTAGTTAATGTCCAATTCCCAAAAAAACAACTTAGAAATCCCATTTGGTCTAAACAATTAAATATATATAATTAGGGATAAATACCTAGTACTCTTACAAACTAATAGTTTCAAAGAAAAAGTCTTGGAAAACATATATTTTGTCCAAAAACCTTAACAAGAGTGCCAGTGGGCACAATATACGCCCATCGAGGTCTTGTTCAACATACACTGGGGTTAACGTATTTGCTAAACTCAAATTCTAAGTCAAATTTTGCGACCAAGTTTCAAGGTTTAACAAAAAACCTTAACCAAAAATTCTCAATTAAAAAGTGCCATAATTGTGTCTAAATGCTTGACAGAGTTACATTGTATTTACTCTTGCCTACAGATGAAGCTTCTGATGGTGAGTAAATGTTTCAACTTTAAAAGCTTTATCTCAAAGGGTAATGTAAATAAATGGACTTTAACCAAAACTTTAACCAAAATTTCTGAGTTAAAAGGGGGCATAATTCTGTCACAATGTTGGGCAGAGTTATGTACTCTTGCCTACAGGTGTAGCTTGTAATGGTAAACAAGTGTTACAAGTTTAAAAGCTTTATCTCAAAGGGTTATGTAAATAAGTGGACTTTAACCAAAACGTTATCCAAAGATTCTAAGTTAAAACGGGGCATAATTATGTCAACATGTTGGACAGAGTTATGTACTGTTGTCTACAAGTGAAGCTTGTGATGGCAAACAAGTGTTCCAAGTTTAAAAACTTTATCTGAAAGGGTTATGTAAATAAATGGACTTTAACAAAAACCTAAACAAAAAATTCTAAGTTAAAAAGGGGCATAATTCGGTCAAAATGTTTGACAGAGTTATGTACTTATGCCTACAGGTGAAGGTTCTGACGGTGAATAAGTGTTCCAAGTTTCAAAGCTTTATAGCAAAGTGTTATGTAAATAAGTGGACTTAGGTTAACATTTTTGCTAAACACAAATTCTAAGTCCAATTGTGTGACCTTGACCTTGAATAAACGAACCGGGACTTGGCAGGCTACTGTAGCATGTCAAGATAAACATTGTTATTAAATTTGGGAAGGATCCACCAAGCGGAACTTGAGTTAGAGATGTTACAGACAGACGGGTAGGTTAACATTTTTGCCAAAACGCAAATTCTAAGTCCAATTGTGTGACCTTGACCTTGGATATACGAACCAGGACTTGGCAGGCTACTGTAGCATGTCTAGATAAACATTGTGGATAAATTTGGGAAGGATCCACCAAGCGGAACTTGAGTTAGAGATGTTACAGACGGACAGCGCAATTCCATAATATGTCCCGTTTTTTCAAACGGGCGTGTAAAAATGATAAAAAAATAGTTTAGACCCAACTCAGAAGTGAACCTCTAAATAGTAACTTCCCATTTGTTATACTTCCCATTTCGTCTACTTCCCATTTCGACTACTATTTTGACATTTGTTCCTATTTCGTCTACTCCTAATTTTACACCATTTCCCATTTCGTCTACTGTTTTCATGTCTTTGATCAATATTATAATATCTTCACATCAGGCAAGATTGATGCATTTTAGCAATTTTTAGTATCAGATTATATTTTTTTGGTTTATCTTGACCCAACCTATTTGTAACCAGGCTAAAATAAAGACAAAACCCTGGTGGAGTTGGTGTTGTATTCTCAATCGATTATGTATTCAGATAATAGTAGATAATAGCAAAGGTGCCCATCGCATGCTTGGACTCACCCATAGACACCCCCCCCCCCAAAAAAAAAATGTGATCGAAGTATGTTCAACTAGCCTAAAACTATCTATTTGAATCCTAAACCACTCCGAAAAACAAGAAAAACTCGACCCGGAAAAAAAATCCTTTCGGGTCTATATATGTATTGAAAGGTACCTAACTACGTCAGATCAACGGCGGAAAATTCAACAGTCATGTTTTTCAAAGTTTTACAGCAAAGCCAATTCAACACCGATTTCAATCATTTTGGTCTTGATCCGTTCCAAATTCCATATATTAAGCGGCACAGTTAGTGCTTCCCTTAAATATTGCTCCGTGTTGTCGCTGCAAGACCGCGAATTTGAAAAAACGCTAGAGCGAAACGATGTGACTCCCGCCTGGATGCATAGACGTATATAGGGGGATCTGTATTAGTTAATCTTTTCAATAAAAACAGGAATTATGGTGAAACACTATCGAAAAACATTAAACTCACCGCAATTAAAACGGCGCTTACTATTTCCAGTCTGCTACGAGGCGCCAGTTTTCTTTCCCCAACTTTCTTTTTGAACGGATGCGACCATTTTGCTGTGACCCGGCTCATAAACTATTAGATATGCAAATTGACTACTACTTCCGGGCCACAGCGAAATGCACTGGACTCCACAGACAGTAATGGTAGCAAGCTTGATCATGTTACACGGGACTCATTAGTCGTGAACAAGGTAAATAGAGGGTCATGTGTTCATGAGAAGGATAACAGATCTCGGCAAACTCCATCCAGAGATCCTGTCGACCTGACTGTAAATGACAGCTCCTCGACACCTGCAGATGAAGTAATACTTATAGATAACCATGAAGTAGGGCAGCATTTTTTAGGGAAAGGCAGAGCCTCGGAAAGGCTCGATCGGACTCGCCACAAGAGTCCCAAACTGTAGATCCTGTAACTAGGTTACATACTGGGAAGGACAGCCTCTTGAAAATAGGGACTATTAATATTCAAAATGTTAAAGGAAATCGAGCATATTTACAAGAATTGTTGAAGTCTCATGACGTATTATGCTGCCAAGAACACTGGCTGCTTAACTACGACAAGAACCTACTGCACTCCATTAGCGAGGACTTTGAGGTATCTGCGAAATTCGCAGATGATTCCAACCCCAGACTGGATTATAAGATGGTACGTGGATATGGAGGTGTCTGCACCTTCTGGAAGAAATCGATAGACCAATGCGTTAAAGCTGTTGCACAAGGGAGCGAAAGAATACTTATTCTGGAGATCCAAACTGAAGGGGAACCCATCTGTCTCATTAATGCATATATGCCATCAGCGACGAATAACTCCGATAGAGAATACAAAGAAATCTTCAGTGAAATCATAGAAACTGTCAATATTTACAGGCACACTCATAGCATCATCTTATGTGGCGACATGAATGCGTCCGTAGACCGTGGCACGCCGAGAGACACACTCTTCAAGACCCTTTTAGTAGAATCTGATTTACATATATCAGAGCATGATGATGGCACTAATACATTCTTCCATCACAATGGCAAATATAGTTCCAAAATTGACCATTTCTACTGTGCAGAAACAGTCTTAAGAGGACCGAGAGGATACTCACGCATGAGATGGAAGCCTTAAACTGTTCAGACCACACCGCATTAACATTGGTGTTCTCAGTCAAGATTCACCTAAGGAAATTACATCTAAATTTAGGATTAAAATAAAATGGGACAAGTGTAATAGACATACTTATAAAGATGAGATAAGATACTGGCTCGACAAGCAGGATCCAAGCTCCCGTAAACCCCTAGAGGAGAAGATCACATCCCTTGTTCACACTTTGCACAGAGCGGGAAAGAAATCTATCCCGGGATACAGGAAGTTAAAATCCAGCAGAAGAATCGGTGGCATCTGGAACCGAGAAATAAGTAGGTCATCAAGGGAGGCTAAGGAGCTGTTTAGGGAATGGAAAGACACTGGCAGGTCCTCCGACTCCTGGAAATTAGCCCTGAAAGGAAAGAAGAGAGAACTCCGACGTAGCCAGCGTCAGGCTTATGCTAGGCAGAGGAAACAACACAACCAGGAAATACTTACTGCTTCCGAGAATAATGATAAGCTTTTCTATAAATTGATTAATAGGCAAAGGAAATCTGTAAACGAACATGTAAAAACCCTTAAGGTAAACGGAGAAGAGGTGCAAGGACAGGCAGAAATCCTAAGTGCATGGAGGAATCACTTTGAAAAACTTGCCACACCTGATATCAAGGACCTTCCCGTTAACCATGCCTTCAACCTTGTTAAGGAACAGAATCTTATTATTGAAGAGAAAATTTTAATGGATAATGAAACCTTGCAACCAGCCACAAAAGAAGAAATCGCCAAAGCCATAGCTTCACTTAACTCTGGGAAATCAGCAGACCAAAATGGAATTACAAGTGAACACTTCAAGACTGCCAAAGAGGAAGTAATACCAGCACTGACTGAAATCATAAATGCAATCTTTGATAGCCTGGAGGTTCCAGATCTTCTTAAGTGCGGGATACTCAACCCTATACACAAGAAGGGCAAAGACAAATTCATAACTGGAAACTACCGAAGCATAGTTATATCCGATACTTTAGCAAAAATCCTGGAAAGCATATTGAAGGTTAGGATTGATGAGGTATTCGACTCCCAGCAGAATCCCCTACAAAGAGGCTTTACCCCCAGGAGCTCTTCAATGAATGCTGCATACATAGTCTCAGAGGCAATAGACTTCCATAAAGAGACAGCACAACCTCTCCTGTTCGCAACACTAGACGCACAGAAGGCGTTCGACACAGTGAACCATGAAGTTCTCTTTAACAAGTTATATCACATTGGCATAGTTGGGCCTCTGTGGCTCCTCCTCAGAAACTTATATCGGCAATCAACTGTGAAAGTGAGCTGGGAAGGGGAGGTATCTCAAGAGTTTGTACTAAAGCAAGGGACAAAGCAGGGAGCCCAACTCTCAACAACTCTCTACAAGATCTATCACAACCACTTGCTAAATTCACTGTCCAACAGCTCTCTAGGAGCACTTGTAGGCAACGTCAATGTCTGTGCCCCGACATGTGCGGATGATACTGCTCTTCTTGCTAATACAACAGAAGAACTACAGGCAATGCTGGATATTGTGGACTTCAACACAAAACGTGATTTGGTGAAAATCAATCCGGAGAAATCTGAAATCTTGACCTTTAACTTGAGGAAACAGCCAGAGGTGAATATAGATGGCCAGAAGGTACTGGAAGTTCAGATTCTTAAACACCTAGGTATCAACAGAAATAAGAGAAACTCTGTCGACGCTGAAGGAAGACTCAAGATTGCCCAGAAGACAGTATATTCACTTCTGGGCCCTGGGCTGCATGCTAGGAAAGGGAACTCGCCTATTGTCTCATATAAGATTTGGAGGACGTATGTCACGCCTAGATTCCTATACGGTATAGAAGTCCAGCAAGTATCCAGAACAGATCAACGGAAACTCGAAAACTACCAGAAGAAAATACTGAAGCATATACAAGGTCTACCTGAAAGAACCTCCACTGCAGCCGTATATATCCTCTTAGGAGGCGAACCTGTTGAGCTACTCATAGACCGAGCTTGTTTATCCTTATTTCTCAACATCATACGTCTCCCAGACTCAGTAGAGTTCAAGCTCCTCGAAAGACAGTTGGTCATGAGCAGCAGGGATGGCCCCAGCTTCACGGCAAAAGTTAGACGCATACTTGATAAGTACAACCTTCCAACACCTGAGCAGATTGTCAAAAGCATCCCCACAAAGTCTGAAAGGAGGTCAACTCTCAAGGCGGCTGCAAATAAATACTGGGCGAACTTATGGGCAACCGATCTCGCACAGCAGACCACAACGAAATATCTGCAGATGCAGCAAGACCCCATTGGAAACCCTCATAATGTCTGGAACGCGGCTAGATCTAAGCCACATGAAGTCACGTGGGCTGAAATAAAGTGCAGGCTTCTGACGGGGACCTACGAACATGGCAAGATACAATCAGAATGCAGTCCCTTCGACATGTAAATTGTGTGGACTAGATGATGAAACTAGGGAACACTTGGTGGCAAGCTGCCCAACCTTTTCGGAAACCAGGAATGAGGCACTGTCAATGTTACGGCACATACTTCAAGCCACGTTCAGAATCGAGGACATGGATAATGATCTCCTCGCGCATATGGTGATGGACTGCACTCATAGTAAAGTCAGAGATGCCATGACCCTCACCAGAAGACAGGAAGTAGACGTGGAAAGATGGTCTCAGACCTATTGCGAGAGACTCGTAGCTGAGAGAACCAGTGTCTTGAGTGGAATGTAATATTGAGCAATTCACTAATGTCCCCCAACATATTTCATAAATAGCATTTTGACTGAGGGCTTAACATTAATTTGTCAGGCAATTTGAATGTGTGGTATATATGTAACCTTGTCAAATCTTCATAATAGCCTAAAGAATATTATGGACAATGCTGGTAATTTTATATATGTGGCTTTTTCTGACCGGTTTAGTCTATCCACCGATGGCAACTTGTCTATGCTGAGTTATCTCCTCTGACGTCCCACTAGCTCTCGTTTGCGGTGAGCTGGACCCGAGATTATGGCACAAGCTCGTGGGCACTGCTGGCACTGTCCTGTGGGCCAATCAGCGGCCCTAGGAACAGTGTCTCCAGTGCCTTCCCTGGTGGCCAATCATATCTTATGATCCTTGTGCTCATGTAATTGAAGGAGATCGGCCGAGTGGCTGGATACGCTAAACTAGGTGTGATTTGCTGTCCCCAGATGCTGGTTTGAATTGTATTGCCCTTCTGGCAGGTCTGGATTGCTATGGATTAACCGTAATGGACTCTAGTTTATGGCTCTATCAAGCGAGGCGGACATTGACTACGGGTCTTCCTAAAGAGGTAGCCCCTGGTCAGGGTCGGCACTGTTTGAAGGGGCAAATTTTTGCTTGTCTTCTGTGCACCTCGTTGGATAAGTATCAGCTGACTTTGGGGCTCAGCATGTCAAGTCTGTAGATACACATGCAGATCTACATGGCACTAGTAGGAATAAAAGTCACGGAACTGATCAATGTGTGACTCACATATACCGGTTAGCCTACTCTTCCATAGAACCTACTTGTTGGAACTAACGCCGTCTCTAATTATGCCGAACCCACTCTTATATTCGGTGGACTTTCGATTCGGCCTTTTTAATACAGTGGAAAACAGTATAAATCCTGTTCAGCCCACTTTTAAAAGCCACCTGATCAGGCTCTCTAATGTTTCCAAGGGACAACTTGTGTTCCTGTTATGATAATTCTATAAATACGCGGCAATCTCCGCACCAAAGTGAAGAGTGAGTGTAACTAGGGTTGACTCCCTTTTCCCGTAAGCCTAAATTTGACTTCCCTCACATCTCCAGCTGGGGCCGAGCCATCACGACTTTCCCAGGTTGGAGTAACTGCATGTATTTATTTAGCAGATGAGGAGGACCCGGACCAATGGACTCCTTAAAGGAAAGTCCTCGATCTGGATCCGCAACATTTCGCATGGTGTAGGTGTACTTGAAATGTGCACTTGTTCGAAAAATTATGTAAAACTTGGAAGAGGCAAATGGGTTCAGATGAGTCTTGTCCAGGTAATCATCTGCATATATCCTTACGTCACTAAGGCCGCACAGTCTGAGTGTCTGGTACAGTGATAGGTTCAGGCACAGAATAGTTCAGTCGTCCAGGCACGGGTAGCCCTCCAGAAAATGATATCTTCTGATAGGATAAGTGGGATCTTATGTAGGAATCATTCTTTGCTAACTTGGGGAGGGAGGAGGGGGGGACCCAACCCTTGGTTTTTAACTTTGTCAATTAATTTCTGTTCAGTAAGGCTCATCCGCGTCTAAAGACATCTGTCTAGCGTAAATAGATATTTAGCTGCTACCGCGATGTAAATAGTCACATTGACAATCGCTCTCGACTAGAATGATAGAGGTGAGTCGTATATGAAATACTGTGACATTGCCTATAAAACGACTACCGGTATATAAACCATCCCCAGAGGAGTGCTCCGAAGAATAGGCGGAGGAAATTACCAGAAGACAACAACAACAACAACAACAATGGCCATCTCCGTTCAAAACGAAAGTAGGAGAAAGAAACTGGCGTCTCATAGCAGACTGGAAATAGCCAACATCGTTTTAACTGCGGTGAGTTTAATGTTTTTCGAATGTGTTTCAGCATAATTCGCGTTTTTGTTTAAAAGTTAAAACAAGAGATGTTTGTAAAACATGTATACCCCCCCGACCCCCTGACCTTTGATCTAGTGACCTCAACTATAGAGGTCATCTAGCGGTCAAGACTAATCACCACAGCAACTTTGAATATCCTAAGCCAAACCACTGATCATTTATTGATCTGAAAACATTTCACATATTAAGGTCATGGTGACCTTGAAGTCTTTAACCTAGTGACCTCAAAATCAATAGGGGTCATCTAGTTGTCATGACCAACCACCACAGCAAGTTTGAAGATCCTAAGACAAACCCTTGAGCAGTTATTAATCGCAAACCATTTCACCAGTTAAGGTCATGGTGACCTTGACCTTTGACCTAGTGACCTCAAAAATAATAGGGGTTATCTAATGGTCATGACCAACCACCACAGCAAGTTTGAAGATCCTAAGCCAAACCCTTGAGCAGTTATTGATCGCAAACCATTTCACCAGTTAAGGTCATGGTGACCTTGACCTTTGACTTATTGACCTAAAAAACAATAGGGCTCATCTAGTTGTCATGACCAACCACCTAAGCAAATTTGAAGATCCTAAGCCAAACAATTGAGCAGTTATTGATCAGAAACCATTTTACAAGTTAAGGTCATGGTGACCTTGACCTTTGACCTAGTGACCTCAAATACAATAGGGGCCATCCAGTTGTCATGACCAACTACCGTAGCAAGTTTGAAGATTCTAAGCCAAACCCTTGAGCAGTTATTGATCGGAAACCATTTGACCAGTTAAGAGCATGGTGACCTTGACCTTTGACCTAGTGACCTAAAAAGCAAAAGGGGTCATCTAGTGGTCATTACCAACCACCACAGCAAATTTGAAGATCCTAGGCCAAACCCTTGAGCAGTTATCGATCGCAAACCATTTCACCCTTTAAGGTCATGGTGACCTTGACCTTTGACCTAAAAAACAATAGGACTCATCTAGTTGTCATGACCAACCACCTAAGCAAATTTGAAGATCCTAAGCCAAACCCTTGAGCAGTTATTGATCAGAAACCATTTTACCAGTTAAGGTCATGGTGACCTTGACCTTTGACCTAGTGACCTCAAAATCAATAGGGGTCATCCAGTGGTCATGACCAACTACCACAGCAAGTTTGAAGATTCTAAGCTAAACCCTTAAGCAGTTATTGATCGGAAACCATTTAACCATTTAAGGTCATGGTGACCTTGACCTTTGACCTAGTGACCTCAAAAATAATAGGGGTTATCTAATGGTCATGACCAACCACCACAGCAAGTTTGAAGATCCTAAGCCAAACCCTTGAGCAGTTATTGATCGCAAACCATTTCACCAGTTAAGGTCATGGTGACCTTGACCTTTGACTTATTGACCTAAAAAACAATAGGGCTCATCTAGTTGTCATGACCAACCACCTAAGCAAATTTGAAGATCCTAAGCCAAACAATTGAGCAGTTATTGATCAGAAACCATTTTACAAGTTAAGGTCATGGTGACCTTGACCTTTGACCTAGTGACCTCAAATACAATAGGGGCCATCCAGTTGTCATGACCAACTACCGTAGCAAGTTTGAAGATTCTAAGCCAAACCCTTGAGCAGTTATTGATCGGAAACCATTTGACCAGTTAAGAGCATGGTGACCTTGACCTTTGACCTAGTGACCTAAAAAGCAAAAGGGGTCATCTAGTGGTCATTACCAACCACCACAGCAAATTTGAAGATCCTAGGCCAAACCCTTGAGCAGTTATCGATCGCAAACCATTTCACCCTTTAAGGTCATGGTGACCTTGACCTTTGACCTATTGACCTAAAAAACAATAGGACTCATCTAGTTGTCATGACCAACCACCTAAGCAAATTTGAAGATCCTAAGCCAAACCCTTGAGCAGTTATTGATCAGAAACCATTTTACCAGTTAAGGTCATGGTGACCTTGACCTTTGACCTAGTGACCTCAAAATCAATAGGGGTCATCCAGTGGTCATGACCAACTACCACAGCAAGTTTGAAGATTCTAAGCTAAACCCTTAAGCAGTTATTGATCGGAAACCATTTAACCATTTAAGGTCATGGTGACCTTGACCTTTGACCTAGTGACCTCAAAATCAATAGGGGTCATCTAGTGGTCATGACCAACCACCACAGCAAGTTTGAAGATCCCAAGCCAAACCCTTGAGCAGTTATTGATCGGAAACTATTTCCCCATTTTAGGTCATGGTGACCTTGACCTTTGACCTAGTGACCTCAAAAACAATAGGGGTCATCTACTTGTCATGACCAACCACCACAGCAAGTTTGAAGATTCTAGGCCAAGTCGTTTATTAGTTATCGTTCGGAAACCATCGATCTACCGACCGACAGACAGACCGACCGACCGACCTACCGACCGACATGTGCAAAGCAATATACCCCCATTTTTTCAAAAGGGGGGTATAATAATACAGATCCCCCTATATACGTCTATGCATCCTGGTGGGAGTCACATCGTTTCGCTCTAGCGTTTTTTCAAATTCGCGGTCTTGCAGCGACAAGACGGAGCAATATTTAAGAAAAGCACTAACTGTGCCGCTTAATATATGGATTTTGGAACGGATCAAGACCAAAATGATTGAAATCGGTGTTGAATTGGCTTTGCTGTAAGACTTTGAAAAACATGACTGTTGAATTTTCCGCCGTTGATCTGACGTAGTTAGGTACCTTTCAATACATATATAGACCCGAAAGGAAATTTATTTTCCGGGTCGTGTTTTTCTTGTTTTTCGGAGTGGTTTAGGGTTCATATAGATAGTTTTAGGCTAGTTATACATACTTCGATCACATTTTTTTTTTGGGGGGGGGGGGGTTCTATGGGTGAGTCCAAGCATGCGTCGGGCACCTTTGGATAATAGTAGAGTACGTAGTTGAATAGTGGAATAGGATCTGCAAAATAAACAGAAGTTCAGAGAAACGACTATTTTTAACAAATGTAATTATTCAGTAAATGCAGTATGTTGTCAAATACGCATAATAACAATATTCAAGCGATTCTGTATAATTAACTAATAAATAAACCAAGTAAACTCACCAGCTGGTCGGAAAGTATAGCCTGCTTTTAATAAAGCAATGAAGGAAGTACAGACAGAAATAGATCTTCTATGATGTCTTTGCTATAAGAGTTAGAGCCAGAATGAGAGCGGGAGCTTAGAGAGGTGTTGCACATTAACTTGTGTCACGTGACTAAAGTAGCCACATTACCCTCGCATGCATATTTCAGACACTCCCAAACCCATTCACTCTCTTTCCAACCATGGATATATACAGGTAAATAAGTATAAACAATGAAGCGGGCTATAGCCAGCGGAAATCGACAATGCTGTTTCAAGATAAAGCGCTAGCAACAGCAGTGAAGGGGAACTAAATCTGGGTAACATATTGATCTGGATAAAAACCCCAAACAGTTTTCTGTAGTATGAGTATGAAGATTTAACTTAGAAATTTTATGCAAGTCAAAATGCAATTTAAAGAAACAACAATCCCCCACCCGAAACCTTTTCTGATCTTGGTCCAAACCAAACTGATAAAAGTCATGGTAATGCTTCAGATAACTGTGAAAACATGATTATGCAATGGCCCAATGGGATACGGAGAAGTGCCCTTCAGGAGAAGTGCCCTTCGTTTCTTACTTGGTGAAGTGCCCCCTCTGTTGCATTTTAAAAGGCGGAGAAGTGCCCTTCCGTCATAATTGAAGGGCCGGAGAACTGCCCTTCTGTGTCATAAAAAAACCCGTAACAAAGAAGTGCCCCTCCGTTGCATTTTAAAAGGCGGAGAACAACAATAATTATTCTGTTTACTCACTGTTTTGTATTTGAATACACACAGCATATTCTCACTGAAGTTTGCAGAAAATGGCGCTCACTTTATAAAAGGGAGGCAATTCTGTTGATGTAACAGTATCAATATCTTCATTAAAATGAATGGTTTATTAGCATCAACATTCGGTTAACATTTCTAACGGCAGTGTGATAATTTTATTTTAAAAAAAACTAGAACTATCACTAAAGGTGATGAATACCCCCACACGGCAGCCTTGATTGCAAATCCAAGTTTTGAACATGTAACAGGACCAAATAACAAAAATACCCAAAGTTCAAATAGAGAAAATTCTGTAATTTATGCCAATTATCAAGTGAATCAGGTTGAAATAGAAGGAGGAGTTCAAAGTACTAACTTTTGCCTGCTAATTTCAAGGCCAAATGTCAAGGTCAAGGTCACAGAGACCTGAAATTTGTGTCTTGCACATCTACTACTCCTGAGTAACATTTATGCCAAGAATCAAGTATATCAAGTTGAAAGTGAAGGAGGAATTTTGCCTGCCAATTTTAAGACCAATTTCAAGGCCAAAGGTCAAGGTCACAGAGATTTTAAATTTGTGTCTTGCACATCTACTACTCCTGAGTAACATTTATGCCAAGTATCAAGTGAATCAGGTTGAAAGTGAAGGAGGAGTTCAAAGTACAAGATTTTGTCTGCCAATTTTAAGACCAATTTCAAGGCCAACTGTCAAGGTCAAGGTCACAGAGACCTGAAATTTGTGTCTTGCACATCTACTACTCCTGAGTAACATTTATGCCAAGTATCAAGTGAATCAGGTTGAAATTGAAGGAGGAGTTCAAAGTACAAGATTTTGCCTGCCAACATCATGACCAATTTCAAGGCCAAAGGTCAAGGTCAAGGTCACAGAGACCTGAAATTTGTGTCTTGCACATCTACTACTCCTGAGTAACATTTATGCCACGTATCAAATGAATCAGGTTGAAAGTGAAGGAGGAGTTCAAAGTACAAGATTTTGCTTGCCAATTTTAAGACCAATTTCAAGGTCAAAGGTCAAGGTCACAGAGATTTTAAATTTGTGTCTTGCATATCTACTACTCCTGAGTAACATTTATGCCAAGTATCAAGTGAATCAGGTTGAAATTGAAGGAGCAGTTCAAAGTACAAGATTTTGCCTGCCAATTTCAAGACCAATTTCAAGGCCAAAGGTCAAGGTCACAGAGATTTTTAATTTGTGTCTTGCACATCTACTACTCCTGAGTAACATTTATGCCAAGTATCAAGTGAATCAGGTTGAAAGTGAAGGAGGAGTTCAAAGTACAAGATTTTGCCTGCCAATTTCAAGACCAATTTCAAGGCCAAAGGTCAAGGTCAAGGTCATAGAGACCTGAAATTTGTGTCTTGCACATCTACTACTCCTGAGTAACATTTATGCCAAGTAACAAGTGAATCAGGTTGAAATTGAAGGAGGAGTTCAAAGTACAAGATTTTGCCTGCCAACATCATGACCAATTTCAAGGCCAAAGGTCAAGGTCAAAGAGACCTGAAATTTGTGTCTTGCACATCTACTACTCCTGAGTAACATTTATGCCAAGTATCAAATGAATCAGGTTGAAAGTGAAGGAGGAGTTTGCCGTACAAGATTTTGCTTGCCAATTTTAAGACCAATTTCAAGGTCAAAGGTCAAGGTCACAGATATTTTAAATTTGTGTCTTGCATATCTACTACTCCTGAGTAACATTTATGCCAAGTATCAAGTGAATCAGGTTGAAAGTGAAGGAGCAGTTCAAAGTACAAGATTTTGCCTGCCAATTTCAAGACCAATTTCAAGGCCAAAGGTCAAGGTCAATGTCACAGAGACCTGAAATTTGTGTCTTGCACATCTACTACTCCTGAGTAACATTAATGCCAAGTATCAAGTGAATCAGGTTGAAAGTGAAGGAGGAGTTCAAAGTACAAGATTTTGCCTGCCAATTTCAAGACCAATTTCAAGGCCAAAGGTCAAGGTCAAGGTCACAGAGACCTGAAATGTGTGTCTTGCACATCTACTACTCCTGAGTAACATTTATGCCAAGTATCAAGTGAATCAGGTTGAATATGAAGGAGGAGTTCAAAGTACAAGCTTTTGCCTGCCAATTTCAAGACCAATTTCAAGGCCAAAGGTCAAGGTCAAGGTCACAGAGACCTGAAATTTGTGTCTTGCACATCTACTACTCCTGATCAACAATTATGCCAAGTGAATCGGGTTGAAACTGAAGGAGGAGTTCGCCGTACAAGATTTTGCCTGCCAATTTCAAGACCAATTTCAAGGCCAAAGGTCAATGTCAAGGTCACAGAGACCTGAAATTTGTGTCTTGCACATCTACTACTCCTGAGTAACATTTATGCCAAGTATCAAGTGAATCAGGTTGAATGTGAAGGAGGAGTTCAAAGTACAAGCTTTTGCCTGCCAATTTTAAGACCAATTTCAAGGCCAAAGGTCAAGGTCAAGGTCACAGAGACCTGAAATTTGTGTCTTGCACATCTACTACTCCTGATTAACAATTATGCCAAGTGTCAAGTGAATCGGGTTGAAACTGAAGGAGGAGTTCGCCGTACAAGATTTTGCAGACAGACCGACCGACCGCCCGACCGACCGCCCAACCGACCGACAGGCTGATTCCAGTATACCCCCCTCAAACTCTGTTTGTGGGGGTATAATGAATTGGTAGCTCTATATGTTATTTGATAATTTAGTTATTAGTTATTATTCAATCTACATGCATTGCAATTGTCATTTTACTGAAAGTATAAAAGAAACGTAAATCTATACCTGGCGTGCATGAAACATACAAAATGATAAACGGCGGCTTTCTTTTAATGCAAACTGAAAACGGCGACTTACTTTATATGTAACGATTACTCAATCGACGACCAATTAAAGCCCAATGGCGCCTTTCTTTAAAAGTAACAAATACTCAGCAATTAAAGCCGGATCAATAAACAGATTAATGCAAACTGAAAACTGCTGTTTCCTTTATTTGTAATAAACACTCAATCGACCACAAATTAAAGCTCGGCACGCTAATTATGTGAAATGCATTTTGACAGGCACTACTCAAAATGCAAACTGTTTACACCAAATGTATAAAATACATGCAATGCATGTCGAACTTTACCAGAAATTGAATTTGTCAAGAGTCAGAGAGGTGCTACGAAACGTACATGCATGAGTCATGCAGGAAACACCGCATACAAAACACACAACCGCCCAAACAGCACCACAACTACAACCAGCAAATGCACATGTATATAAAAGACACAAAGAGATGCACAGACATAACAATCAATAGGGGAAGATGGAAGTACCGCCTTGGAACGGTCAGTGACAAAAGTCACTGGGGGATTAAACCTGTTTTGGGGCGCCAAACCTCATACTTATTCCATCCCCACCCTAAAAGACAAACAGTGTAAATAAATGTTTCCCCTCTCCGACTAAGCTACAACAACCGCGATGGCAAATACAGTGGTAAAGTGCATGTAAAACGAAAAAATTTAAGTGAAACAAACTGTATCCACAAAGTGAGAAAATGGGTATGTCGAATAATCTTACGAAGTTTGTAAATCACATCACCATAAAATTCAGGATGAGAAATACAGTGACGCAGGAGCGACTTGAGATTACATTTGTACTTGCTAATAAGTAAAAGATTATGGTAGTTTATGGTATCTATATCCTTGCTTAAGCAACCCGGACAGACTCGCCGAGTTCCCTGTTCCGTTCCCGGAAGCCTTCCACACCAACCTCATTTACGACAATGAGGCACCATGTTACAGGATCCTGGTGTTTGCCACGGAAGACGGTTTAGTTCTTTTTGAGTCAGTCAAGACGTGGTTCACGGATGGCACCCACTCTACCGGTAAACACATTGTTAATTCATAACAAGTCTGATAAGTAAATCGGTGCCATTGGGATTTTATGATTTATGTTTTAATTCAATAACAATGACAATGGATAGAATATACAATTAATATAATATATAATTTTGGATATCTGAGACCCGTTTCCTCAACATTGTAATAGCCGTACGTCGTGATGTTAAATCCAGCGAAAACGAGTTCCAGCTCCACATGCGTTCGAGCAAGTATTCACTGTTCGTGTGCCTCTTGGTGAGACGTCCGGGATAGCAGCCTATGCCTTGCTACCGTCCAAGGAGCAAGCCGCATACGAGGGTTGTTTGACGGCCATACTAGATGCTTGCCTGGCAAGAGACATACGTTCAACACCATCGAAGGGCGTCTGCGACTATGACGTGGCCATCCACAACGCCTTGCGCCCAGTTATGGCAAGCGATATTCAAATCCAGGTATGTATTATTTCCTAAAACTACATTAAAAAATACAGCGGCAATTCAAGACAGGTGGCAGCTTAATGCAATAAATACAGAAAGCTGTCATCTGTCTTCAGGGCCCATTAGGCTTCTTGTCATGTGTTCACCCTCTTCTATGTTGTGGGTAAGTCCGGCGGGGATACCTTTATTTACACTATTTGTAAAGCTAGGGTGACTTTGAAAAAAGTATTTGGTTAGGACGTCCGTAAACCGGTTTAAACCCCCAGTGGTGTTTTTGCTACTGACCGTGCCAAGGTAGTACTCTCTTTGTCACCCTTCCTTTTGTTTGCCTTGCTTCTTTGTGCTTGTGGTTTTGTTCATGTGTGGAGTGTTTGTCTCTAGTTCTTGTGTGTTTGTTGGTGTTTTCTGTATTCATCCCATGTGTGAGAGTGCGTTTGGGTGTATGGTTGTGTGTTGGTGTGTGTGTGTCATGGTATCTATCGGTGTTTTGGTAGTGGTTGCGTCTTGTATGTGGCTTTGTCTGCTTGACTTTACTACTTTTCCATTCAAAAACGAGTGACCTTTAAACAAAGGTGTGACTTACTGCAGGGTGGTATACTTTGTATTCTGAGTAATTTTGTCGAAATGTGTAGGGAAGGAATAAGAAACATTGATGACCCTTATGATCAATTGACCTGTTATATATTTTCAACAGTCCAGCAGTGAAAATGCAAATATACCATATATATTCATATACATTATTATACATCGTACATGTTTTCTGGATTATTTGTTTCAGAGCTGCTTCTACCACCTCACCCAAAGTACTTGGCGCCACGTACAGAGTAAAGGTCTCCAGATGCTGTACAGAGAAGACGAGGAGATCCGCAAGTTCTGTGGCAAAGTGGACGGATTGGCTTTCCTGTCCACAGAGAAGGTACTGGGTGGCATGGCGACACTATTGGAAACTGCCCCTGCAGCTCTAACAGGAATCATCGAATACTTCGATACCACCTACGGGATCGGGGGATTTCGGTAAGATATTTATTAAAATGTTTACAAATCTGGACTTTCTGATCGGAAAATACCAAGCATAATGACCATGTAATAATGGGTTCAAGTCACTGGTCGGCCATAAGCACCCATCTTTGTGGACTGTGGTGGCTTGCTTAAACAAGAGTACCGCATACGGTACATAATACGCCCACTTGCAAACTTTCTGACTCAATATGCCTTATAAGTGTTGACATTTTCAAATCTGTGCTTAAGATCTTGATTTCCATGTTAAGGTGATACTATTTTTAAAAAAATTGAATATCTTTTTTTAAAAAAAAAGTTAAAGCTAATCCTCATATTTGCAGATTTTTGTAAAGTGCAACGACCATACCTCTGTAAAAACAAACTGAATGAACCTCAAAATAAACTCAGCTTCAGATTTTGTTGCTTAAAACATTTGTATTAAGTTTCATTTATATCATTTTAATAGTTTTCCCAGAAAACAACAGACAAACTAAAAGTTGACAAGACAAACAAAGCAACAAACACACAAAGTTCAAGGACTATAACTTTAGAATAAAATGACATATCAAAAACCCCGCAATATATGTGAAAATTCATATTAAGGTTTAACCATATAAAAAAATTGAAGTAAATATCCTTTGAAATTAAAAAGTTATGGCCATCCTCATATTTGCACAGATTTGCATTATTATTTTTAAGTGCAAGGGCCATAACTCTAAAACAACCAATCAAATGAACCTTAGAATCAACTCAGCTTCAGATCATGATGCATTTAACATTTGTGTGAAGTTTCATTAATATCTGTCAAACAGTTTTCCCAGAAAACAGCGGACAAACTATATGCATATATTTGCATTATTTTTTAAGAATCAACTCAGCTTCATATTTTGATGCAATAAACATATGTGTGAAGTTTAAGGTGGCGAGATAGTTTAGCCCCAGATATTGAAAAATCATATTTGAAACTACCTAGAGCCATTTCTTCTGAGCCTAGTGGGTTAGTCATATTAATTTATTTGATAATTTATCAGAAACATCGACAATCCTTTCAAAACCGACATTTGAAATCTATTTAAATGTGCCAGTTTGATTTTTTTCAAACTGCGATTACAATGTTATCTTTTGGACTAAACTTATTGTAATTGGCCAATATGTAAATCATTAGCATGTCCAGGGAACTGTGACACAGGTGTTTGCTAAAACTCTCGGTTTGGGATTTATGCAATATTTTAGTTTTAAGACTCCTAAAATTCAGCCTCCCGCTATGTTTCATTTGATTTAAGACGATCGAAGAAAGATATCAAAACACTGTGACACGGATCCCTGGCTAAGACAATGCTCTTTGATATGCCACAAACCGTGTATAATTCGGACACAAATTACAGAAGTTATGATTGTTTGAAAAAGCCGACTCCTTTAAATTTGCATCTGTCAAAAACATGAAAAGGAATAGAAAGACCCCCATTGTGTTGCATAATCTTATAATTATCTATAGCTTTCAATCAAATTTATATCCAATGGAGAGCTTATATGTGTGATATTTTCCACTAAGCTCCCCCCCCCTTCCTTCAATCCGATCAATTAAACAAGAGATGTCACAGTCAAGTGACAAATGCCCCCAAAAATTGTACCCCGTGATCTTGACCTTTGACCCATGGACCAGGGAGTTGACACATCGTCTTTGTGTGGTGAACATTTGTGTCAGGTTCCTTTGAAATCCATTCTAAGATAAACAAGTAATTGTATCCTGTGACCTTGACCTTTGACATATGGACCAGGGACCTGAACGCGACACATCGTCTTTGTCTGGTGAACACATGTGCCAAGTCATATTGAAATCCATTGATAGATAAAGAAGTTACATACCGGACAAGAAATTTGTGACAAAGTAATTGTACTCTGTGACCTTGACCTTTGACCCATGGACCTGGGAGTTGAACGCGACACATCGTCTTTGTCTGGTGAACATTTGTGGCAAGTTATATTGAAATCCATTGACAGATAAAGAAGTTACAGGCCGGACACGAAATTTGTTACAAATTAATTGTACCCCGTGACCTTGACCTTTGACCCATGGACCTGGGAGTTGAACGAGACACATTGTCTTTGTGTGGTGAACATTTGTGTCAAGTTATATTGAAATCCATTGATAGATAAAGAAGTTACAGACCGGACATGAACTTTGTGACAAAGTAATTGTATCCTGTGACCTTGACCTTTGAGCCATGGACCAGGGAGTTAAATGCGACACATCATCCTTGTGTGGTGAACATTTGTGGCAAGTTATATTGAAATCCATTGATAGATAAAGAAGTTACAGGCCGGACACGAAATTTGTTACAAAGTTATTTTACCCTGTGACCTTGACCTTTGACCCATGGACCTGGGAATTGAACGCGACACATTGTCTTTGTGTGGTGAACATTTGTGCCAAGTTATATTGAAATACATTGATAGATGAAGAAGTTACAGACCGGACACGAACTTTGTGACAAAGTAATTGTACACTGTGACCTTGACCTTTGACCCACGGACCAGGGAGTTGAATGCGACACATCATCCTTGTGTGGTGAACATTTGTGGCAAGTTATATTGAAATCCATTGATAGATAAAGAAGTTACAGGCCGGACACGAAATTTGTTACAAAGTTATTTTACCCTGTGACCTTGACCTTTGACCCATGGACCAGGGAGTTGCACGCGACACATCGTCTCTGTCTGGTGAACATTTGTGCCAAGTTATATTGAAATACATTGATAGATGAAGAAGTTACAGACCGGACACGAATTTGGGACGGACGGAAGGACAGACGGACGGACAGACGGACAATGCGATCACTATATGCCCGCCTTTGGGGGCATAAAAAGCTGATTTAATTGCCTGTTTCCCATAAATCACCCATCAGAAAGCTTATCTAGTCATGTGGCCTACCTAGTTTGAAGCTACCTAGAGGGAAATGTGGATAAAAAGCTGCCTATTGCTTTATTACGTATGTGCCCTAATGATCAATTCCCCCTAGGTACCCCTGATAAGCCTTCCTCGTAAATGGCTGACTGGCTAAGTCAGAGAAAAGCTCGATGGTAATCAAGTAAAAGGGGTTTATATGACTTTTGTGGTATATTTTATGGTATTTCGTTCATGCAAAGGATAAAAGAGTCTATATATACTCATCTCTATTCATGAATCAAAGGCCTGAATGGCCATAATGGCGTTCGGGTTTGATATGGATGTTTTGTGTAAGGGGGGGAAGTTGATGTACACGTTAATAACAATAACGTCTTGGAATTGATAACAGTATTAATAACAACACATTTTGTGAAACACTATGCCCCTGATTGTGACGAATATAAATTTGACCCGTAATGTGACATTTAACTGTAATATAACCTTGATTTTAATAAGTCCCCCCCCCCCCCCCAAAAAAAAAAAATAAAAAAAAATAAATAAAAATGTTCGCCTCTGTAAGTTGCATAGACATGCCAGGTTTGAAGTATGTATGTGCAATGGCTACAAAGTTATTGCCAACATTAAAGTTTGAGCCAAGCCAACAAACCAACAAAGTCAGCCCCCCCCCCTTGATTGGGGGCATAAAAATATGACAGACTGAAACAAAAGGAGCCATCTCATGATCTGCTGTTTATATATAGTTTCTATGGCAAAGGAATATCTTAATTATATTCATGATGTCATTATTTCTTATATGAATATTCATGAAGTAAGGGGTCAATTAATGCTTTCATGTCCAAAGCTGATGCAAAAAACTGAAGCACAACATCAAAATGATAAAAAACAACCTATAATCCTACATTTTTTGTTCAACTAATTCTTACACATAACATTTATTTTTCCATGTTTAGCACTCGTTTATTTTGAATAAATGTAGTCTGCTTACAAATTTGAAGGTAGACTGTTTTTATTTTTAATATTACTAAGTAGATCCATACATGTACATACAATTACGGTAGTTGTTTGGAACCTGATGAAACTCAAATTCAGAACTACAGTCAGAAGTAGAGTTGTAAGCTGGGAAAGACATTTCAACAAATTGCTACATACTTTCGCTTTTACACGACACAAACGTCTTGAGCAAACGACAACTTGTCGGCGACTCGGCGGTTACACGATACATAGAAGAGACTCTTATTTTCACAGTTGTTATTGACACTGGAATATAATTTGATTGAATATGTGTTGAAAACCTTCTATGGATAATACTTACTTTGATAAGCCGATAGAACCCCGTGTTTTTACGGTTTTACTTCTTGTAAGATTTAGACTTGTGTTGAGGTTGGATGCCATAGTCAAAACACGCTGTTCGATACGTGATAAATGTGTATATGGGAATTCCGAATTTCATTGGTTGATTTATTTTTTGAGTACGGGTCAAACGGAAATGACCGAAAACGATGTAAAAGACAGTTTGATTGGCTGAAGATGTAGGTCTATATGCTAATCAGTTACGAATGTGTATAAAAATGCAATCGGAAACCTCGGCTATGTTCCTTCTGCTTTAGAACGCCAAGGTGTTGCGAAAACTACGGTAAAAATATTCGTTCGCGTCTTCTTATTCTTCTTCCGATTAAAGTACAGGGCCCACTCTGGAGCATCGACATACTTGGAGTTTATTAAAATTCAAGACTTTTAAAAAGTTTATCTTTGTGTAGATTAGTAGTAATTATCTCACACAGCGAATTATTATTAAATACATGAAGAGTAAACAAATACATGAACATTTTACAGACTTGAAGAAAACTATTTTGTCTTGCGCATGTTCACTAGACAAGTGAACTCGTTGCCGTAAAGAGACCGACTAGTATATGGCGTTGCGAACGCCATAAAAATGATTTTTATTGTGTTTCTAACATACTGTGGCACCTTAAATACAGTTACATCTGTGTCTGTTTTTGGTTTCCGTACAATATCTCCTCAAGGAATGGTCCATCAATTTGCTCAGTGTACTTGATATTCACTTATGCTGCTGCAATCTGATTAGACGATTTGTTTCCGTGCAATATGATATGGTCCAAATTTCACCAAACTTGCTTGGTGTACTTGATATCCAAGAACCCCGCATGGTTACTGTGTTTGGCAATTTCTGCACATATTTATTGATGATGATACAATCTGATTGGCTGATTGTTTCTGTGACATATATTCTGAAAGATTGGTCAGATTTCTATCAAACTTGATCACTATATGCTTATTATTCAAGTACCAAGCAAGAGTACCCAATTAAGCAATTACATGCATATTTAATTATGCTGCTGCAGTTCTGCATTAAAGAATCAGGCTAACAATATGCAGGCGTAAGCGATACCTCAAACAACTATAGGTTTTTGTCACAAAAACGGATGTCTCCCCTCGAATAAAAACAATATGTAAAGGGAAATCACTAAAAATGTTATGGTCTTGATGAATGATACTTCCCCTCATTATGCGTTTTCCACACTACATTTTTCAAGAAGAAAATGATAACAGCTAATAACTCCAAAAATACTGATACCAGATTTATGGCCCTTGTGCATGATACTTACTTTCATCATGCTCTTTCCAAAAATAAAATGTCATTCCAATAGCATCAGTCGAACAGGAGTTATTGATCGGCCAAAAAATGTAACAAAGGGCAATAACTCCAAAAGTATTGAAGCCAGAATTATGGCCCTTGTTCATGACACTTTCTGTCATCATGCTCTCTCCATGTATGAAGTTTCAATACGATGGCAAGAGCCATGTAGAAATTATCGTCCGGACAAGAAAGAATTAAACAAATGTACAAGGGGCAATAACTCTAAATTTATTGAAGCTCGAGTTAAGGGTCTTA
Organism: Azorinus chamasolen; assembly: GCA_963576725.1. Lineage (NCBI taxonomy): Eukaryota > Metazoa > Mollusca > Bivalvia > Cardiida > Solecurtidae > Azorinus > Azorinus chamasolen. The sequence goes on along the minus strand of OY755238.1, from coordinate 31,341,187 downwards.
TGCATGACACTTTCTCTTATCATGATCGTTCCATGTATGAAGTTTCACTCCAATGGCATGTGTCACAGGAGTATTTTATCCGGAAAAAAATTGTGATTATTTTACAAAGGGCAATAACTCCAATATTAGTGAAGCCAGAGTTATGGACCTTGTGTATGACACTTCCTCTCGTTATGATCTTTCCATATATGAAGTTTCAATCCAATGGCATGAGCCATATAGAAGTTATCGTCCGGACAAAAAAGTGTGATTTTTTTACAAAGGGCAATAACTCCTATATTAGTGAAGCCAGAGTTATGTACCTTCTGCATGACACTTCCTCTCATTATGCTCTTTCCATATATGAAGTTTCAATCAACTGGCATCAGGCATATTGAAGTTATTGTCCGGACAAAAAATTATGATATTTTTTACAAAGGGCAATAACTCCAATATTAGTGAAGCCAGAGTTATGGACCATGTGCATGACACTTCCTCTCGTCACGATCTTTCCATATATGAAGTTTCAATCCAATGGCATGAGCCATATAGGAGTTATCGTCCGGACAAAAAATTGGGATATTTTTTACAAAGGGCAATAACTCCAATATTAGTGAAGTCAGAGTTATGGACCTTGTGCATGACACTTCCTCTCGTCATGATCTTTCCATATAAGAAGTTTCAATCCAATGGCATGAGCCATATAGGAGTTGTCGTCCGGACAAAAAAGCGTGATTTTTTTTACAAGGGGCAATAACTCCTATATTAGTGAAGCCAGAGTTATGGACCTTGTGCATGACAATTCCTCTCATTATGCTCTTTCCATATATGAAGTTTCAATCAACTGGCATCAGGCATATTGAAGTTATCGTCCGAACAAAAAGTGTGACGGACAGACGGACAGACGGACGGACAGACAGACGGACAGACAGACAGACAGACAACTCTCACGAAAACAATATGTCTCCCCCATATAAATATGGGGGGAGACATAAATACTCAATCGACCACAAATTAAAGCTTGGCTAGTTTATGTTAATTAAGTAGGTTAGGGTCCAGGTCAAATTGTTCGAGCTATACTTAAATTGACAACCAAATTGGAACCGAACCGATTCATTGCACATGTGTATGGTTGTTTTAGAACGTTGCAACTAGTTTCGATCTCGCTGAGACGCTTGGTCAATGGGAGTCTTGACAAGATGCACACTAGTTGCAACTCCGATTATAAAGGCCTATCATGGTGAATAAACCGAACCTGCTTCAGTATATGATAAATTAAGAGAAAAATCCATTCGACTGAGCAGTACATTTAAGCAAACAATAAATCTGCGAAATGATCTGTTTTGCAGGATTAGTACATTTCAAGCTTGGATCCAGATTACTCATGCTTCAGGGTCTCACCAAGATCAAAGCTGTTTGCATATGGCATATGAAAGAGCAATAATCAATTTATATTTTAACATGCTGTGTGTTATTCAAACACACATCAGTTGAGTAAACGGAAACATAAATCAAATCCACCGGCATATAAATGTAAAATGAGGATTGTGGGCTTTTTGTTATGACATTAAGGGGCACTTCTCCGGCCCTTCAATTATGACGGAGGAGCACTTCTCTGCCTCTTAAAATGCAACGGAGGGGCATTTCTCAACCCAGTAAGAAAAGCGGCACACTTCTCCGGAAGGGCACTTCTCAGTGATTCAAATTTAACAGATCTTTATCGAGAGAGTATAAAAAACTTCATTTTTCTTGTATGATATGAATAAAATAACTGAGTAATATAACTTAAATACAATAGTAGACGAAATGGGAACTACATGTAGGTACATTTTAGAGTAGACGAAATGGGAATGAAATACAATAGACGAGATGGGAATAAACAAAACAGGCATATGGAGTGAAGGGTTTATGATCATGAAGTGATTAATTCATGCATAAATTTTAATAAGGGAAATAGTTTAATTATAACATAAACTTATCTTTTCATTAAATATTATCCTATTTGTCATTTTGGAACATGGCCAATATTTGCCTAAATTCATAGAAAAAATGCCAAATTGTTAATTGGATGCAGAAAACTTTGAGATACTATGATCTTGATTGTGCTTGATTTTCCAGTTGATTATTTTGAAGTACAAGTTACCCCAGCAACATATATATACTGCTGTGATGCAAAAGTAATACATAAGAAGTGTCCAATGCAGGTTTCATTTCCCTATAATAAACATTTTATGTTTATGTTGGGTATTTGACAAAGGACCAATTTGATAACTGACATCTGGGGGCTAGCTACACAGTGGGGGTATTTAGTCACACGCCACAAATTTCTCCTGTATGTGTGTATGTGTATTAATTGCTTTATAAATTGCTTTCTGTCGGTGTTTTGGTGACGGTGGCGTTTTGTGTGTGGCTTTTCCTGCTTGACTTTACTACTTTTTAGCTCACCAGAGCACTTTTGTGCTCAGGGTGAGCTTTTGTGATCGCTTGATGTCCGTCGTCCGTCGTGCGTCGTCGGGCGTCAACAATTTGAACCTTTAAAAATCTTCTCCTCTGAATCTACAGGGTTCTCAGCTTTCATCTTTGGAACATAGCATCATCTTTAGGTCCTCTGCAAAAGTTATATAATTTTCGCCCCTGGGGTCAAAATTGGCCCCGCCCCAGGGGTGCCTTGTTTTCTATTGAAATATATAGTAAAACTTTGAAAATCTTCTCCTCTGAATCTACAGGGTTCTCAGCTTTCATATTTGGCACATAGCATCATGTTCAGGTCCTCTACAAAAGTTATATAAATTATGGCCCTGGGGTCAAAATTGGCTCCGCCCCAGGGGTAGCCAGATTTCAATAGAAACATATAGTGTCAACTTTGAAAATCTTCTTCTCTGAATTTACAGCATTCTAAGCTTTCATATTTGGCACATAGCATCATGTTCAGGTCCTCTACAAAAGTTATATAAATTATGCCCCTGGGGGCAAATTTGGCCCCGCCCCAGGGGTAGCCAGATTTCAATAGAAACATATAGTGACAACTTTGAAAATCTTTTCTTCTGAATCAGCAGGGTTCTCAGCTTTCATATTTGGCACATAGCATCATGTTCAGGTCCCCTACAAAATTTGTATAAATTATGCCCCTGGGGTCAAAATTGGCCCCGCCCCAGGGGTGGTCAGTTTTCAATAGAAACATATAGTGAAACTTTGAAAATCTTCTCCTCTGAAACTGGAAGGTTCTCAGCTTTCATAATTGGCACATAGCATCATGTTCAGGACCTCTACAAAAATTATATACATTATGCCCCCTGGGGTCAAAATTGACCTCGCCCCAGGGGTGGCCAGTTTTCAATAGAAACATATAGTGAAAACTTTGAAAACCTTCTCCTCTAAATTTACAGGGTTCTTAGCTTTCATATTTGGCACATAGGATCATATTCAGGTCCTCTACAAAAGTTATTTAAATTATGCCCCAGGGGTTAAAATTGGCCCCGCCCCAGGGGTAGCCATGTCTCAATAGAAACATATAGTGACAACTTTGAAAATCTTCAACTCAGAAACTGAAAGGTTCTCAGCTTTCATATTTGACACATAACATCATGTTCAGGTCCTCTACAAGAGTTATATAAATTATGCCCCCGGGGTCAAAATTGGCCCCGCCCCAGGGGTAGCCAGTTCGCAAAAGAAACATATAGTGTCAAATTTGAAAATATTTTCCTCAGAAACTGGAAGGTTCTCAGCTTTCATATTTGGCACATAGCATCATGTTCAGGTCCTCTACAAAAGTTGTATGAATTATGCCCCTTGGATCAAAATTGGCCCGCCCCAGGGGTGGCTAGTTTTCTCTAGAAACATATAGTGAAAACTTTGAACATCTTCTCCTCTGATTGCCTGGTGAGCGATGTCAGGGCCATTCTGGCCCTCTTGTTCATTGGTAGAATATGACCTAAGGCTAGGAGTATATGAATAGAATTGGTTGAGTCATTTGTTCATTAATTCACTCATGTATTCATACAATTAGAATGATCATAAAGTTTTCTAAAGGCTATGTTTACAATTGTTTCCTTACAAACCACAATTAAAATGCATATACAGTATATCTATAATCACAAAAATGTAGTAACAGTTTTACAAACTTTAGAAACATGAATATAAATAAAATATATATAAAAAGACTTATAACGATAGGTTATCACGATCCATATTTTCTTCATTATCCCAACGAAATACATATTTTGATATTTCACAAGTTAAAGTAAATTGCAAGTTGCCACATTTACTCGATTTTCTATTTGCTATTGCAAATATTAACTAAAGTAAACAATAGGGTCATGATGGCCCTGATATCGCTCACAAGACAATCAGAGGAGAAGATTTTCAAAGTTTTCACTATAAGTTTCTATAGAAATAAAAGTACAAAAATGAGTCATGCAGGAAATACCACATACAGAACAAACACTCGCCCGAACAGCAACACAAGGAAACAGCAAATGTACATGGGTAGAAAAAACAACAAGAGACGCACAAAGACAAAACAAACATACAATAGGAGGAAGATGGAAGTACCGCCTTGGAACGGTCAGTGACAAAAGTCACCGGGGGTTGACATCCCTGGGGCGGAGCCAATTTTGACCCCAGGGGCATAATTTATATAACTTTTGTAGAGGACCTGAACATGATGTTATGTGCCAAATATAAAAGATGAGAACCTTTTAATTTCAGAGAATATTTTTTAAGTTTTCACTATGTTTCTATTGAAAACTGGCCACCCCAGGGATGGAGCCAATTTTGACCCCAGGGGCATAATTTATATATCTTTTGTAGGTGACCTGAACATGATGCTACGTGCCAAATGTGAAAGCTGAGAACCTTCCAGTTTCAGAGGAGAGGATTTTCTAAGTTTTCACTATATATTTCTATTGAAAAGTGGCCACCTCTGGGGTGGGGCCAACTTTGACCATAGGGGCATAATTTATAAAACTTTTGTTGAGGAAATGAACATGATGATATGTGCATTTATAAAACTTTTGTTGAGGAAATGAACATGATGATATGTGCAAAATATGAAAGCTAAGATCTTTCCAGTTTCAGAGGAGAAGATTGTCAAAGTTTTCACTATATGTTTCTATTGAAAACTGGCCACCCCTGAGGCAGGGTTAATTTTGACCCTAGGGGCATAATTTATAAACATTTTGTAGAGGACCTGAACATGATGCTATATGCAGAAGATGAAAGCTGAGAACCCTGCTGATTCAGAGAAGAATATTTTTAAAGGTTTAAATTGTTTATGACTGACGACGGATGACACACATCAGGTGATCACAAAAGCTCACCCTGAGCACTTCGTGCTCTGGTGAGCTAAAAACAAGGCCTCCCTGGGGTGGGGCCAATTTTGACCCCAGGGACATAATTCATAAAATAAATTGAAGAGTACCTACAGATGCTGTTATGTGCCAAAGATGAAAGCTGAGAGCCCTGTAGATTCAGGGGAGAATATTTTTAAAGGTTCAAATTGATGACGACGGACATCAGGCGATCACAAAAGCATACCATGAGCACACAGTGCTCTGATGAGCTAAAATCAATATCTGTTTTTTCTGTATTTTGCTGGATATTCTTTGTTTTTCTATTGTGCATATATTATATATTTTGCCTAAATATAAAATTCCCTTTTCATCATACATGCTTTTCCCTGCTCTATCAAGTGTCACTTCCCATGGCTAATACATAGACGTAATTTCTGGAAAAGTGTGAAAATAATTTTGGTATTTGTAGAAAGTATGGAGTCATATTTATCATACTTATATAAGCAAACAGAGCAGACCCTAATTAGACGGTTCCTGTAGGCTCTGATCTGGATATACTTTGTTTGCAAATGTGTTTATATGAAGGAAGAGGTTAAGTTTCTGTGTAAATTCCTCCCTCTCAATATGGAATCCCTACCTGGCGAGCATCACAAGTGATGTCACAAACCAAGGGAGATTATCCAGTACCCGACTGTCAAAAGGCACTGTACGCAGTACATTAAAAACTCCGATTAAATCAAAATTACACAAAAAGAGTGATTTTTTATTTGTCTGTGTTTAATTAACTGAATACTATCAGAATTTCACAAAAACCCATCCTGTTTACTTGACCTTTAAGATAAATAAATTTGACTTCTAGGTCAAAAGTCAAGGTCTAATGAAAGTGTCCATGGTACCTGACATTTTGACTCATGGTGATACATCTATACCTAAGCTCTTGGTCAAAAGACAAAAATGTTCTGGCAAAGAAAATAGTTTCCCACATAAATTTGACCTTCTCATCAATGGTCAAGGATTTTATATGAAATGATACATGATGCATCCACATGCCAATTATCAAAACCCTAGGTCAAAAGACAAAAAGAGTTGTGGCACAAACAATAAATCCTATTTAAGGTCCATGAGTCTGATATCAATGTCACAGGTCAAGTTCAAGTGAACGTCATCATGGTATGATACATTCAAATATATATTTGAAGGCCTAGGTCAAGGGTCAATAAAGTTCTGGATTGGACAAGTAACCGATTTAAGGTACATAAATTTGACATTGAGGTCAAAGGTCAAGGTCACATGAAGGCCATCAAGGTATGAGACATTAGGCCTCATCATGATATATCCATATGTCAATTATTTAAACCCTTGGTCAAAAGACAAAAAAAGTTATTACGAGTTATTGATCGGAAATTGTCAACTACATTATTAACTACAGATCGACCATTCGACAGATCACGTACAAAACCAATATAACGCCTTTTTTCCAAAGGGTGTCAAAAAAGTAAAACAATATAAGTACAAACAGTACGTCTTACCTTTCACTGAGGTGTGATTCTGCCCTAGGAACAATGTAGGATTGAGCTCCCTTAGACCTGGAGTCTCCTTCATCCAGCTCACTATTGCCACTGCCAGATCCCGGGTCTTTACAAACACAATGCCTCGTGGGTCCTTGCCCTCCTCTCCTCTGTAAGCCTTCAGTATCATTTCCTCCAATTTCTTCAGCTTGGGGTTTGTGCCATTGTCCTTCTTTGCTGCAGCCTTAATTTCTGTAAGGTTATAAAGTATATTTTAGCAGAAAACTATCATTATCACGATCTATGCGGCAAACTCGTAATGACATTTGTAAACTTTTAGGATCCAGATGAGATGCTAAGTAACTCAGCCTCTCATTAGAATCCAAACTGTTTGACACTCTGATAAAGATTTTTTTCAATTAAAACAAATGACAGATAAATCAACTTTGACAATTTAGAGAAAAACAATAAATGCTTAAAAGTTAAATTCAAATACGAAGAGTGTATCAATGTATTATGTGTATAAATATAATTGAAATCTACAAAGCTGGTTCCTTTGCAATTTAGATTGCTTTCCTGAAGGTGTATTCATAAACATTGTGTTGAAGAGTATCTATAGGACGATTGCCCCTTAGGACAATAGCCCCATATGATGATTACCCCATAGGACAATTGCCCATTGATATAAACAAGAGGGCCAGAATGGCCCTGACATCGCTCACCAGACAATAAGAGGAGAAGATTTTCAAAGTTTTCACTTTATGTTTCTATTGAAAACTTACCACCCCAGGGGCGGTGCCAAGGGACACAATTTATATAACTTTTGTAGATGACCCGAACATGATGCTAAAAGAATGTAGTGAAAGAATGGATAGAGCATTAGACCACTGGAACTTGTATTAATTCTTTAGATGCTAGAGGCGGATTCTCCCACCAATAATGACCTATGCAAACAGTTTGGATCAAGATCAGGCCCCATATAATGTGGGGCCTGATCTGATATCCAAATTGTTTGTAAATGAGACTGAACTTCCGAAAAACTTAGAAAGAAAGTGTGTAGTGGGATTCTCCCACCACTAATGACCTATGCAAACAGTTTGGATCCAGATCAGGGCCAACATAATGTGGTGCCTGATTTGATATCCAAATTGTTTGTAAATGAGACTGAACTTCTGAAAAACTTAGAAAGAAAGTGTGTAGTGGGATTCTCCCACCACTAATGACCTATGCAAACAGTTTGGATCCAGATTAGGGCCAACATAATGTGGTGCCTGATCTGATATCCAAACTGTTTGTCAATGAGACTGAACTTCTGAAAATATTAGAAAGTGTGTAGTTAGGATAACTTGTGAATATGCTGTACACAACAATTTAGCAGATTACAAAATTACCCAGCATGCAAAGAGTTAAGCTGAAATTCACAACAGATATACTCTATATTATTAGCTGGTAGCTTAATGCAGGGCATAGGTATGAAAAAAAGCTTTAAGATTGTTCTGCATTTTGAGAATTATCCACAGTTTTCTCAATCTTAAATGAGTGTGTGTTATTTGTCTAAACACAATTTCTACTCTACTGATCAGGCTAAGGGTGATTATGTAAGAGCTCTCACTGGCAGGTCTCAGCTAAGAGTGATATTAAGGAGAAACCTTTAGAATGTAGTTTGTGATGTAAAGAAGTCCATACACACAGGACAGGACCAATTTTAACCCCAGAACTATGATACTTATAAAACTCATAAAGTTATGCTAAGTAAATCTATACACCAAATATCTAAGCTCTGGGATATGTAGTTTCTGACAAGAATATTTTTGAAGTTTTTCCTATGCATAACTAGTGATCCCATAGGCTGTTTAAGCAGTCAGCTACAAAAAACTGGCAATCCCTGGGGTGGGGCTAATTTTGACCCTAGGGGCATATTTTACATAACTTTTGTAGAAGTCCTGAAGTTGAAGCTATGTGCCAAATATGAAAGCTGAGGACCTTCTAGTTTTAGAGGAGATGATGTTCAAAGTTTTCACTATATGTTTCTATTGAAAACTGAAAACCCCTGGGGCAGGGCCAATTTTGACCCCAGGGGTATAATTTATATAACTTTTGTAGAGGACCTACAGATGATGCTATGTGCCAAAGATGAAAGCTGAGACTCCTGTAGATTCAGAGGAGAAGAACTTTAAAGGTTCAAATTGTTGACGACGAACGACGGACGACGCACGCCGACGGACGACGGACATCAGGCGATCACAAAAGCTCACCCTGAGCACTTTGTGCTCTGGTGAGCTAAAAAACAATATAGCAGAATGTTGTAGTTAAATTAATATAAAAGTAATAGATACTAACTAGAGTTTGTTTTTGAGAAAAACACATGTCTCCCCCCCGGTACCCCGCCCTGCACCCATAAGAGGAATGAACGTTGTAACCAAGAGTTGCGTTTTAACAACTATTATGATCATCATGCTTAATTCAAAATCACATGACCACCTTCACATATAGATTTCACATATAGATATAGATTGGTTGTGTGTCACTTATAGATACATATAGATTGGTTTTGCATCACATATAGATTGGTTATCTGTAATTTATGTTTGTAGAAATCTATAAACACTAGTTTTCCCTATAAATTGCACATTTGAAAAAAATCCAAACTTCTGTCAAAATTGTTGCTGCCCATATTCCAATCCACATGACCATCCTCACATAAAGTTTGAATGAAAACTCTTACATAGTATAGAAGGAGTTAGCTGCACAAGACTTTTTCGCTATTACTCTATATAAGGAAAAACTCCAAATTGTTGCAGCCAAAATTCCAAACCACATGACCATCCTCACATATAGCCGGTTCATATGTAAAAGTTCGAAGTAAATCCCTCAAATAGTATAGGAGGAGTTATCTGCACAAGATTCCTCACATATAGCTGGTTCATATGTAAAAGTTTGAAGTAAATCCCTCAAATAGTGTAGGAGGAATTAGCTGCACAAGATTTTTTCGCTCTATATTCTATACAAGGAAAATAGTGTTGGGCACAAGATGTTTTCGCTATTTATTCTATATAAGGAAAATAGTGTTGGAGGAGTTAGCTGCACAATAAGTTAGCTGCACTATAAGGAACAAGAGTACCGCATACGGTACATTATACGCCCACTTGCAAACTTTCTCTGATTCAACATGCCTTATAAGTGTTGACATTTTCTAATCTGTGCTTCAGATCTTGATTTCCATATTAAGGTGATACTATTTTTAAAACAAGAGGGCCATGAGGCCCTGAAGCGCTCACCTGAGATAACCCTAGGGGCGGGGCCATTTTTGACCACAAGAAATCATGTGGACAACCTTGGTAGAGAACCACAAGGCAAAGCAGTATGCCATTAATTAAAGGTCTAAGCCTTATGGTTTCAGAAAAAACTAATATTTCATATTTTTCCCATGAAAAACTGATAAGCACTGAGGCAGGGCCAAGTTTCGCCCAGTGGTCAGGGTCGTAAGTTAAACATTCTTGGCAGAGGACCACAAGCCAAAGCTACATATTTATAGAGGACTATTAGATCATGTTAGTCATACCAAATATCAATGGTCTAGGCCTTACAGTTTCAGTAGATTTTTAAAGATTTTCCAATGAAAAACTGATAAGCCCTTGGGCGGGGCCATTTTTGGCCCGGGGGTCATAATTTGAACAATATTTGTAAAGGACCATAAGATCATGCTACATACCAAATATCAAAGGTCTAGGCCTTACAGTTTCAGAGAAGAAGATTTTTAAAGAATTTCCTATGAAAAACTGATAAGCCCTTGCACGGGGCCATTTTTGGCCCGGGGGTCATAATTTGAACGCTATTTGTAGAGGACCATAAGATCATGCTACATATTAAATATCAAAGGTCTAGGCCTTACAGCTTCAGAGAAGAAGATATTTGAAAGATTTTCCAATGAAAAACTGATAAGCCCTTGGGCGGGGCCATTTTTGGCCCGGGGGCCATAATTTGAACATTATTTGTAGAGGACCATAATATCATGCTACATACCAAATATCAAAGGTCTAGGCCTTACAGTTTCAGAGAAGAAATTTTTTAAAGATTTTCCTATGAAAAACTGATAAGCCCTTGGGCGGGGCCATTTTTGGCCTGGGGGTAATAATTTGAACCACTTTTGTTGAGGACCATTAGAACAGGCTACATACCAAATATCAAAGGTCTAGGCCTTACAGTTTCAGAGAAGAAGATTTTTAAAGATTTTCCTATGAAAAACTGATAAGCCCATGGGCGGGGCCATTTTTGGCCCGGGGGTCATAATTTGAACAATATTTGTAGAGGACCATAAGATCATGCTACATACCAAATATCAAAGGTCTAGGCCTTACAGTTTCAGAGAAGAAGATTTTTAAAGATTTTCCAATGAAAAACTGATAAGCCCTTGGGCGGGGCCATTTTCGGCCCGGGGGTCATAATTTGAACAATCTTTGTAGAGGACCATAAGATCATGCTACATACCAAATATCAAAGGTCTAGGCCTTACAGTTTCAGAGAAGAAGATTTTTAAAGATTTTCCTATGAAAAACTGATAAGCCCTTGGGCGGGGCCATTTTTGGCCCGGGGGTCATAATTTGAACCACTTTTGTTGAGGACCATTAGATCATGCTACATACCAAATATCAAAGGTCTAGGCTTTACAGTTTCAGAGAAGAAGATTTTTAAAGATTTTCCTATGAAAATTCCATATTACCATATATGGAAAAAATGACCACGCCCTCTGGCGGCCATGTTTTTTGCCGGATCAAAATTCTTTTAACAACTTTTGAAGTCTATCTCCTGAGAAACATTTTGGTGAAAACTATATTCAAATCGAACAAGTCATTCTGGAGAAGAAGATTTTTCTAGATATTGTGTACGGTTGCCATGGCAACAAGACCGATGGCCCCACCCACTATCTTTTAACAACTTTTGAAGCACCCACCCGCAGTATGTATCTGACCAAGTTTGGTTACAATTGGGCAGTCGGTTTCAGAGAAGAAGTCGTTTGAAATTGTTGACGGACAGACAGACGGACAGACGGACAGACAGACAGACGGACAGACGGACAGACGGACAGACGGACGACGGACGCCGGACACAGGGGTATCACAATAGCTCACCTTGAGCACTTTGTGCTCTGGTGAGCTAAAAATTGAAGTGAATCTCTTATTAAATAACAAGAGTACCGCATACGGTACATAATACGCCCACTTGCAAACTTTCTCTGATTCAACATGCCTTATAAGTGTTGACATTTTCTAATCTGTGCTTCAGATCTTGATTACCATATTAAGGTGATACTATTTTTTTTAAAAAAAATGAAGTGAATATCTTATTAAATAAAAAAGTTACAGCTAATCCTCATTTTTGCAGATTTTTGTAAAGTGCAACGGCCATAACTCCGTAAAGATAAACTGAATGAACCTCAAAATAAACTCAACTTCAAATTTTGTTGCTTAAAACATTTGTGTTAAGTTTCATTTATATCATTTTAATAGTTTTCCCAGAAAACAACAGACAAACTAAAAGTTGACCGACAAACAAAGCAATGAACACACAAAGTTCAAGGACCATAACTTTAGAATAAAATGACATATCAAAACCCCCGTAATATAATGTGAAAATTCATATTAAGGTTTAACCATATAAAAAAAATTGAAGTAAATATCATTTCAAATGAAAATGTTATGGCCATCCTCATATTTGCATAGATTTGCATTATTTTTTTAAGTGCAAGAGCCATAACTCCGAAACAACAAATCGCATGATCCTCAGAATCAACTTAGCTTCAGGTCTTGATGCATTAAACATGTGTGTGAAGTTTCATTAATATCTGTCAAACAGTTTTCCCAGAAAACAGCGGACAAACTATATGCATATATTTGCATTATTTTTTAAGTAAAAGGGCCATATCTCTGAAACGACAAATCAAATGAACCTCCTAATCGACTCAGCTTCAGATCTTGATGCATTAAACATTTGCGTGAAGTTTCATTAATATTTCTCAAACAGTTTTCCCAGAAAACAGCGGACAAACTATTTGCATGTATTTGCATTATTTTTTAAGGACAAGGGCCATAACTCTGAAACGAAAAACCAAATGAACCTCAGAATCAAGTCAGTTTCAGATCTTGATGCATTAAACATTTTTGTGAAGTTTCATTAATATCTCTCAAATAGTTTTCCCAGAAAACAGCGGACAAACTATTTGCATGTATTTGCATTATTTTTTAAGTAAAAGGGCCATAACTCCAAAACGACAAATCAAATGAACCTCAGAATCGACTCAGCTTCAGATCTTGATGCATTAAACATTTGTGTGAAGTTTCATCAATATCTCTCAAATGGTGCTCCTAGAAAACAGCGGACAAACTATTTGCATGTATTTGCATCATTTTTTAAGGACAAGGGCCATAACTCTGAAATGAAAAATCAAATGAATATCAGAATCAACTCAGCTTCAGATCTTGATGCATTAAACATTTTTGTGAAGTTTCATTAATATCTGTCTGATAGTTTTCCGAGAAAACTGCGGACAAGCAAAATGTTGACGGGCGAACGAATGAACGAACGAATGAACGAACGAACGAACGAACGGACGGACAGGGACACGCCAATATACGTCCACCTTTATTAGGTGGGAGTATAAAAATCAATTGAACCTCAGAATTGACATAGCTTCAGGTCTTGATGCATTGCACATGTGTGTGAAGTTTCATTACTATCTGTCAAACAGTTTTCCCAGAAAACAGCAGACAAACTATATGCATATATTTGCATTATTTTTTAAGTAAAAGGGCCATAACTCTGATGACGAATCAAATGAACCTCAGAATCGACTCAGCTTCAGATCTTGATGCATTAAACATTTGTATTAGGTTTCATTAATATCTATCAAATAGTTTTCCCAGAAAACAGCGGACAAACTATTTGCATGTATTGACATCATGTTTTAAGTAAAAGGGCAATAACTCTGAAACGAAAAATCAAATGATCCTCAGAATCAACTTAGCTTCAGATCTTGATGCATTAAACATTTGTTTGAAGTTTCATTAATATCTGTCATATAATTTTCCCAGAAAACAGCGGACAAACTATTTGCATGTATTTGCATTATTTTTTAAGGACAAGAGCCATAACTCTGAAACGAAAAATCCAATGAACCTCAGAATCAAGTCAGCTTCATGACCAACCTCACATATAGCGGGTTCATATGTAAAAGTTTGAAGGAAATCCCTCTAATAGTGTAGGAGGAGTTAGCTGCACAAGAACTTTAACCCTTTACCCAATAGCCTGTTTCTAGTTTTGAAGTCATATGACCACTTAAAGCAGGTTGAAAGTAAAGCAGAATGCGCCTTAAGGCGCATTCTGCTTTACTTTCAGCCTGCTTTAAGCTACCACCTACTAGGATATAGAAAATATTTATTATGCAATATGTTCATGACTGTATGAATTTGAACTATTTTCTTCAGCGGAGGAATAAATCAAACACGCTAAAAGCCGCTTCTATCAGGTAAAGGGTTAACAGAGAGACGGAAGGACGGACAGACAGACAACTCTGGCAAAAACAATATGTCTCCCCATAAATGGGGGAGACATAACTAGCTTGTTTGCAGATCCCCAGATAAGGTTTATTTCCAGAACTAAAACCGTTATGCCTCAATCAAACCCTATGCTGTGACCGCTCTTTGGAATCGTCACAAAGTGATGATTCTAAAGAGTGGTCACATCATATGGTTTGATGGAGGCATTAAGAAAATATGATGGAAAAAGGTTGTTTCAGGAGCCTTGTTGTTTCGGAAACAGTGACATGCGTTGTTGTAAAGAGGGAATCGTTATTGGGAGGGCCGTTGTAGGGAGGGAGCACTGTATCTGTAAAGACAGATATGATCCAGAGTGGAAATGCACGTTTTAATAGGAATTCTCTAAAATCTGTAATTTATTTTGGTTTGTTGTAGTAAGGAAACTTCTTGTATACATTCATGTGAAGTGTCATTATCTATAATTAGCCATAGTCTTCTTTGTTTACATATTGGACAGTTGACCTTCTTCCCATTTAGACCCTAACCAATGTCATTTTAAACATGTTTGAGATTAGTTTGGACTATATTGTATGGCTGATATGTAGATAATTGTTGTTCGAATGATTTAGACATACCACTTTAAACGTGCCAGGTTATAGAGAACCATAGTTGCATTTATTGGAATATTGAGCAGCAGGTACCCTTAGGGTAATGGCTGCCATTAGGGGCTACAGAGCTTGAGAGCCATTTGTTTTTGCTATTTATACAGTCAATAAGTTGCTATAAATTCTGAAAATAATTATGTTCTTAGTGTTTGTTAATATGCCAGATTTAGGATTGCGATTTTTCTAGAATTATTTAAATTATCTAAATTGTGTAATTGATTATTGTCCTGAGTGAAGGGGTCTGGAGCCCAGGAGCTACAGACTTAGACTAAAACAGTTTTTCTTAAATGATTTTTGATTGCAATTTGGCACTATTTTGGCACTCGTTTTGTGTAAATTAGTTTTATTGCATTAGTCTTAAGAAAAACAATTAAATGAGATTTGAGATCAGATAGCTTAGATTAGGTCATGTGACTTGTGCCTATATAAGTAAGACTACTGCAAGTGTCGGATAATCTCTCCAGACTGAAGCCATCTGAAAAGATCTGCTCTTGCCTCTAGGAAGGTAACTATTGGTATTACTATTTAGCATGATTATACATTACTGCTATTTAGTAAAACCTCGGTAATATTTGTGTTTGGCAATTAATACATGATTATTTTGTTAAGTTAATTGTTCCAAAAGTATTAGTGGAGAGAATCATATAATCAAATCTAAATAATTCCCTATGTCCAATTATGGCTATTTTCTTCTATCTTTTAGAAACAGGCTACTGCACTTTTAGTAAATTATTTATGCTCATTTGAATTAGAACTACAGCTTGTGTACTTTTTGACTCTGGTGTACATATTGTTTAAATATTGTTTTTCATGTTTCTTAGATTAGATTGTTTACTTAGATTAGAATTTAGTTCGAAATACAGTTAGGAGTTAAATCAATCTTTGGTCTTCAGTTATTCTTTTAAATTCTTTATTTCTGATCTGACAGGCCGGTGGTGTCATCCTGACGTTTAATGTGCCAACAATTACCGCCTTTACCCCGCAACACATATACATAAATGTAGTACAATGCATTGTATGAGTAAATCTACATCGACAAGGGCATGTTGTATTGCTATGCAAGACATGAGTCCCCCACCGGACTGAAAAAAAACCTCCACTCTCCCCACCCACCCACCCATGGTGTGGTTGACCATGGTATATACATGACCACCTGAATGGTATTAGTACCTACTTTCATACATTGAATCAGTAATTAACAAGAAATGTCGACACGACATCAAACCAGGTTTTCCTTCACTATTAACTGGTGATTTCTAAGTTCAAAGGGGCATAACTCCCAGAACAAGAAATGTGTCACAGTATGTGACAAATGCCCCAAAGCAAAGCACTGACAATATGCGTTTTGTAAGCAGGCCTGCAATATGCAACTGCAAAATGAAAATAAAGATTGCATAGAAAGACCACAATTTGAACTCAAGTTACCCTAAATGACAATCTTTTTTTCATATTTGAGGTCAAAGGCCAAGGTCATGGCCACATGACCTACCAAAAGTATGCAACATTCCACCATCAGAAGATGAACTCATACACCAAATTTAGTGATCCTAGCTGATTCATTGTAGGGATGAATAGGTTTTTTTTGTAAATGAAGTCAAAGGTCAAGGTCAAGTCAAAGGTCATGGTCACACTGATCTATAAATAGTATGCGACACTGCTATCCCAGGATCTACTCACAAACCATATTTTGTGATCCTAGCTGAAGTAGTGTAGAAGATATGCTCCGGACAAGCCTTTTTTTAAAATGAGGTCAAAGGTCAAGGTCATGGTCAGATTAACCTATAACTAGTATGTGATCCCAAGACAAACTCACACACCACATTTGGTGAACCTAGCTGATTCAGTGTAGGAGGTAAGCTGAAGACAATTTTTTTTGTAAATGAAGTCCAAGGTCAAGGACACCTTGACCTATAAATAGTATGTGACACTCCGCCGTCCCAAGATGTACCCACACACCATATTTAGTGATCCTAGCTGAAGTAGTGTAGGAGATATGCTGAGGACAAGCTTTTTATGTAACTGAGGTCAAAGGTCAAAGTCACATTGAGATAAAAAAAAAGTATGCAA
Source organism: Azorinus chamasolen (assembly GCA_963576725.1). Classification (NCBI taxonomy): domain Eukaryota; kingdom Metazoa; phylum Mollusca; class Bivalvia; order Cardiida; family Solecurtidae; genus Azorinus; species Azorinus chamasolen. Next base: position 31,324,145 of record OY755238.1, on the reverse strand, counting down.
CATCCGCCATCCCAAGATGAACTCGCACACCATATTTGGTGTTCCTAGCTTATTCCGTATAGGAGGTATTCTCCGGACAAGTGTTTTTGTAAATAAAGCCCAAGGTCAAGGTCACATTGACCTATAAATAGTATGCGACACTCAGCAATCCAAACATGTACTCACACACCACTTTTGGTGATCCCAGCTGAAGTAGTGTAGGAGATATGCTTCGGACAAGCTTTTTTTGCAAATGAGGTCAAAGTTCAAGGTCAAGGTCATATTGACCTGAAAATAGTATGTGACACTCTGCCAACCCAAGACGAACTCACACACCATATTTGGTGATCCTAGCTGTTTCCGTATAGGAGGCATGCAGCGGCCATGTGCAAAGAAACAGCTGATCAAATTAGCATGTGGAAAATGTATGTAAGGCATGTTCTTCCATGTTACTGCATGGAATAGAGGGATATTTAGAATGAGAGTTCCTGAAAAACGATACAATCAAATGAAGTAGATTTAAGTTCAACCTGAATTGCAATAAAAAAACATCTTGATTCAAAATGAGTGATTAAGTTTACTGAAATGGTCAGTAGTATTCACACTAGTCAATTTCAAGGGGTTATAATTATTTTAACTTCTTAAGGGTCTAATATGGTAACAATATCTAACCCTTGAATGCAGGCTGTGAATAACTGATACCTCATACAAACAGTTTGGATTAAGATAATTTCACATCTAATCAGATTCCAACATGTTTGATACTCTGAATTTTGAAGACAATTAGAACAAAACTGGAACTATCACTAAAGGTGATTAATAGCCCCACTAGCACATTTGACACAGAGATGGGGTTATAGAAATAAAGCTTCCGATCACTGAATTTCATTCATTCAATACTGCAAAATTTAAAAAAGTTTTGTTGAGGTATGACAGACAAAAGCTCCTAGTCAGATATTAACAAAATTAACAAAGGGCAATAACTCCAAAACACTGAAAACAGAGTTATGAACCTTGTGCACTGCACTTGTGGTCAATATGGTGTATGAAGTTTGAAGTCAATAGCTTTTATACATTGAAAGTTATAATCCAGAAAAGCCAGATTTTGAGAAAAATAACAAAGGGCAACAACTCCAAAAATACTGAATACAGAGTTATGAACATTGTGCACTGCACTTGCGGTCAATGTGATCTATCTGTATATGAAGTTTGAAGTCAATAGCGTTTATACTTTAGAAGTTATGATCCGGACAAGCCGGACGGACGAACAAGCGTGACTCCAGTATACCCCCACCCCCAAAAAATTCGTTTGGGGGGATATAATAACATCAATATTGTTAACAGATGAGAAGTTTTACAGACAGTAATTATTTAACCCTAACCTGTTGAATTTTCATGTTAGAAATAATGACATAATGAATATTAATTAGCTGAGTCATAAGCAAAAAAGCAGACCCTGATCAGATGGCTCCTACCTGGGTCTACTCTGTTTGCCAGTGCATGAAAACGTATTTGTATGAAGGATAGGGTTAACATGCAAATATCTCATGTTATCTCTATTGAAAATACTTCGAAAGAATCAACATACTTTCATAGGCATTACATAACAGCTTTTCATTTTCATCCATTCTGGTATCCTGTTTCCATTGTGCCATTTCATCCTCCAGGTACTTGAGAGCATCCTCCACCCTCGCATCATTATGAATCATCAAAGCATTGTTGTAAAACTGAAACAAACATGTGCATTGAATCTTCTTGCACAACCAAACAATTACAACACCCATCAGTCCAAGATGGCAAACGCTGGACGTCTGAATGCGGAGAAATTAAACAAACTCTTTACCCAATAAATATTCATGGCAGAATTCACCATTATGAAAGTTAATACATTGCTATGACAAAACATACAGAATCAGATCTAAGATATTCTATAAGCAAAATGAGCAGACCATGATCAGACAGCTAAAAAAACAAGATGTGTTTGTGAAACACTATGCCCCCTCAATATGATATTTGACCCTAAAGGATGACCTTGATCTTGACATGTCACCCCTCAAACTGTGCAGCTTCATGGGGTGCACAAGCATACCACATATCAAGTCTGTATCTCTACTGGTTCAAAAATTATGGCCAATGTTAAAGTTGGTGACCTTTGACCATGAAGGATGACCTTGACCTTGACATGTTACCCCTCAAACTGTGCAGCTTCATGAGATACACATGCATACCAAATGTCAAGTCTGCATCTACAGGTTCAAAAGTTATGGCCAATGTTAAAGTCGGTGACCTTTGACCCTAAAAGATGACCTTTACCTTGACATGTTGCCTCTCAAAATGTGCAGCTTCATGAGATACACATGGATACCAAATATCAAGACTCTATCTCTATTGGTTCAAAAGTTATGGCCAATTTGAAATTGGTGACCTTTGACCCTGAAGGATGACCTTGACATTTTACACCTCAAACTGTGCAGCTTCATGAGATACACAAGCATGCCACATATCAAGTCTCTATCTTTACTGGTTCAAAAGTTATGGCCAATGTTAAAGTCAGTGATTTGACCCATATGTTTGACCTCTGACCTTTAAGAATGACCTTGACCTTGACATGTCACTCCTCAAAATGTGCGGCTTTATGAGATACATATGCATGCCATATATCAAGTATCTATCTGTACTTGCTCAAAAGTTATGACCAATGTTAAAGTTACAGACAAAGAAACAGACAATTTGACCTTTGACCCTGAAGGATGACATTGACCTTGACATTTCACCCCTCAAAATGTGCAGCTTCAAGGGATACACACGCATGCCAAATATCAAGTCTCTATCTCTACTGGTCCAAAAGTTATGGCCAATGTTAAAGTCGGTGATTTGACCCATATATTTGACCTCTGACCTTGAAGGATGACCTTGACATGTCACCCCTCAAAATGTGCGGCTTTATGAGATACATATGCATGCCAAATATCAAGTCTCTATCTGTACTGGCTCAAAAGTTATGACCAATGTTAAAGTTGCGATAAAGTTACAGACAAAAAAACAGACAATTTGACCTTTGACCCTGAAGGATGACCTAGACCTTGACATATCACCCCTCAAAATGTGCGGCTTCATGAAATACACAAGCATGCCAAATATCAAGTCTCTATCTCTACTGGTCCAATAGTTATGGCCAATGTTAAAGTCAGTGATTTGACCCATATATTTGACCTCTGACCTTGAAGGATGACCTTGACATGTCACCCCTCAAAATGTGCGGCTTTATGAGATACATATGCATACCAAATATCAAGTCTCTATCTGTACTGGCTCAAAAGTTATGACCAATGTTAAAGTTGCTGACAAACAAACAGACAAACAAACAAACAAACAAACAGACAGGGCAAAAACAATACGCCCCCCATATCTGATCTGGGGGGCATAAAAAGCCATCTGATATGGGTGTTATCTGTATGCAAAAGTTGTCAAATGGTGTCTTTATTAGGTAAAGGGTTAACTTTTGCAAAACGCGATGTCCATAATAGAGGGATTATCCTTGGATTTGTAGTTTCATCCATGCTGAGGTTTTTTTCAACAAAGTCTTCCATCTTATACCAAACGACACTATTGTTTAAATCCCCATTGTATTTTAGTATCACGTATCAATGAGACAAAATGAAAGATCCATTTTTTATCCAAAGATGATTTCAAATCACTAGCCAACAAGCCGCGAAGATGCTAAAAGTTTTCATTTAAAACTAGAACTATCACTAAAGGTGATGAATACCCCGACATGGCAGCTTTGATTGCGAATCCAAGTTTGTGACACCAGCTATCCATGTAACAGGACTAAAACACATAAATTCTCAAAGTTAAAGGAGAGATAATTCTGTAATGCTTGCAACAAACAACATATGAAAACTTTAACAAGAGGGCCATGAGGCCCTGAAGCACTCACCTGAGATAACCCCAGGGGCGGTGCCATTTTTGACCAAGAAGTCATCATTTGTACAACCTTGGTAGAGAGCAGTATGCCATTAATTAAAGGTCTAAGCCTAATGGTTTCAGAGAAAAATAACATTTCATATTTTTCCATGAAAAACTGATAAGCCTCAAGGCAGGGCCAAGTTTTGCCCAGAGGTCAGAGTCGTAAGTTGAACATTCTTGGCAGAGGACCACAAGCCAAGCTACATATTTGTAGAGGACCATAAGATCATGTTACATACCAAACATCAAAGGTCTAGGCCTTACAGTTTCAGAAGATTTTTAAAGATTTTCCTATGAAAAACTGATAAGCCCTTGGTCGGGGCCATTTTTCGCCAAGGGGTCATAATTTGAACAACTTTTGTAGAGGACCATTAGATCATGCTACATACCAAATATCAAAGGTCTAGGCCTTACAGTTTCAGAGAAGAAGATTTTTAAAGATTTTCCTATGAAAAACTGATAAGCCCTTGGGCGGGGCCATTTTTCACCCAGGGGTCATAATTTGAACAACTTTTGTAAAGGACCATTAGATCATCCTACATACAAAATATCAAAGGTCTAGGCCTTACAGTTTCTGAGAAGAAGAATTTTTACGATTTTCCTATGAAAAAACTGATAAGTCCTTGGGCGGGGCTATTTTTGGCCCGGGGGTCATAATTTGAACAACTTTTGTAGAGGACCATTAGATCATGCTACATACCCAATATAAAAGGTCTAAGCCTTACAGTTTCAGAGAAGAAGATTTTCAATGATTTTCCTACGAAAAACTGATAAGCCCTTGGTCGGGGCAAATTTTTAGCCCGGGGGTCATAATTTGAACAACTTTTGTAGAGAACCATTAGATCATGCTACATACCAAATATCAAAGGTCTATGCCTTACAGTTTCAGAGAAGAAGATTTTTAAAGATTTTCCTATGAAAAACTGATAAGCCCTTGGTCGGGGCCATTTTTCGCCCAGGGGTCATAATTTGAACAACTTTTGTAGAAGACCATTAGATCATGCTACATACCAAATATCAAAGGTCTAGGCCTTACAGTTTCAGAGAAGAAGATTTTTAAAGATTTTCCTATGAAAAACTGATAAGCCCTTGGGCGGGGGTATTTTTCGCCCAGGGGTCATAATTTGAACAACTTTTGTAAAGGGCCATTAGATCATGCTACATACCAAATATCAAAGGTCTAGGCCTTACAGTTTCAGAGAAGAAGATTTTTAAAGATTTTCCTATGAAAAACTGATAAGCCCTTCGGCGGGGCAATTTTTGGCCCGGGGGTAATAATTTGAACAACTTTTGTAGAGGACCATTAGATCATGCTACATACCAAATATCAAAGGTCTATGCCTTACAGTTTCAGAGAAGAAGATTTTTAAAGATTTTCCTATGAAAAACTGATAAGCCCTTGGGCGGGGCCATTTTTCGCCCAGGGGTCATAATTTGAACAACTTTTGTAAAAGACCATTAGATCATGCTACATACCCAATATAAAAGGTCTAAGCCTTACAGTTTCAGAGAAGAAGATTTTCAATGATTTTCCTACGAAAAATTGATAAGCCCTTGGGCGGGGCAATTTTTGGCCCGGGGGTCATAATTTGAACAACTTTTGTAGAGAACCATTAGATCATGCTACATACCAAATATCAAAGGTCTAGGCCTTACAATTTCAGAGAAGAAGATTTTTAAAGATTTTCCTATGAAAAACTGATAAGCCCTTGGTCGGGGCCATTTTTCGCCCAGGGGTCATAATTTGAACAACTTTTGTAGAGGACCATTAGATCATGCTACATACCAAATATCAAAGGTCTAGGCCTTACAGTTTCAGAGAAGAAGACTTTTAAAGATTTTCCTATGAAAAACTGATAAGCCCTTGGGCGGGGCCATTTTTCGCCCAGGGGTCATAATTTGAACAACTTTTGTAAAGGACCATTAGATCATCCTACATACAAAATATCAAAGGTCTAGGCCTTACAGTTTCTGAGAAGAAGAATTTTTAAGATTTTCCTATGAAAAAACTGATAAGTCCTTGGGCGGGGCAATTTTTGGCCCGGGGGTCATAATTTGAACAACTTTTGTAGAGGACCATTAGATCATGCTACATACCAAATATCAAAGGTCTAGGCCATACAGTTTCAGAGAAGAAGATTTTTAACTTCAAATTCCATATTACCATATATGGAGAAAATGACCACGCCCTCTGGCAGCCATGTTTTATGCCGGATCAAAATTCTTTTAACAACTTTTAAAGTCTATCAACTGAGAAACATTTTGGTGAAAACTATATTCAAATCGGACAGGTCATTCTGGAGAAGAAGATTTTTCGAGATATTGTGTACAGTTGCCATGGCAACAAGACCGATAGCCCCACCCACTATCTTTTAGCAACTTTTGAAGCACCCACCCACAATATGTATCTGACCAAGTTTGGTTACAATTGGGCAGTCGGTTTCAGAGAAGAAGTCGTTTGAAATTGTTGACGGACAGACAGACGGACGACGGACACAGGGGTATCACAATAGCTCACCTTGAGCACTTTGTGCTCTGGTGAGCTTAAATGAAGGAGGATTTGTGACACGAAATCCCCATGTTTCATGTCAAAATGAAAATGTTCACGCTGGTCCGATTTTGCAGAATGACACTGGTTCTTTTTCCATTTCAAGGCCACGTATTAAGTTCAAGGTCACAGAGACCTGAATATCTACTACCCATAATGTATTGACACAACAGGTTTTGTAATGCTAGATAATAAAGTATAGGATATATGCTCCGGACAAGACCTGAAATTTGTGTCTTGCACATCTACTACTCCTGAGTAACATTTATGCCAAGTATCAAGTAAATCAGGTTGAAAGTGAAGGAGGAGTTGGCCGTACAAGATTTTGCCTGCCAATTTTATGATCAATTTCAATGCCAAAGGTCAAGGTCACAGAGATTTGAAATTTGTGTCTTGCACATCTACTACTCCTGAGTAACATTTATGCCAAGTATCAAGTGAATCAGGTTGAAAGTGAAGGAGGAGCTCAAAGTACAAGATTTTCCCTGCCAATTTCAAGACGAATTTCAAGGACAAAGGTCAAGGTCACAGAGACCTGAAATTTGTGTCTTGCACATCTACTACTCCTGAGTAACATTTATGCCCAGTATCAAGTGAATCAGGTTGAAATTGAAGGAGGAGTTCAAAGTACAAGATTTTGCCTGCCAATTTAAAGACCAATTTCAAGGCCAAAGGTCAGGGTCAAGGTCACAGAGACCTGAAATTTGTGTCTTGCACATCTACTACTCCTGAGTAACATTTATGCCAAGTATCAGGTAAATCAGGTAGAAAGTGAAGGAGAAGTTCGCCGTACAAGATTTTGCTTGCCAATTTTAAGACCAATTTCAAGGCCAAAGGTCAAGGTTACAGAGATTTAAAATTTGTGTCTTGCACATCTACTACTCCTGAGTAACATTTATGCCAAGTATCAAGTGAATCGGGTTGAAATTGAAGGAGTTCAAAGTACAAGATTTTGCCTGCCAATTTCAAGGCCAAAGGTCAAGGTCAATGTCACAGAGACCTGAAATTTATGTCTTGCACATCTACTACTCCTGAGTAACATTTATGCCAAGTATCAAGTGAATCAGGTTGAAAGTGAAGGAGCAGTTCAAAGTACAAGATTTTGCCTGCCAATTTCAAGACCAATTTCAAGGACAAAGGTCAAGGTCAAGGTCACAGAGACCTGAAATATGTGTCTTGCACATCTACTACTCCTGAGTAACATTTATGCCAAGTATCAAGTGAATCAGGTTGAAAGTGAAGGAGGAGTTCAAAGTACAATATTTTCCCTGCCAATTTCAAGACCAAAGGTCAAGGTCAAGGTCACAGAGACCTAAAATATGTGTCTTACACATCTACTACTCCTGAGTAACATTTATGCCAAGTATCAAGTGAATCAGGTTGAAAGTGAAGGAGGAGTTCAAAGTACAAGATTTTCCCTGCCAATTTCAAGATCAATTTCAAGGACAAAGGTCAAGGTCAAGGTCACAGATACCGAAAATTTGTGTCTTGCACATCTACTACTCCTGAGTAACATTTATGCCAAGTATCAAGTGAATCAGGTTGAAAGTGAAGGAGGAGTTCAAAGTACAAGATTTTGCCTGCCAATTTCAAGACCAATTTCAAGGCCAAAGGCCAAGGTCAATGTCACAGAGACCTGAAATTTATGTCTTGCACATCTACTACTCCTGAGTAACATTTATGCCAAGTATCAGGTAAATCAGGTAGAAAGTGAAGGAGTAGTTCGCCGTACAAGATTTTGCCTGCCAATTTTAAGACCAATTTCAAGGCCAAAGGTCAAGGTCACAGAGATTTGAAATTTGTGTCTTGCACATCTACTACTCCTGGGTAACATTTATGCGAAGTTTCAAGTGAATCAGGTTTAAAGTGAAGGAGGAGTTCAAAGTACAAGATTTTCCCTGCCAATTTCAAGACCAATTTCAAGGACAAAGGTCAAGGTCAAGGTCACAGAGACCTGAAATTTATGTCTTGCACATCTACTACTCCTGAGTAACATTTATGCCAAGTATCAAGTGAATCAGGTTGAAAGTGAAGGAGGAGTTATAAGTACAATATTTTCCCTGCCAATTTCAAGACCAATTTCAAGGCCAAAGGTCAAGGTCACAGAGACCTGAAATGTGTGTCTTACACATCTACTACTCCTGAGTAACATTTATGCCAAGTATCAAGTGAATCAGGTTGAAAGTGAAGGAGGAGTTCAAAGTACAAGATTTTGCCTGCCAACTTCAAGACCAATTTTTTTTATCTTAACAAATTTCTTAAAGTTAGGCAAATTTTTCCTTAAGATTTAAGGAAGCTCAACCCTTCCTTAGAATTTTTAGAAATTTCTTAAGATGACAGAGACGCCATTATTGCTATGGTACTTGTATACGCCTGTCTTTAGACGGGAGGTATTATGTGAAATTCTGCGGTGGGCGTCTGGATTCGTTTCCAGATGATAACATTTATTAGTTCAGGGGTGAGAATGGCTGTTAGTGAAAAAAGAGGAAAATTGGCAGGGGTCAAGGGGGCCGCCTAGGCCCCTTGCGGGACATGGGTAGCACCCATGTGGGGGCTTTGCCCCCCGACGCAAAATGAAATATAGCTTTCCTGAGCAATTCAGGAGCCTTCTCCTGCATTTTCACTTGGGTCAGTCATTCATGTGTTTTTTTTTACAATTATAGTTGTATGTCATACATGATGAGCTGTGTTTCAAACAAACCAGTTGTAGAACATGTCCATAAAATTTACATTCAGTTTATTATTGAATCCATTCAACATTGCCAGATTAATTTCTTGTCAAACACAAGCAATTAAAACTCACACGTTTTAAAAATGAAATCAAATGGAACTCGGTGATCACAAATAAAGATACAAAATTTGATTTAAAGTTGGCATGGCATTGTAACAGTTAACTTTCTAGACAAAATTCACCAAAGTTCACATTACAGTCACACTTTCTAGTCAAAGTTCACATTCAAACTCTGATTCTCATTACTTTTTTATGTCAATAAATCATCTTCTAATTCAATAAACTGGTTTATTAAAAAACAAAATATAACTTTTCTGAATCGATACATCTTGACCAGTTCCTTTAACATTACCTATGAAAAGCTATTGACGGACAACTTTCTGGTGAATAATTGACATTACAGGTTTTTACCTGTGACTGGAAATCCGCTGTTTCAATAACTGGACATGTTTAATGCTTTCAGATGGTTCTTGAATGCTACGCAGTCGCGTTTTCCGTAATTCATTTGTTTATTAACAGTGTTCTCATTAGGATTGAATTTTACTGAGTCCCTGGGACCCAGAGCATCAGCAAAAGTTGCGTCCCAAGCAAATACAACTGAGTCCCGGATAATTTCACTCCTGCTTTTGTAATGGAGATTTTTTGCACCATTAAATGTAAAGGGATAAAACTATTTAAGACTTACACTGATGTATCATTTAACATCAAAAAGGTAAGTGTTACAAGCACTGTATAATAAGGTATTTCTTGATGCTTTGATTTGAAGTGCATGACGACAAGCATAGTGAACTGAGCTCAGCATCACTGTATCCGCTGGTTGATTTTCGGTGCATACAAAGCATCACATGGTAATTCTATTGGTTTCAGGGCTAACATCATTTATTTAAACGTCTTTAAACTCTCGATCTTGCACCCATAACGCTTTAAAGTTCCTGGCGTGTTACACCTTTTACTAGCAGACGCCATCTTTTTTCAGCACCCAAATGTCATTACTACGCGACAGAACGGTTCTCGTAGAATTACATAATTTAAGATGCTGACATTAGGGTGGAAATCGTAACCAGTCAATGCAGGTGCCCTCCTACGTACCTGGAATAACCCAGGACTCGATATTAATAGATGCGTTGCAATTTCGGAAAAAAATGTCAAGAAAACGGAGTGAGATTCAATTTGTTTATTGATCCGGATTGATGTAAGACCGAGTTTCAGTTGTTAATTTACCTGAATACATTTAAATCGGTAAAATTTCGATCATTGATCTTGCACATGGACGCAACGTGCTTGACTATTTTGCGTTCCAACGATTTTCGGTGCGTATTTAGATATGATTACGACGTAAACGGGAACACTGCTGTTTGGAACAAAGTTTACAGTATTACACAAGGTCCCCTCGTCCGAGAAGGTTTACTTTCACGAAATCGTCGCCAAATATCACTTTTCTTGTTTCTTTACCAAATGTAAACGTAATTTCTTTCTCTAGCCATCTTGGGTAGAACTTTTTTTCCACACTGTTATCGTAATCTCTGCCTATGCTTCTCATTTTTGTCTTAAATTTAGATTAATTGACAGTACAGATTCAGAATTTTATATCACGGACGCCATCTTGGAAATGTTGAATGAACACTGCATAATACGAGCATTTTGATTAGCTGTAGGACAAGAGTCTCGTCATTCGATTAGCTGAACCGAAATCTCGCTGTTAACGTGATATAAACGTTGTTAACGTGGATTTACTTGGAATAGTGAAAGAATATATCGGCAAATAATAATTTCCTGAATTAATCGCCATACCCCCCCTCCAAATTTCTCATCGGATTTACATCGATCTCAAAAACGGCCCTGAGTGAAACGAAATCCGCGGAATTCCGAGGATCCGCAAAAGATTCTCACCCCTGTTAGTTCTATACGTCCGATTTACATGTGTATTAATATTGATAAGAGCAGGAACCCTATCGAGTACGTACTCCTTCCGTTTCCGGATTTAAGAGGTCGCTTTCGTAGAGCACTAAACCTTTCTTGTCGGCGTACATGCAAAGAGGCCAGCGTGATTGCATACTGTAAAAGGGTTGACAACCAGACATGCAGTATGTTGTAGTACTATATGATCATATCCCTTTTTAATGAATATGAGCATTGATATAAGTGAGAACAGGAGCCTTTTTTGAAATATGGGCTTTGCCGGACCAAGGTCAATGTCATTTTTTAGCTCACCAGAGCACAAAGTGCTAAGGGTGAGCTTTTGTGATTGCCTAATATCCGTCGTGCATTGATGTTTATCGTGCGTCCTCATCAATTTGAACCTTTAAAAAGCTTCTTTTCTGAATCTACAGGGTTGTCAGCTTTCATCTTTGGCACATAGCATTATCTATAGGTCCTTTACAAAAGTTATATAAATTATGCCCCTGAAGTCAAAATTGGGGGTGGGGGGTGTCAAGTTTTCCATAGAAACATGCAGTGAAAACTTTGATAATCTTCTCCTCTGAAACTGGAATGTTCTCAGCTTTCATATTTGGCATATAACATCATGTTAAGGGCTTCTACAAAAGTTATATAAATTAGGCCCCTTTGGTCAAAATTGGCCCAGAGGTGGCCAGTTTTCTGTAGCAGACTGCTGTTCAGTTTTCTGTAGCAGACTGCTGGGTTCACTAGTTATGCATAGGAAAAACTGTAAAAAATCCTCTTGTTAAAAACTAGATGTCTCAGAGCTTAGATCTTTGGTGTATAGATTTACTTAGTATGCCTTTATGAATTTTGTTAATATCATATTTCTGGGGGTTAAAATTGGCCCTGCCCTGTGGGTTATACTTTAAAATAGACTACTACTGTATAAATATTCTGAAAATGGGTGATCCTTCGAAAGCAAAAGTAGAAATGTAGAAAGAGAAAACTGTAGACTCTGTTTTACTGAGTCTGTTCATGACTTAAAAGAAGCACCCAAGCTAGCCAGTTAGTGTTATGTAATTAGTGGAGAGGTCATCAGTATTAGTCTTAGTAGGGCAGAATTGTGTTTGGACAAATAAATAATGCACGCTCATTTTAGATTGGGAAAACTAAGTCGATAATTCTCAAAATGCAGAAAGCTTTAAAAGCTTTTTGCATATCTATGCCCTGCAGTTAGCTTCCAGATATCAATATAGAGCCTATCAGTGTATCTGTTGTGAAGTTCAGCTTAATATAAGTTGATCTGACGGTATGCAACCGATAGTAAATTCTGATACCACCATTTTCGGATATCCAAAACATAATTCAGCGATGTTTCACAGCAGATATAAATAACAAGAGGGCCAAGATGGCCCTTAATCGCTCACCTGCTTACCATATATTTAAGATTTTTACAGGGTAGCCCATGGGTAGGGTCAATATTGGCCTTAGGGACAATATATGAACAATGTTGATAGTGGATCATGAGCAGTGTATCATGAGCAGTGGTTCTGCAGAACAAGATTTTCAAAGATTTAGTATATAGATTTTATCAAGACAATGATTCTGACCAATGAAGATTGAGCTAAAAATGTGCTCTCAAGTAATTTTTTTAAGATTTGATCTAGTGACCTACTTTTTATTCCCACCCAACCCATGATCACACTCAGCCTTGATATCACCAAGACAAACACTCTGAGCAAGTTTGAGAAAGACTGGGCTAAAAATGTGACCACTGGAGTGTAAACTAGATTTCTCTAAGATTTGACCCAGTGACCTACTTTTTGACCTCACATAACCCACTTTCAAACTTGTCCAAGATTTTATTAGGACAATCATTCTGACAATTTTCATGAAGGTTTGGCTATAAATGTGACCTCTAGAGTGTTTACAAGGTTTACGTACTATTTGACCTAATGACATAGTTTTTAACCCCACATAACCCACTTTCGAACTCGTTTGAGATGTTATCAAAACAATCATTATGACTAAGTTTCATGAAGATTGGACTAAAATTGTGTCCACTAGAGTGTTCACAAGGTTTTTCTACTGTTTGACCTAGTGACCTAGTTTTTAAATCCACTTGACCCACTTTCGAACTCGTCCGAGATTTTATCAAGACATTCATTCTGACCATGTTTCATGAAGATTGGACTAAAATTGTGACCACTAGAGTGTTCACAAGGTTATTCTACTGTTTGACCTTGTTTTTAACTCCACTTGACCCACTTTCGAACTCGTCCCAGATTTTATCAAGACATTCATTCTGACCATGTTTCATGAAGATTGGACTAAAATTGTGACCTGTAGAGTGTTCACAAGGTTTTTCTACTGTTTGACCTAGTGACCTAGTTTTTTACCCCACATAACCCATTTTTCAAACTCCTCTGAGATTTTATCAAGACAATCATTCTGACCAAGTTTCATGAAAATTGGGCTAAAAATGTGACCTGTAGAGGGTTCACATGGTTTTCCTACTATTTAACCTAGTGACCTAGTTTTTTTAACCCAACTTGACCCACTTTCGAACTCGTCCGAGATTTAATCAAGACATTCATTCTGACCAAGTTTCATGAAGATTAGACTACAATTGTGACCACTAGAGTGTTCACAAGCAAATTGTTGACGACACACGACGGACATTCAAGTCTCCCAAAAGTTCACCCTGAGCTTTGCTCAGGTGAGCTAAAAACAGGCATACGAGGGATGTTCGAAATGAATTGCTTATTGTCCTCTAATTCGATATCCACGTGGGGCACGATAAAAACCAATACATACCTGTCTAGGTGTATTTAATACCTACACAACGGTTTATCAATGTACATGTTAGACTAAGTGTAAGACATACAATTTGCCATTTGAATACACGCAGTCATTAACCACTGTAGTACAAATGGTTGGTAGAAGCGTTGACCAGAAAGATGAAATACGGGCTTACATCAAAGCTCGCTAAACACTTGGTTGTTCTTTGAAGCAGCTGATGACTGAACTTTCTACTGCTTATGGACCTTCTTGTGTGTCTTATGACAAAGTTAGGCACTGGAAAAAGAAATTTGAATCTGGGGCCGTATTCCAGTAGCATCTTAACCATTCGCTTGCTATTCGCGTCAATATACCTAACTGTAAATAGTGAAGACCCAGATGAGACAGCTCCTGCAGGAGCTGTCTCATTAGGGTCTGCACTATTTACAAGATGATTGTGCAACCAGTGCACTCCACAGCAGTGATTGCACAGCGCAATACTCGTACACAGTGAAGATATATGTAATTATACAACAGGGTATAGGTAAAGAAGGAGAAATGTATTTTAGAATTCAGCAAGCGAAGGGTTAAGTTAAAAAAATATATTTAGTAGACAAAAAATCTTAAATCCTGTCATTTTTTCCTCAAAAATTAAGAAATTTCTTAAGTGGTATTCCAGAAGCTTCTTATCTTAAAAACATTCTTAAGATCGGCGATTTTCTCCTTAAAAGTTAGGGAAGCTCAAACCTTACTTAGGACTTTAAGAAATTTCTTAAGTTGACATATTGCCGCCATATAGCTCCGATTGATTTGAGAAATTGCGACATTTTCGGATTTTCTAACCATCTAGGTGAGTGTATGCACTGTATTATACCCGGTTTTTATTGCGGGACGCCCTTTATTTATCATATATCCAAGAAGAAAGACAACTCTGTCGTATATACCGCTGTAAGCGGAACGCTGGAAACACCATATCAAAATCTTCGTTTTAACTGAACTTTACAGACTTCATCATCTATTTTGGATTTCAAACAAGGATTAAGTAACGGAACACGTCAATTACTTCGGAACGGAATAGTGTCCTTAGGCTTTGATTGACATGTCGGTATTCAACCAATATTAAATTCGGATACCATCATTTTCGGACATCCAAAACAATTATTAAATCAGCGATGTTTCACAGCAGATTGAATAAAGACAGGCATAGGATGTATTCATGGCAGAGGTTTGATTTATATATGTCAGAACCTGTTATTTTTCATTTAGTGCCTTGTCAAAGCAGCAAACAGATCGATAATAATGTGAAGGAAGTGTCCCTCTGAAAGGATAGAGGCTAGTCTTCAAAAGCTTCAACATAAAACTGCTTAAAGAACCTTTTGTAGTAAAACTGGGTTTTACTGTGGCTGGCCTCGTTCTGTCTGGGGGCGAATGTCTATCGCCCAGGCGCATGCATCAACCGGAGGCTAAGGAGAATAAACAACCGTTCCTCACTCTGGTCATAGACATGAAACAGTATAGATCCCTTGGGATAGCATTCGGCCAGTCACGGCAGTTCTGATGAGTTATTTTATCAGCTTTTAACTTACCCAATTTTACCATATTGGCGCTGCGAGCAATCGCCATTTGTGCAAGTGCATTTCTCTCGCATTTTTGCAGTGACATTCTTGCAGCTTTTCTGCAGGTCTTCGGCGCTTTGTATTTTGCGCCTTTTGCCATTGTTTGTGCACAAAGGAATTGTGTATCGGACAATTTTTGTCTTATTTGCAGTGGCAAATAACACAAGTTAATAATATTTCATATATTGCTCATTTCACGAGGCGATAGTACTGTGCTGTATTTCTGCACTGTATTCCGTGAAATTAGCGATTTTTTGGCTTTTGACAATTTAATTCATGAATTAGGTTACACTAGCGTTGTGACTGGTTCGGGTATACCCTAGGAATTTTGACCTGGCCGAGTCATTTTTTGTTTCTTTTTTGTAGGAGTTTTTTGGTACCCTAGATACTGCCTTGTTTATAGAGCTTTAACTGACCCTATTCACTTGAGTGACGTTCAATGGTGATTCTGGTATATGTTTGCAATTTAGAGAGGAAGGGTCTGAACAAGTTTTCTTTAAAAAACGATAGACTTCATTTCTTTCCAAATTTAAGTCTACTTCTTCAAAATGGACAAGATTCTGATCAACAGTGCTTCTGAAGCTTCCCTATTGAGATTTTATGGGGTGGGTGAGGTTGTTGCGAAACACATTCTGGAGTTCCGAGATGCCCGACCAATAACTATAGAAAACTTAAAGGAGATTCCTCATTTGAAGGTTACACCTACTTTGCTTTATGAAATTGATTTCACGCATCCAGGTGATGAAATGAACCCAGAAGACCCAGATACAGGATATTATTTGAATATTTTTTAGGGGAACACGCAAGCGTCAGACTTCCACTCCCGTTGTTGACCTTGTACCTGACCCTATTGTTGCAACGTTGATTACCTTGTTAGAGTCAAATCAACATATGAATAGAACCACACAGGAAACAAACACTGCTGTGATGAGGTTTTTGACTCAGTCTCAAACCAGCGCAGATACTAAGGGCAGGGACGTGCGGGCAGAGATAGCGCCAGCCGAACCTCGTCCATCGGTTATTCCAAGACATTT
Organism: Azorinus chamasolen; assembly: GCA_963576725.1. Classification (NCBI taxonomy): domain Eukaryota; kingdom Metazoa; phylum Mollusca; class Bivalvia; order Cardiida; family Solecurtidae; genus Azorinus; species Azorinus chamasolen. Next base: position 31,307,606 of record OY755238.1, on the reverse strand, counting down.
TTATTTTGATGGTAAAACTAAACGGAGGTCTTTCATTAAAAAATTTAATAGTTATTGTTTAAGACAAGGTTGGCAGGGCGAAGTAAGGAAGGAAGCCATGATGTGGTGTTTGACAGACAAAGCTAGTGATTATTATACAGTCGAGACTGCCTTAGCGACACCCTGGATTCAGTGACTCCCTCTCATATGCGACCGTGTTTCATCCCGCCCAACGTATTTTCCTATAATTTTGGTCTGAATTAAGCGACTCCCTGTCTTACGTGACGAGCGACCCTGATTTTGCGAAACAAACATAGGCTTCGGTCTGTATTAAACGACATTCAATTATCACAGTTTCTTTTGTTTGTTTACATAGCGCGTCGGTTTTTCACACCATATTAATTAGGGAAAACCCGGGATTGTAATCACGCATGAACTAGCTGGTTCCCGACTTCCACTCTACAGATACATGTACGCGAGCAGAATATTCGGGAAACTAGTCGTGTCAAACATAGCTACGTACATCGTATACAAGATTCGCCGGAGGAGATTTCGAGTGACAAAACTGTTAAAGAACGACAAACAAGGCAACTAATTCGATCTGGTTTGCGATTATTACGGGCCCTTTAGTTCAGAACGGTCTTTATAAATATCAATCAGTATGTGCATAATACATGTCTCTATCAACATTACTCGAAAGTATGCTTGGTAATCTGCACCTAGTTTATATTTATATCATTAAGTGTTTAATCTAGTGCATGCACTTATATGTGCATTATATTTGTACATTGTATCGTACATGCACTAATGTTCTGGTAAGTGAATATTTTATTAATTTATTAAACTTTTAAATTAGCGTTTATTTGTGATAATAAATGTTGTATAAATGTATTAAATAATAGATACATAATTATAATGTATTAGACTGGATTAGTAAACAGTTTTATTTTTCCCTTATGTAGATCTCTTACATGCACATGTAGTTTCGGTATACGTCATGTATTATATCCTAGGTCTGTATAAAGAGACTCCCTGTCATATGTGACCTTTTTAATGAAGTCCCTTATATATATGACAGTCTCGACTGTACTAGTATGACTGACAGACGTCCACACATAGGCTATGCCGAAATTGAGCAGGCCATGCAGACCCGTTTCGGCCGGAAGGACATTCCTGAGAATTTAATGGCCAAATTTATTACAGAGTGTCAGAAGGAAGGGGAGGATCTAGATGATTGGGCAGATTTTTTATTTAGGTTCCAGGGCTTATCCCGAACTGACTATTGAACGGTTTGAGAGTCTAGATGTTACACGTTTTTGTCAGGGCTGAATTGACAAAGTAGCTGGACAGGCAGTTATTTCTAGCCCCAAGTGCCCTGTGACAATGAACGCGGCAGTTAAGGCCATTTTCTGGTATAAGCTCAACCACCAGGTGATTTTTGGTGATTCTAAAAAGGAAGCTAACCAAGTGAGATCTGTTGCTGAGGACACTGATCCCATAATACAGGCCATCACAAATGCTCCTCCTAGGTTGCCAACTCCATCTGGTGGTCAGAATAGGTTTTCAAAACCAGCAGGTATTCCTCAACATCAACCACGTTTGGCGGACTCGGTTGATTTAAAGATGGACACAATGATATCGCTTCTGAGCAATCTGTCTTGTCCTAGCCAAAAGCAAAAAACTGGTAACGCGGCAGATCCATCCAATGCTAACAAAGGCTGCTTTCATTGTGGTGGTGCAGGTCATTTTGCTCGTGAGTACCCTAAGCGAACCTTTAAGCCCAGGTCGAATAGAACTATTGCTCAAGTCCAAGGAGAAGAGGTAGAAGAAGAGCCTTTAAACGAATCGGGACTGGATGAAGAGGTCAAACTCCGGTCCTGATTGGTGAAGAAGGCCGAACTGATTTTTGTAGGGCTACTACTCCTGGTGAGAACAGTAAGACGCATGATTCCCAAGTTGAGTTGTTGACCAAGGATCACATATCTGTATGCCAATTAAGGTCCAGCTCTATGATACCGGTTCCTGTGTCGTTAAAATAGCATGAAATTGTTTGCGATTGTTGACACCGCGGCGGAAGTCACATTAATTTCTGACAGTGTGTATAGGCATTTAGATCCCAAGCCTAAGACCATTCGAAATGTTAGGATGCATACAGCTGGGAAAAATTTAGATATAGTTGGCTTTGTAGTTGGACCTATTACACTTAATTTAGGCTAAAAAAAACTTTTCAAGAAATTGTGTATGTGGCTCCGATTGAAGATATGCTTTTGGGAATTGATTTTTTGGCACGACAAGGAATAAATTTAGATCTTAAGAAATCTATTCTCTCTTTAGGTTCAGAACAAATTGAAATGACCAGCAAGTTATCTAAAACATCCCCAACGGTTTCATTTGTTAGTGTCTGCAAGCGAGTAGTGATTCCTCCAAATTCTATGACCCATGTTGAATGTGTTATAGATGAAATATTAGGTCCCTATGTCATTGAACCTGTGGCAAATGAGAAGGTGGTGCTTCCTAGGTCTGTTCACCGTCCTGGGCAGCAGTACCCTCAAGTTTGTGCTCTCAATTTGACTGATAGGTATGTGACCTAAAGAAGAACAAGGTTGTTGCTCAAGCCAGTGTGGTACATGCTGTTAAACCCATACCTGATGAACTTGGGTTTGAAGGGAGAGCCTGTACAGTATAAAAATTCATTTCCAGATCGGTTACAAGGTATGTTGAGTCAAACAGAAACCGTTCATTTAAAAAACCTGGTTTAAATTTACAAGTTTCAAGATTTTACTGGAGATTCTAAACCAATTAAACAAAAATGCGTAGGACTCTAACTTGTTTTGTCAAAGAAGAAGCTCATTTACAAAAAATGTTGGATGCCAAAGTAATTAGGCCTTCCTTCTCCGATTGGGCATCACCTCCTGTTCTAATTAGAAAGCATGACGGATCGGTGCGTTGATGTTTGGATTTTCGAGCACTGAACAATGTTACGGTGAAGGATGTATTTCCTCTCCCGATCATAGTGTTTGGACACTCTTTCCGGGAACGTTTGTTTTTCGAAATTAGACGCGAACTCAGCCTATTGGCAAATTCCAGTGGCTGAGGAAGATATTAAAAAGACCACTTTCACGACCAAATATGGTTTATTCGAGTTTACTAAAATGGCTTTTGATCTTTGTAACGCACCAAGTACAATTTTCCGCGTAATGAATCTTGTGTTAAGAGGACTTACTTAGAACATAGTTTTGGCCTTTTGGATAACATTTTGGTGCTAGGCAAAAATTTGGAGACCATTTACAGAATTTGGCTACTGTTTTTACGCGACTGAGGAAATTCGAGCTTAAACTCAAAACGATAAAAGTGAAATGTTCCAAACAAAAGTCGAGTTCCTAGGAAGGATAGTTTCTGGGCATGGTCTGGAGATGGGAGCATCTGCAGCTCAATTTGTTTAGGATTGGCTTATCCCATGTTCAACCAAAGACGTTGAGAGGTTTATGGGTTTTGCCAATTATCATCGGGGTTGTCAAAAACTTTGAAAAATCATCTATTCCTCTTTAAAAAGTTACTGGGAAGGGAAATTTTGAATAGGGTAATGATCAAGAGCAGGCATTTTTGGCACTTAAGGAAGCGTTTACTTCCACTCCAATCTTAGATTTACTAACTCCAGATGATATGTTCGTGCTAGACACCAATGCATCGGAATATGCAATAGGTGCTGAACTATCACAAGTTCAGGGGGGGGGGTAGGTCATAGCATAGCAGTTATTCTCATCTCTCCTGAGCAAAAGCACTATTGTACTACGCGTAAAGAGCTACTTGCCATTGTAAGATTCATCCGGCAATTCCGTCATTATATGCTTTGACGTCATTTTATTATTAGAACTGACCATAGTAGTCTGACCTGGCTCCTCAACTTTAAACATCCACAGGGGCAGTTAGCCAGATGGTAAGAAGAGCTTGGCCAATATCATATGACTGTACAACACAGGCCCGGCGCCAAGCACGGTAATTTGGATGCTCTTTCGCGTTTACCTGAACCTAGTCGTTGTGATAACTACGTGTTTGGCTATGATATAGGGAGTCTGCCATGTGGGGGTTGTCAATATTGTCAGTGTGCTCATAAAATCTGATCTGAGTTTGCACGGGACGTTGATGATGTTCTGCCCTTGGCCTCTTACTCTGACCCTCGTATTAGTAGGGTAGATTCTGACCCTCGTATTAGTAGGGTAGATTCTGACCCTCGTATTAGTAGGATAGAGTTAGTTGAGTGTTTGGCAGTTTGCCCTTTACCTGAGGACTGTCCGTCATTACTCTCTAAACTGAATGACGATCTAACTTTTAGCCCGCACGATCCCTGTGGACCACTTTCAAGCCATTTGGAATTAATTGTTCACAAGTCGCCTGATTTCTCCAGTCATGATAAGGTGCCAGTTTCACTTCCAGGTCACTTGGAGTCAACCTTTCATAAGTCGACTGGATTCTCCAGTCATGATAACGTGTCGATTTGCGCAGTGACACAGAGATACTGAGGGTTTGACAGAGATGACCTATAATCTAAACTTCAGTCAGCTGAACCTGAATTCAAAATTCTCTCGAGTTGGTTAACCATTAAGGTTGAGCCTTCTCAGTCTATTCTTATGGCAGCTTCTCCGGCTGAAAAATACCTATGGATAAATAGAGACTTATTTTTCCTGGAAGATAACATTTTATGGAAACGTGATCCAGAAAGCAAATGTAGCGTTTTGGTTATTCCCACTGCTCTTCGAGCTGAAGTCCTGAGTCTTAACCATGACCTCCCTTCTGCGGGACATCAAGACGTTGATCGTACTAAACAACGGATTACTTCAAAGTTCTTCTGGTATGGATTGGGCAAGGATGTTAAGCGTTATGTTTGTTCCTGTCCTATTTGTAACCAGCACAAGAAGCCTACGCGGAAGAATAAGAGTCCATTGGTATTGTACCAAGCTGGGGCAGCGTTGGAACGAGTGCATATCGATTTCCTAGTCCCTTTGCCCCACACTACAAGTGGCAATGAGCACATTCTTATGGTCGTTGACCAGTTCACCAAGTGGGTCGAATGCATTCTGTTACCTTCACAGACTGCTGAGACTACGGCCTGTGCTTTGGTAAATGTGTTTTTTGTAGGTTTGGCTATCCTTTTGAACTTTTTAGTGATGAAGGCCGTAATTTTGAAAGTGAACTTTTCTCCAAATTATGTGAGATTACTAAAATTTATAAGGCGCGGACAACTCCTTAGAGACCATCAGGTAACGGGCAGGTTTGGAGAGAAACCAGGTTCCAGATCAGGTTTCCTCATCGTGGCTCGAACAACAAGAGTGCCGTTGAGTTCCTTTCTAAACTAGAGCAGGCGATCTCTGATGCGCACAGCTTAGCCCTAGACAAACTCAAGTGTAGCCAAAAATGTGTGAAGCGCAACTATGACATGCGTGTCCTGCTGAAACCTTTCCAGGAAGGGGATTAAAATTTTGGTTTATGCCTTTTGCCAAGAGTCTAATCGCGGCAAAGGTAAAAAGCTCATGCCCAAGCGGAAAGGACCGGGCTTCATCAATTAAGCGGTTTACACCTTACGTGTACCTTGTCAAGTTTCGGACTGCTATCGTCACCTGTCATCATGACAAACTGAAGTTGTGTACCGATAGAGATCCCTATCTGGTTACAGAAGTTTCAGAAGACATGGTCAAAGGCCACGTCTTCAATACCAGTATTGGGTGACGATGGTCGTCAAGATGTTTTCTGTATTTGTAGGAAGCCCTTTCAGCAGGAATTTATGATTCAGTGTGACATCTGTACAGAGTGGTTTCATGGCAAGTGTGTTAACATCACTGCTGATGACACGCTCTGTATTGATGATTATTTCTGTGATAGTTGTACTTGATTTCATCCAATCCAGGGTTGGAGTTTGCAATTCATGGGATTAACTTGTCTCATGTTGGCATTAAGGGAGCTCATTCATTCCCTATTCTCAACTAGTGGGATCAGCATGTTGCATGTTAGTGATGGACCTTGATCCCTATTCTCTGGTTGTGAGTGGTCTTTCCGACCAACTTTGAGTTGTGAGGAGGCTTTATTGTTTGCAATGAACTCCTATGGCCACTGTAGGGTTTTCATTCACTTAGGTTACTGTATGCACCATAATATTACTTTCTCTGTTTTGTGTATATGATGGCTCGAGTGGTAATTGGGTTGGTTTAACTGGCCACCCATTGCCTATTATTTTGGGAGAGGGGGATCCTAGTTAGTTGGGCTTATTAATTGTTTTCTCAAAGGAATCCCCTTGCTATGTTCGTGCGGGTGTGGTGTCAGCAGGGTTTCCCTATGCAATGCAAAGAGAGTTCTGTTATCTAACAGAGTATCCCTTATATTGGTATCTCGGGTATCTTGTTCGCATTGCGAACTAGCCATAACTAGCGTCAGGGATTCCATTTAAGTCAATCTGAGTTCCCCATTTTGGCTTATCGGGTAACTGGGTTGTTTCATTCACCCATTTCCTCCTCCTAATTAAAGAAGGGAGGAATGTAGTAAAACTAGGTTTTACTGTGGCTGGCCTCATTCCGTCTGGGGGCGAATGTCTATCGCCCAGGCGCATGCGTCAACCGGAGGCTAAGGAGAATAAATAACCGTTCCTCACTCCGGTCATAGACGTGAAACAGTATAGATCCCTGGGGATAGCATTCGGCCAGTCACGGCAGTTCTGGTGAGTTATTTTATCATCTTTTAACTTACCCAATTTTACTATACATTGAAACGACATACATATTACTAAAGAATATCATTTTTAAAATGATGAAGCTTATACTTTACTACATATTATTTCTGTATTCTTTGTGTGTGTGTGTGTGTGTGTGTGTGTGTGCGCGTGCGTGCGTGCGTGTGTGTGTGGTCTTTTTTGTATCACCACTACTGAAATAAATATGGATACATGTATGATTCATGTATGACACAACTGTGTTACACTGTATAATATGCTTGATAGCTTCATTGTGTTGATATTTCATGGAGCTGAGAAATTTCAGCATAACAAAATGTTAATAATTGATTGCTTAGTTTTATTTAAAATATATCATTTATAGTAAGCTGTAGATCCCAAAATTATTCACTTTTCCAGGGTGGTAGGGGACATTGTATTAATTACAAAAGCAATACTCTCAGAATGCTTGTTTTCATCTGAAATACAAATAAGGGTGTGTAACTGTGTGGCATGAGTATTAGCTTTCTAGTTGTTTCTATTGTTATCATTTTGCCATTTTAGAGATGTTTTCTGTTATTGCTGGTATCAAGAATTATCATTATGCATATACTAAACTTGATATATGAGGAAGTTGGCCTGAAATTACAAATATGATGTATATTCAGTTTCACACAAAATCAAAGTAACATTGTAATTTTCTTCATCTGGAAGAATTTTTCCTGTAACTTTTCATAATATAACAACACAATATATCAGTAAAGTAAAAAATACCTTACTGTTACATTTGGTAAGAGAATCTCAGAAGGAATTAAAAAAAAAGACTCTCCCAGTTCCCTTATATTTCAGAAATATGAAAATGTGATGACATAATTTGACATTAACCTCATTTCTTTTTCATATTCCTTTCAGGTGAACTGCTTGTGGCCTTGACAGCCAATTATCATGCAATACAGAAATTGTTGAAATATCATGTATATTCATCCAATGTTGTAATAAAAATTGTTATATCAAGAATTGTTTTATTTTACACACACACAGATTTCTGTAAAGTAGAACCTCACTAGAATAGCCGCTTTATATGAATAAGCAATTCTGGCCTTTAACCCTTTACCTGATGAATATAGGCATTAAGAAACAGTTGATGTGTTGATATTGATTAGCTAGCTAATTTTTGCCATTATTACGTAAATAGCATTTTGGATAATGGCAGAAGCTGTAGAAACAGATATGTTTTATTTCATAAGCAAACAGAGCAGATTACTGATCAGACAGTCCGTAAGGGAACTGTCTGATCTGGATCTACTATGTTTGTAAAGGCCTTATAAGGAATATCTATGAGGTAAGGTGTCAAAGCAGGTGGTTGCTTAAATTAATGTTTGTTTGCTATTATGTTGTCTAAGCCATTCGTTGTCCCCATTTTGTCTATTTATATATACTCTTTAACATCCATTTTCTTAAATCATGAATGTGTTCTACAATAATAAATTTACCACTTTTGGATAATAGGCAAATCTAGCGGTACAATCTGATTTCGTTTAGTAGCCACAATGGCGATTGAGTGTATGTGTGCGTGCTTTCCTTTGTTGGTCAATATGTTTTGCATGAACACAATTCATATAATTTGGCACATGTCATGGGTAGACTTTTTTTTTAAACAAGAATCATAACTAAAGCATAATCATTTTTTAGTTATCTCCATTTTCTGATTTCTTAACATAATAAATTGTTTGATACCTGTATTTTACACTCACAGATGAAATTTGAAGGGTGTTTACAGGAGTCAACTTGTAAGTGGTTATTGCTGTTTTCATGAAACTTAACAAATATGATTGACAAATTGCAATTTCGCTGTGGAGATAAATTGTTTGTCAGTTTTTCCAAATTTTCTATGAATATATAGATAATAGATATGTTGAAAGTAGTCTACATAAGGGCTCTATACATGTTGCTTGCAGCTATCTGCTTTATTATAACCCCCTTTTGAAAAGATGGGGGTTTATTGCTTTGCACATGTCGGTCAGTCAGGCGGTAAATCAAACTGTTTCCGATCAATAACTGATGAACAGCTTAGTGTAGGATTTTAAAACTTGCTGTGGTGGTTGGTCATGACCGCTAGAAGACCCCATATTGTTTTGGAGGTCACTTAGTCGAAGGTCAAGGTCAACATGACCGTAACTAGTGAAATGGTTTCCGATAACTGCTCAAGGGTTTGGGTTAGGATCTTCAAACTTGCTGCTCCATGGTGATTAGTCATGACCAGTAGATGACCCCTATTGTTTTTAGGTCAAAGGTCAGCGGGTAAACATGTTTTTCAAACACATAGATCTTGTTTTAATTTATTATACCATCACTTCTAAAGAAGTGGGGGCTATATTGGAATCGTGCATGTCCATGTGTTTGCCCGTCCTTCCAGATTTTTGTACGGAGCTTTACTCCTAAAGTATAGGCACAACTGTGTATAAAATAATTATATAAAGACAGAAAGAGAGAGAATGTTCAGTTAACAAGGGTTGTAACTTTAAGTTCATTTTTGAAGGAGTTATTCCCCTTAGTTGTTTTTCAGGAGCAATTTATTTTCTGGAGTATAACTTCTCAATGATTGTATACACAATTGTGAAACTTTGTATATGAGTAGAGGGTGATGAGAGGATGTCTAAATTCATTTTTGAGGGAAGTTATTCCCTTTAGTTACTTTTCAGAAACATTTTTTTGGTCTGGAGTGTGCATGTAAGGGTGAAGGAAGATAGTTCTATAAATAATCCTATCAACCCTTGGTATAATAATTATTTGTAACACCTCAAAGTCACAAAACTAAAAATACTTCAATTATACTAAAGGAACTATTGGAATGGTAGTTAATATTGAATGTACGTGTAGGCCTACTTTCATCACCATTGGGTTGCATTCCATATTTTCAGATGCATGTATTATAAACAAAAAGGTAGATTCGCTTGTGTATAAGGTAGTCTCAAGACGACATGCTAATTTTGTGACGATTACCGTCATACAGTCCAAACCGAAAGTAGCTCTATTTCACCATTTAAAGTACACACAGTGACATACGTGTGGACTAGCTATGTGTAATGATCAAATGTAACTTGCGTCATGGGATAATTGCTGATTTATCAGTGTCAATGTTCTTAAACAATTTTAGACACCATTCGTAAATATTGCCGTGACTGAAATCGGTACCGCCGAGTAGTAAATCCAGTGAGAAATAAACGTTTAAATTGGGAAATATTACACGGTGAATATGCAGTCACGCCCGCGACTGCGACATTACGTAGGTTGCTACGGATCTACATCAGTTGTGTGGAGAAGTTACGAATTTTGTACCTCCGAAAATCGTAAGACACTTTCGTAGGAACGTTTTAGTGAAATGTTCGTAGCTTAAATTCGTAAAGGAAAGTCTTTAGCCTACAAGCATTGAAAATTATGAAGTTTAGTTGAACGGCCGCCATATGCGTACGCATGAAAGTTCCTACTTCCGTTGCTATTTTTGGAAAAGGGAAAACCTGATTCACTTCACAACCGGATAAGAAAATTCTTAAGTGATTTTTTAAGTTTAAGAATTTTCTTAGCTAAGAAATTCTTAAGAAGCTTTTGGAATACAAACCTACGTTTAAGAATTTTTTATCTTAGCTAAGGAAGAAAACAAAACATTTTTCATATCTTAAGTGAGAACTTAAGATGCTACTGGAATGCGGCCCCTGGTGTAGAGTCCATCAAAAATGCACCGAAATCAGGTAGGCCAAAATTTGCATCTCGTAAAGAGATCGTTTCGAAAATAAAGAAAATCATTGAAGGAGATGCCAGATTTACAGTTCGTGATATTGCACGAAAAGTAGGCATATCACTATTAACGGTTCACCTTATTTTGAAGAGGCATTTGAAAGTCAGAAAGATTTCTGCTAGATGGGTGCCACATCTGTTGACTGATGAGCAGAAGAGGCAATGGGTTAAAGTGGCCAAAAAGCTGCTTCAAATGTTTCCAACTTATGACAAAAAGCAGTTTGCCAATGTCGTCACAGGTGATGAAACTTGGGTCCATTATTTTGAGCCCGTCAGAAAGGTTAGCAATAAGATCTGGGCCACTAAACACAGCAAACGCCCAATAATTGCCAAACGGTCTTTGAGTGCAAAGAAGGTTTTGTATTCAATGTTCTTCTCTGTTGAAGGAGTCGCAATAAAAGTGCGGGTGAAGAAGGGCAAAAGCATCACCCGAAAGTACTACAAAGACGTAGCACTGAAGAAACTGAAAAAGTATTATCAGAAACGACACCCTGTCACTGGTTTCAAACTTATCCGTCTTCTACATGTCAATGCCCCCGTGCATACTTCAGCAATAGTTATGGCGTTTTTGAAGAAAGAAAAAGTAACTGTTTTGCCTCACCCCCGTATTCCCCAGACCTTGCCCCATGTGATATTTTTTTGCTTCCGAAATTGAAATCATTCCTTGCTGGGCGGAAATACCAGTCCCGACAGGCACTTGGACCTGCCATTCATCAGTACCTTATTACTGTGCCAAAATCAGCGTACCGTGACGCCTTCAGGAAGTGGATACATCGGCTGAAACTTTGCATTTCTAGCCACGGGGAGTACTTCGAGGGCATGAAATGAGTACTTTTGGGCTAAATTGAAATTTTAAGTCTCCGGATAAAAATAAGCAATTCATTTTGAACATCCCTCGTAGGATTTATTAAGGCAGAGTTTGATTTATATATATACATGTATGTCAGAACCTGTTTTTAGCTCACCAGAGCACAAAGTGCTCAGGGTGAGCTTTTGTGATTGCCTGATGTCCGTCGTCCGTCGGCGTGCGTCGTCAACAATTTGAACCTTTAAAAATCTTCTCCTCTGAATCTACTGGGTTCTCAGCTTTCATCTTTGGCACATAGCATCATCTTTAGGTCCTCTACAAAAGTTATATAAATTATGCTCCTGGGGTCAAAATTGGCCCCGCCCCAGGGGTGCCTTGTTTTCAATAGAAACATATAGTAAAACTTTGAAAATCTTCTCCTCTGAAACCAGATGGTTCTCAGCTTTCATATTTGGCACATAACATCATGTTCAGGTCCTCTACAAAAGTTATATAAATTATGGCCCTGGCGTCAAAATTGGCCCCGCCCCAGGGGTGTGCAGTTTTCAATAGAAACATATAGTGAAAACTGAGAAAATCTTCTCCTCTGAAACTGGAAGGTTCTCAGCTTTCATATTTGGCACATAGCATCATTTTCAGGTCCTGTACAAAAGTCATATAAATTATGGCCCCGGGGTCAAAATTGGCCCCGCCCCAGGGTGGGCAGTTTTCAATAGAAACAGATTTAGTGAAATCTTTGAAAATCTTCTCCTCTGAAACTGGAAGGTTCTTAGCTTTCATATTTAGCACATAGCATCATGTTTAGGTCCTCTACAATAGTTATATAAATTAAATCTTCTCCTCTGAAACCAGATGGTTCTCAGCTTTCATATTTGGCACATAACATCATGTTCAGGTCCTCTACAAAAGTTATATAAATTATGGCCCTGGCGTCAAAATTGGCCCCGCCCCAGGGGTGTGCAGTTTTCAATAGAAACATATAGTGAAAACTGAGAAAATCTTCTCCTCTGAAACTGGAAGGTTCTCAGCTTTCATATTTGGCACATAGCATCATTTTCAGGTCCTGTACAAAAGTCATATAAATTATGGCCCCGGGGTCAAAATTGGCCCCGCCCCAGGGTGGGCAGTTTTCAATAGAAACAGATTTAGTGAAATCTTTGAAAATCTTCTCCTCTGAAACTGGAAGGTTCTTAGCTTTCATATTTAGCACATAGCATCATGTTTAGGTCCTCTACAATAGTTATATAAATTATGGCCCTGGGGTCAAAATTGGCCCCGCCCCAGGGGTGGGCAATTTTCAATATAAACAAATAGTGAAATCTTTGAAAATCTCTCCTCTGAAACTGGAAGGTTCTCAGCTTTCATATCTGGCTCACAACATCTAGTTCAGGTCCTCTACAAAAGTTTTATAAATTGTTCCCCCGGGGTCAAAATTGGCCTCGCCCCAAGGCCGGCTAGTTTTCTATAGAAACATAGTGAAAACTTTGAAAATCTTCTCCTCTGATTGTCTGGTGAGCGCTTCAGGGCCATTCTGGCCCTCTTGTATCATTTAGTGCCTTGTCAAAGCAGCATAGATTTTCTAACACCATCTAGGTAAGTGTATTTACTGTATTTTTCCTGGTTTACCGGTATATTGCGGGATGTCCTTTCTTTTCCTATATCCAAGAAGAAAGGCAGCTTGTCTAGATATGCGGAACGCTGGAAACACAATATCAAAATCTCGTTTAAATTGAAATTTACAGACTTCATCATCTATTTTGGATTTCAAACAAGGATTAATTATCTTTAATTACGATTTTTTTGACCTGTTGGCATACAACTGATAGTAAATACGGATATGCACCATTTTCGGATATCCAAAAAATAAATCGGCGATGTTTCACAGCATATTGAATAAAGACAGGCATACATGTAGAATGTATCATGGCTGAGTTTTGATTTATATATATATATATGTCATAACCTGTTATTTTCATTTAGTGCCTTGTCAAAGCAGCAGAAAACATAACAAAGAAACTGTCCCTCTGACAGGATGTAGGAGATTGGAAGACTTCAAAGTTTAAAGCTTGACATAAAACTTTTGCAGGAGGCATTGAAACAACATGCATACATGTATTACATAAACCATTAAGCTAATATGTTACTATGTATTTTTATAATCTTAGTGTGTGTGTGTGTCCCTTTGTGTGTGTGACCGTGTGTGTGTTGGGGTAGGGTAGTTAAGTATGTTCTACTGCCGATATGCTCTGGTTAACAAAATTTGAATATTAAATTCAGAAAAAAGTCGGATATCAGAACGTCGGATATCTGTACTGTTTCATTTTTGTCGCACCCTTTATTACTTTTCTACAGTTACTCTGTTTGCAGCTCAATCATTCAGTACACTAGCGATAGGTGGATACAGTATGTTCACTTAAATGTTTTCGTTATACATGCACTTTACCACTGTATTTGCCGTCGCGGTTGTTGTAGATTAGTCGGAGAGGGGATACGTTTATTTACACTGTTTGTCTTTTAGGGTGGGGATGGAATAAGTGTGAGGTTGGGCGCCCATAAACCGGTTTAACCCCCCAGTGACTTTTGTCACTGACCGTTCCAAGGCGGTACTTCCATCTTCCTCCTATTGTATGTTTGTTTTGTCTTTGTGCGTCTCTTGTTGTTTTTATAGTTATGTACATTTGCTGTTTCCTTGTGTTGCTGTTCGGGCGACTGTTTGTTCTGTATGTGGTGTTTCCTGCATGACTCATTTTTGTACTAGTATATATCTATAACATGTTAATATGTACATATATTAAAGGATGTGTTGTTCTGTATATGACAGAATTTCCTGTTAAATTATATATGGCGTTGTTAACCCTTTACTCCTTTAATATTTATTTAAGGAATGATGACATCATAAATATTAATTAAGATATGGTTGCAATGGAATATAAACATAGGAGAGTTTGCATATTGGCAGACATTGTAGAATCATATCTGTATTAAATCCTGTATGCAAACAGATCCTAATGTCTCCTATAATCTCCCGTATCCGCGTTTAGACCCTACTAGTATTAATTATATGTCTCTAATAATGAGTTTATTTCAATTTCAATACCTAATGAATATTCATTAACAAAATAGTTATATATAACAAAATATGCAAGGTGGAACATTATATATATTGTAGAAAGCAAAGAAACAGATCTATCAAATTGTTAGCAAACAGAGTAGACCCTGATCAGCCTACTCCTCTAGGAGCCATCTGATCTGGGTCTATTCTGTTTGCAAATGCGTGAAAACACGTTTATATTAGGGAAAGGGTTAATTATTGTTGACAGTACAAATATTCTGAAAGTGGGTGATCCGTCAAAAGCAAAAGAAGCAATGCCAAAAGAGAAAATTGCAGACTCGGTTTTGTGGTAAGTCCGGCGGGGATACCTTTATTTACACTATTAGTAAAGCTAGGGTGACTTTGAGAGAAGTGTGAGGTTAGGACGTCCGTAAACCGGTTTAAACCCCCATTGGTGATTTTGCTACTGACCGTGCCAGGGCGGTACTCTCTTTGTTACCCTTACTTTTGTTTGTCTTGTGTCTTTGTACTTGTGCTTTTGTTCATGTATGGAATGTTTATCTCTAGTACTTGTGTGCTGTTAGTGTTTTCTGTGTTCACCTCGTGTATGTGCGTGTGTTTGGGTGTGTATTTGTATGTGTGTGTGTGTGTGTGTGTGTGTGTGTGTGTGTGTGTGTGAGTATGTGTGTGTGACATGCTATCTATCGATGTTTTGGTGGTGGTTGCGTCTGGTATGTGACTTTGCCTGCTGGACTTTTCTACTTTTTAGCTCACAAGAGCACACAATGCTCAGGGTGAGCTTTTGTGATCGCCTGATGTCCGTCGTCTTGCGTCGTTCGTCGTCAACAATTTGAACCTTTAAAAATCTTCTCATCTTTCATCTTTGGCTCATAGCATTAAATTCAGGTCCTCTACAAAAGTTATATAAAATTATGCCCCTGGGGTCAAAACTGGCCCCGCCCCAGGGGTGCCTTGTTTTCAATAGAAACATATAGTAAAACTTCTCCTCTGAAACTGGAAGGTTCTCAGCTTTCATATTTGGCACATAACATCATGTTCAGGTCCTCTACAAAAGTTATATGAATTATGCCCCTGGGGTCAAAATTGGCACCGCCCCAGGGATGGCTAGTTTTCAATAAAAACAAATAGAGAAAACTTTGAAAATCTTCTCCTCTGAAATTAGAAGGTTCTCAGTTTTTATATTTGGCACATAGCATTATGTTCAGGTCTTCTACAAAATTTATATAAATTATGACCCCTGGCATCAAAATTGGCCCCGCCCCAGTGGTGGCCAGTTTTCAATAGAAACAAATACTGAGAAAACTTTGAAAATCTTCTCCTCTGAAACTGGAAGGTTCTCAGCTTTTATATTTGGCACATAGCATCATGTTCAGGTCCTCTACAAAAGTTATATAAATTATGCCCCTAGGGTCAAAATTGGCCTCGCCCCAGGGGCAGTCAGTTTTCAATAGAAACATATTGTGAAAACTTCAAAAATCTTCTCCTCTGAAACTATAAGGTTCTCAGTTTTTATATTTGGCACATAGCATTATGTTCAGGTCTTCTACAAAATTTGTATAAATTATGGCCCCTGGGATCAAAATTGGCCCCGCCCCAGGGATAGCCAGTTTGCAACAGAAACATATAGTGCAAATTTGAAAATCTTCTCCTCTGAAATTGGAAGGTTTACAGCTTTAATATTTGGCACATAGCATCATGTTAAGGTCCTCTACAAAAATTATATAAATTATGCCCCTGGGGTCAAAATTGGGCCCGCCCTATGGGTAGCAAGTTTACAATAGAAATATATAGTGCAAACTTTGAAAATTGGCCCCGCCCCAGGGGTTGCCAGTTTTCAATAGAAACAAATATTGAGAAAACTTTGAAAATCTTCTCCTCTGAATCTGCAGGGTTCTCAGCTTTCATATATGGCACATAGCATCATGTTGATGTCTTCTACAAAAGTTATATAAATTATGCCCCTAGGGTCAAAATTGGCCCCGCCCGAGGGGTAACAAGTTTTCAATAGAAACATATAGTGAAAACTTTGAAAATCTTCTCCTCTGAAACTGGTAGGTTCTAAGCTTTCATATTTGGCACATAGCATCATGTTCAGGTCCTCTAGGGTTAAAATTTGGTCAAAATTTGCCCTGCCATACCACAGGGCGGGCTAGTTTTCCATAGATACAAATCTTCTCCTCTGATTGTCTGGTGAGCGCTTCAGGGCCATTATGGCCCTCTTGTTTGTTTATTGAGTCTGTTCATGAGTAGTAACTACAAGAGGGCCAGAATGGCCCTGACATTGCTCACCAGGCAATCAGGAAAGAGGATTTTCAAAGATTTCACTATATGTTTCTATAGAAAACTAGCCGGCCCTGGGGTGGGGCAAATTTTAATTCAGAAAGAATAAATTAATCTATACTTATGTTTAAAATTTCAGAAATTTTCATTACATCTTCATGAGTTCATATTATTATTCATATCTTAAGATTGATGTACTTTTAACCCTTCCCCTGTTCTGTGTTTATTCAAAATTTCAATACCTAGTGAATATTCATGGACAGAATAGTTGTAATGAAATATGGAAAGTGGGACAGTATAGCCATTTTAGAAAGTAAAGAAACATATTTCAAATTCCATTGACAAACAGATCAGACCCTGATCAGACAGCTGCTATAGGAGCCGTCTGATCTGGGTCTGTTCTGTTTGCAAATGCATGAAAAGTCATTATATGAGGGAAAGGCTTAAGTAAACATATTATAAGTACATGTATATTGTACACAAAATAAAAATAATTTAATGCAATTTGCACTATATCATAAGCAAACTAGAGGTTTTTGTCACAAAAACGGATGTCTCCCCTCTAATAAAAGCAATATGTAAAGGGAAATCACTAAAAATGTTATGGTCTTGATGAATGATACTTCCCCTCAGAGTTATTGATCGGCCAAAAAATGTAACAAAGGGCAATAACTCCAAAAGTATTGAAGCCAGAATTATGGCCCTTGTTCAAGACACTTTCTCTCATCATGCTCTTTCCATGTATGAAGTTTCAATACGATGGCAAAAGCCATGTAGGAGTTATCGTCTGGACAAGAAAGAATTAAACAAATGTACAAGGGGCAATAACTCTAAATTTATTGAAGCTCGAGTTAAGGATCTTATGCATGACACTTTCTCTTATTATGATCGTTCCATGTATGAAGTTTCACTCCAATGGCATGTGTCACATAGGAGTAATCATCTGGACAAAAAATTGTGATTTATTTTACAAAGGGCAATAACTTCAATATACGTGAAGCCAGAGTTATAGACCTTGTGCATGACACTTCCTCTCGTTATGATCTTTCGATATATGAAGTTTCAATCCAATGGCATGAGCCATATAGAAGTTATCGTCCGGACAAAAAAATGTGATTTTTTTACAAAGGGCAATTACTCCTATATTAGTGAAGCCAGAGTTATGTACCTTCTGCATGACACTTCCTCTCATTATGCTCTTTCCATATATGAAGTTTCAATCAACTGGCATCAGGCATATTGAAGTTATTTTTTTGACAAATAATTGTGATATTTTTTACAAAGGGCAATAACTCCAATATTAGCGAAACCAGAGTTATGGACCTTGTGCATGACACTTCCTCTCGTCATGATCTTTCTATATATGAAGTTTCAATGCAATGGCATGAGCCATATAGGAGTTATCGTCCGGACAAAAAAGTGTGATTTTTTACAAGGGGCAATAACTCCTATATTAGTGAAGCCAGAGTTATGGACCTTGTGCATGACACTTCCTCTCATTATGCTCTTTCCATATATGAAGTTTCAATCAACTGGCATCAGGCATATTGAAGTTATCGTCCGGACAAAAAGTGTGACGGACAGACAGACAGACAAACGGACAGACGGACAGACAGACGGACAACTCTCACGAAAACAATATGTCTCCCCCATATAAATATGGGGGGAGACATAATACAGCAGATTGATCAGATGGCTACTACATGAGCCATCTAATCTGGGTCTACTCTGTTTGTAAAGGTGTATAAATGCATATTTATGGAGTAAAGGGTTAATTGTTCTATTTACAGGTCAGATCTAATTTGCAACTGCCATTATCCAGAAGGAAGGCAATCCAGTTGTAATCAAAAAGTGTGAAAGGGAAATAACCTACCTTTTATGTATGCTTAAAATAGCCAGCTAAAAATAGACACTGCTCTCCAAGATGCAGTACACTTGAATTTGTATTAAGCTGAACTTAGTTATAGGATCTATTTTGATAGCTGGCAGCTTAATGCAGGGCATAGATATGAAAAAAAAGCTTTCAGAGCTTTCTGCATTTTGAGAATTATCCACATAGTTTTCTCAATCTAAAATGAGTGTGTGTAATTTGTCTAAACACAATTTCTACTCTACTGATCAGGCTAAGGGTGATTACCAATACACTCCCACTGACCAGCTAGTCCTATCAGAGCACTGGCTTATCTGAGGAAAACTTTAACTTGTAGAACCTTTAGACTGTAATTTCTGATGTGAAAAAATATATACACAGGGCAGGGCCAATTTTAACCTCAGAACTATGATATTAACAAAACTCATAAAGGTATGCTAAGTTAATCTATACAACAAATATCTAAGCTCTGGGACATGTAGTTTTGACCACAGGGGTCTGGACCGCTTCATGGGGGTCTATATGTACTATATAATAACAAGGGTTCCAACTAGCAGAACGGATATCCGTGTACCACGAGTACAAATGTGACTGTAACTCTTACAATTTAAATGATAATTTCGTAATTCTTTCGGCTATTGAAAGCCAATATATTTTTCTATCAAATAAATATAATCTTATAACGGTAACTTATGAACAAGTATCAATCCAACAATGATTTTCTAAAAATTTCACGTGTTTTTAGGGTCATTGACAAACGTTCGTTCACTCCGGTTTCACTATATCACAGCAATAACCTAGCAATTTGCAGTTCAAAAAATGGCGTGAGTCAATAAAACGAATAAATTCTAACTCTCACCTCCAATTATTTAGTCCCCAGCATCAAAAGAATGATGTAAAACTAGCGAGTTTTGTCAGTTTGCTTCAAATCGTCGAGAAAGGAGCCATTGTAAGTGATGTCACGGATTTTCCAACTTTTCCTTCGCTCGTCCAATGAAATGGCTCCATTCAAATTTGTTGCAAAATGGCAGCATCCGAAATAGAAACATAACGACAGACGGAAAGGCCGCTGTTGCTAGTTGCTTATTTATTAAGAGGACAAAACAAATGGAGATTGATGATATAATTGGGTTGTTTGATTGAACCACGCCATCTTTTGAACTGAAAATCGCCAGGTTATGGCTGTGATATAGTGAAACTGGGGTGAACGAACGTTTGTCAATGACCCAGAAAACACGTGAAAATTTCAGAACATCGTCGTTGGCTTGATAATTGCGCGTAAGTTACCGTGAGAAGATTATATTTATGTCATAATAAAATATATTGGCTTTCAATAGCCGAAAGAATTACAAAATTATCATTGAAATTGCAAGAGTTACATTCATATTTGTACTTGTGGTACACGGATGTCCGTTCTGCTAGTTGGAACCCTTGTTATTATATAGTACATGTAGACCCCCATGAAGCGGTCCAGACCCCTGTGGTTTTGACAAGACGAGTTTCAAAGTTTTTCCTATGCATATATAGTGATCCCATGGGCTGTTTAAGCAGTCAGCTACAAAAAACTGTCAATCCCTGGGGTGGGGCCAATTTTGACCCTAGGGGCATAATTTATATAACTTTTGTAGAAGACCTGAAGTTGAAGCTACAGTACAAGCCACGCGGATTTTTTGTTTTCCGTTTTACCAGCGCGGACAAAATTATTTGAGAGCGGGTTTCCAGCACGGACAATTTTTATGGATCACCGCGGACAAATTCTGTGTCCACCGCGGACCGAAATTTACCCTACGGGATATTACCGCCGCCGAGTCATCGCTGTCCGTGCTGATATCAGCGTGGATTGCGGGGCATCACCGCGGACACTACCTTTATGACTGGCAGTCGTTTAATCGATTTAGGTATAAATTATTTAGATAAGGTATATACAAAAGCTTACATGTATATATAAATACACATGTGCATTTTTTTTCAACTGAAGAAACGCATATTGAATATACTGTCAGATCTAGAATTCAAAATGAAATTAGATAGCATACGTATATAATAGCCTTCACCCAAAACCCGAGACTGAAACGGTTTCTTTCTGCTAAAACTAAAATTTATAGTCAGATTTTAACGATTACCAGACTGTAAATGCTCGAGAAAAAAGAAATAGATACAAAATATCAGCAGCAATTGTTTTCACAATCTGATTTTCAGAAAATGCGTAGCGCTGAGATTATAGATATCAGGAGCACTCGGGTCATATTTGTTTCGACCCCACGCGCGTATTAACCCTTTCCCTGTTCTATATGTGTTCCAAATCTAAATACAAATGTACATGTACCTACTGAATATTCATGGACAAAATAGTTATAATGAATTATGGAAGGTGGAGCATTGTAGACATTTTAGGAAAGCAAATAAACAGCTCTATAAAATTCTATTAGCAAAGGGAGTAGACCCTGATCAGACGGTTCCTCTAGGAGCGGTCTGATCTAGGTCTATTCTCTTGACAAATGCGTGAAAACAGGTTTATATGAGGGAAAGGGTAAAGGGTGGAGAGTTGTATCCAACCATTATTTGTTGAAATACTTTTTTTTTTGAAACCTTTACTCCATTAGTTTGTGTTCAGTATTGAAGACAGATGTTTGATTAAAACAGGCTGAATGGGACCATTTTGCGTTTTTCTCAGCCTGCTTTAAGCTACCGTCTACTGTGATATAGAAATATTTCTTATGGCGCATATTCATGAATGTATCAAGTGGAACTATTTTTGAGTGGAGGAATGGATTAACGCACTATAATGAGTACCTATGGAGTAAAGGGTTGAACTGGGTATCATTCGACGAAGAGATGCAAACAGTTGATTAAATAATTATAAAGTTCGAAACGCATCTACACTAATACACTAATACACCGTATCTACACTAATAATCTATACTGTTACAGCTATTCTTGTTTGACCGACCATGTAGTGCAGCTACAAGATTTAAGTTGATATCAGAATTAAGATGAAAACTATTGTAGCTTATTGTATTATAATTTATTTTGAAACGGCGCAAAGCAGTCGCCTGCATAAATCATTACTCTGTATAAAAGAGCCACCTGAAATAACAGCCAAATATTGGTATGTCGTTGTCTTTCAGATGAGTTCAAAGCTGCGATCGTAATGTTATTCATTTAAGTCATATTAACCCTTTTCATGCTAGTAGCATATATTGACGCAATTTAAAAACAGTGCAGACCAAGATCAGACAGCTCTTAGAGGCTGTATGATCAGGGTGTGCATTGGTTTCTTATAGAATCTGTCAAGCATAAATTGCCATTCGTCCTGGGGAAATTATTACTCCATTACCAATATAAAAGTTGAAATGATAGATAGTCATACGTAATCCATTCATATCTGCGGGAAGAGAGAGAGAGAGAGAGAGAGAGAGAGAGAGAGAGAGAGAGAGAGAGGGGGGTGGGGGGGGGAGAGAGAGACACACACACACAGAGACAGAGACAGAAAGAGAGACACACACAGAGACAGATAGATAGGGACAGCCACAGACAGAGGGAGAGTAAGAGGTGGAAGAGACGGACAGAGAGAGAGGGGGGAGAGAGAGAGAGATAGAGAGAGAGAGAGAGAGAGAGAGAGAGAGAGAGAGAGAGAGAGAGGGGAGAGACGGAGAGACGGAGAGAGACAGATTTTGACGTCCCTTCTGGCCTTGTGATTGCGTATCATTGTAAATGTTTATTTGGGGGAGAGGACTTCTTAGAAACAACAACAATTGTACACTGAGAGAGGGACAGGGACGGTGAGGAAATATATTATGGGCTTATTAATTATGTATCAGACAATAACAAAGTCTAAAACATGATAAATATTTCATTTTAATACAGTGCCCCTGTATTGATTCACAGGTGCTCGTAGCATGCTATGTCTCCACAACAACAACAGACAAATTCAATATAACTGGTCTATAAGGCCTTGTCCGATCTGATAGCATGGATGGATATCTTGTATTAACAATTTCTTAAAATAATACTTACATGTAAAATAACATTGACTGGTTTTAAACCTAACGTCAAACCCTCACCGACATCAATTTCAAGCTTATAGAGATTGTTTTATTTAACATTTCCCTGTTTTATGTTTATTCAAAATGTCAATACTTACTGAATATTCATGGACAAAAATAGTTATAAATGAAATATGGAAGGGGGGACATTGCAGCTATTTAACAAAGCAAAGAAATATATCTATCAAATTCTATTAGCAAACAGAGTAGACCCTGATCAGACGGCTCCTCTAAGAGGTCAGAGAAGACCCTTCTCTGTTTGCAATTGCGTGAAAACACGTTCATATGAGGGAAAGGGTTAAAGTACAATATGAAGAAAGTTTGAATACATAATACCCATTCATTCTATATTTAATATTGTGGGAAATATAGATGGCCGCTCATCAATTATGAAGAGCAATACCAATTATTGGTGATTGACACGCCTATAGGTGACAGTTGATTGGATTATGTCTTTTCAATGGGTGGGTCTTAAAGATACTGAACCAATGAGCTGTGACATCTTGATAGTAGCAAAAGAGTGGAAATACCCGATAGTCTTTCTTTAAAGTTGTCGGAACTTTATTGATGACCAAATAATTAACACAATGATGACCATAAATCAATGACCCCCTGCGCTGAAACACCAAGGTAGTTTCCGTACATTGTAGAGCACGCAAAGCGATCATTGTTTTAATGTATGACCAAAACATTTGACCCTCATTATACTGAATTATCGTCCGCTTAAAAAATGTAGTCTGCAAAATAAATGAAATAAGCATTGCTTTAGTTCGTTGAAAACAAACAGAAAAATGAGAGTCAGACATATTTGACCCTAGTAACACTCTGGGGAACTCATCATCTGTTCAGTATACAAACTGTTTGTAAATATTAAGGAAGCCACACCCGGCGGGCTAAGGGTTGATCTGCATATTTGTTTTATCTTTTTAAACTTTCAGGGTCCTATAGAGAATGTCCAAGTTACCTACATTTATTATGCTGAAAGAATTTGCTTTTAAAAATGTTTTTTTGCTTTCTTACCGGGTTTCCTTCTGTCTTCTTTTAAAACAAGAGTACCGCATACGGTACATAATACGCCCACTTGCAAATGTTCTCCGATTCAACATGCCTCATAAGTGTTGACATTTTCTAATCTGTGCTTCAGATCTTGATTTCCATATTAAGGTGATGCTATTTTTTAAAAAAAATTGAAGTAAATATCATTTCAAATGAAAAGTTATGGCCATCCTCATATTTGCATAGATTTGCATTATTTTTTTAAGTGCAAGGGCCATAACTCCGAAACAACAAATCAAATGATCCTCAGAATCGACTTCGCTTCAGGTCTTGATGCATTAAACATGTGTATGAAGTTTCATTAATATCTGTCAAACAGTTTAGAAATCAGCGGACAAACTATATGCATATATTTGCATTTTTTTTTAAGTAAAAGGGCCATAACTCCGAAACGACAAATCAAATAAACCTCACAATCTACTCAGCTTCAGATCTTGATGCATTAAACATTTTTGTGAAGTTTCATTAATATCTCTCAAATAGTTTTCCCAGAAAACAGCGGACAAACTATTTGCATATTTTTTAGGACAAGGGCCATAACTCTGAAAAGAAAAATCAAATGAACCTCAGAATCAATTCAGTTTCAGATCTTGATGCATTAAACATTTGTGTGAAGTTTCATTAATATCTCTCAAATAGTTTTTCCAGAAAACAGCGGACAAGCTGTTTGCATATTTTTTAAGGACAAGGGCCATAACTCTGAAATGAAAAATCCAATGAACCTCAGAATCAACTCAGCTTCAGATCTTGATGCATTAAACATTTGTGTGAAGTTTCATTAATATCTGTCAAATAGTTTTCCCAGAAAACAGCGGACAAACTATTTGCATGTATTTGCACTATTTTTAAGTAAAAGGGCCATAACTCCGAAACGACAAATCAAATGAACCTCAGAATCGACTCAGCTTCAGATCTTGATGCATTAAACATTTGTGTGACGTTTCATTAATATCTTTCAAATAGTTTTCCCAGAAAACAGCAGACAAACTATTTGCATTTTTTTAAAACAAGGGCCACAACTCTGAAATGAAAAATCAAATGAACCTCATAATCAACTCAGCTTCAAATCTTGATGCATTAAACATTTGTGTGAAGTTTCATTAATATCTGTCAAATAGTTTTCCCAGAAAACAGCGGACAAACTATTTGCATGTATTTGCACTATTTTTAAGTAAAAGGGCCATAACTCCGAAACAACAAATCAAATGAACCTCAGAACCGACTCAGCTTCAGATCTTGATGCATTAAACATTTGTGTGAAGTTTCATTAATATCTCTCAAATAGTTTTCCCAGAAAACAGCGGACAAACTATTTGCATTTTTTTAAAACAAGGGCCATAACTCTGAAATGAAAAATCAAATGAACCTCAGAATCAACTCAGCTTCAGATCTTGATGCATTAAACATTTGTGTGAAGTTTTATTAATATCTGTCAAATAGTTTTCCCAGAAAACAGCGGACAAACAAAATGTTGACGGACGAACGAACGAACGAACGAACGAACGAACGAACGAACGAACGGACGGACGGACGGACAGGGCCACGACAATATACGACCACCTTTATTAGGTGGGCGTATAATAAAAATCGACTAAATTTTGTTTCCGCGTAAAAACATCGAATTAGTGTTAGTGTATCATTTTCAAAGGCAAGTGACTGCTTAATGCGGTGTGCGGAAAAATGCCACTGGAAAAAAAATGCCACCGAATAAAATGCCACTGGAAAAAATGCCACCCTGATTTGGAAAAATGCCATTGGAATATATGCCACTGGAAAAAATGCCACCCTTTTTTCAAAATTATATTATATCCTTTTTTTAAGGCCCCAAATAGGGGGCAAAGGTCCGGGGGCAAATGTCCGTAAACCGAAATACCGATATCATGAATATTTATTAAATTTATTTTTAAAATAGCTTATGTACTGAGGCTGATTTGGTATTGGAACAAAACTATAGAGTTAGATTCAACATAAATTCATAAGCAAACAGAGAATACCCTGATCAGACGGTTTCTATAAGAGCCATCGTATCCGTGTCTACTCTGTTTGCAAGCACGTGAAAAGCGTCGATGCTCTCAGAATTTTTACTTCTGTTGCCAGGTCATGTCAGACGTGCGGATCTCTAGCTGAAGCGTAACCTAAAGTTTGGTTGTTGGTGGGTTTCAACCATTTCCCTGTTTAATATTTATGTCGGAAAAGATGACATCATGCTATTTATAAGTTGATTTTTATAATGGTGTAGGTACGCGGTCCATGACTTTTCTTGGTACTTGTAGAAAATGTAGTGTCAGATCTTATATAATTTCACAAGTAAACAGAGCTGGTCCCGATCATACGACTCCAATAGGCGCCTTCAGATCTTGGTCTACTCTGTTTGCAAAGGCATGGACATTGTTTATATATGGTAAAGGGATAAGCAAACAGAGCAGACTCCTGGTCAAACAGCTTTTATTTAAGAAATCTGATCTGAGTTTTATCATTTAAGAGTTTTAAATTAATAAACATAGTTTTAAGAATTGTATAACTATGAAAACATTCTTGTAATTCTGTTACTTTTGCTGATTAACCCTTTCCCTGTTCAGTATTCATGTAAGAAATAATGATATCATGAATATTTATAAGCTAATGTTTTGAATGGCATTTGTAGACAAGATTGTTTTGATGTTGGTAGAAATTGTAGAGTCGGGCCTATTACAATTCCGTAAATAAACTGAGCAGGCCCAGATCATGCGTATGATCTGGGACTACGCTGTTTGCAAATGCTTGAAAACACGTTTATATTAGAGAAGGTTTGAATTTTAAGGTGGAATGGCCCGTCATTGTTTAACTGTAGATTCCATTCATTATATAAGACCTAACTTAGCTATTTGATTTTGAATAATACACAGTGAAGACCCTGGTCAGATGGTTGCTTTTTGAGTCACCTTGTCTGGTTCTACAGTGTTCAAATGTCAGTAGTTTTATTTCCCGCATTTAACAATACAAACTGTTTGTTTTAAATACTGAAAATGATTTGTGTTAGGCAGTTGGAGACTATATTATTATATTACTTACTCAGCCTAATTACATGTATGCTGTAATTTATAAGCTAGACATAAGAAAATAGTAACGATCAAAGGTGCCAGATGGTCAGTAAATCCCCTAATTTCTCAGCAGGGGGCAAGGGTCAGTGTCACACAACTGCCATCTATCACACACAGTCAACAAAGTTATGAATTATTACGTAACAGGAATGCGTGTAATGAAACCGAACTACCTAACAATGTGCCAATTATCTAAAGTTATGATTTGTTAAACAGTTTCCCGAAAAATAGAAGATAACAATGCTTTGACTAATTAGATCTATGGCTAAGCATAATTAAACCCTACCGATTAAAACCAGTTAGATTATTGCGAATTCTAGTTCTAAAGACAGTTTAGATTGATATGATCTAGATCTATACTAAAATACTTTTACTAGATCTGATATGGTACTTTACAGTAGCCAGAAAGAAGACATTTTACAACACATAAATGAACGCCGTGAGACTGTACATGTATATCTTAATATCTAGATCTTATTAAAACAAAACGAGATTTAAAATTCTAAATACTGTTGATCTAAATTATTCAACGTGTGTATCACAATAGCCCCTCACTACAAAAGCCCCTGTTGCAAAAGCCCCTCACCAAAATGGTCAAGGTTTACAAAAGCCTCTCACAAAAAACAATACTAACATTAATTGAACTTTAAGTGCTTTGTTAAGTGTACTTTTAAAAGGAGTGTTCTAATTACCTTACTTAACGAATCTTTATAAGCTTGTCATTGAGCAAACAGGGTAGATCCAGATCAGATTGCTCAGTATTTTGATTTTGGTCTACTCTGTTTGAAATTTAAGAAAGTTAAGGAATTAGAAAATGGAAAAAGTTTGTGTTTAAGTTAATTGGGGTAATATTATAATAATTTATAAATAATATGGCTAATATTACATCATCCATAGCTATTGGATCTATATTAACTGTCACAAAGCAAACATGGTTGAACTAGATCATATAGCTTTAGATTTGATTTGGGTCTACCCTGTTTGAAATAAATATAAGGAATCTCCTCCTTGTGATCTACAATGTTTACTTTTATAAGTATAGAGTGTGCTAATTACCTTACTTAATGAATCTTTATAAACTGGTCATTCAGCAAACAGGGTAGATCCAGATAGCTGTAATTTTGATTTTTGGTCCACTTTGTCCAAATATTTGGAGTATAATGATTAATTAACAAAAATAGTGGGGGGCTTTTGTAAGCCTTGGCCATTTTAGTGAGGGGCTTTTGATCGAGAGGGGCTTCTGTAGTGAGGGGCTTTTAGATGAGGAGCTTTTGTAGTAAAGGGCTTTTGAGTGTACCCCTATTCGACATATGAGGCATGTCCAACACATAAATAAGAATGTCTTCCATTTCAAAGAAAGGCCAGATCATGGGATCTTTTTTTCCAAAGTTCAGCTGGTAATGTATAGGGCGTTCCTGAAGGCCGATTCATTCCAGCTTCTTGTTGTACATTGTATCTACCCTTCGGTATACGGACATTTTCTCTCTAGGACATTTGTTCTCCTATTTGGGCATGGGAGGATAGGGCTGACATTTGTCCCCTTCAAATTTTATTTTATTTTACTTGCTCTACTTGTTCGCAAAGGATAAAAAAGAAAATACCTACATTGTTCTAAAAACGGACGGTTGATTACACAGGAAATCGGTAATGCAGAAAGAGTAAGGAGCTTTCTAAATTACTTCAATTCTGCAATTAGCTGTCATCTGTTTCAAACGATCGTCAAATCAACATTTTTAAGAATGGTTGTTTACAATCGCCGCCCCTTAACCGATAATCTTTCTAAACCGATATTGGAGCTACATGTATCCTGTGTTTAGTTACCACCCTTTTTAAATGACAGCCAATTCAACTGTTTTGAATTGTTATTTTACTTCGCTATACCGGTTTGAGAACCTCTCTAATCAGGTCATTTTCTCGGTATGGTCACAGGGTTCGTTTTATAAGGTTTTGCAGTAATTTTGTTATTATCAGGGGCAGTTACATTTTTAACGCATCGAATATTAGACCACCGGCTTACTTTAAAACTAGAAATTGGCATTTAAATTAAGAAATATGCTTTTAAAAAGAAAGAAAGTTGGCGTACATGTATGAGAGATATATTTTGCTGTACGTATTTATTAATAAATGATAACTACAGTATAACCTCTGCAAAGCAACACTCTGGGGGATATAAACTTCTGTATTGTCGTTGTAGAGAGGTTGTTGCTCATCGGAGTTTCATGGCAAATCTCTCTCAAGAGACAACCCAGTAAGGAATACCTGGGATCTTTTGAATACAAGTTGCCGCTTAATGCAGGACAAAAGTACTTTTATCCTGCATTAATCTGCCACCTGTCTTAAAACAGACATTTTATTTGTACATGTATCGATGTAGAGAGGTTCCACTGTAAGTTTTGGGGATTCATTTAAAGTGTTGTTGAAAGGAGGTGTTTGCTGTAATCTGTACTGTATGCTATAAACCCCTTCACTGTCATTATGACGTAATAATCCACTAAAATAGTCACTGTCAAATCATTGTCTGCTTACATGTTTCATCTACTTTTCTTTATAAAAAAATTATGATAGTTTTTACTTAACCCTTTCCTCCATAAATACTCCTTTCTACGCCTCTGTAAAAGTCACCTGTTGAAACCAATGTGATAAAAAGAGCATTTGCTCCTACACGTATAGGAGTATATGCTCTATTTAACACAATGGTTTCAAATTACAAAATTCTAAAAACAATAATTTTATCTACTTAATGCTCCTTTTCGGTAGATTTATTCAAAGAGGTTGGATCCAAATTGAGCCTACATGTATGGAGGAATGGGTCTTAAGAAACTTTAATATAAGTGTCAAATGGTTTGGATCCTTATCAGTCTGATCAGGATCCAAACTGTTTGCAAACATTAGAGTTTTCAAGTTTGACATGGAAGGGATTAATAGTAAATACAACTTACAATGGGGAAATTGTGATCTATTTCTAAATAAGGAATAGGTCATGGAATTTAAGCAGGCGACACGTTGGTTTAGACATATCCGTTTAACGAAAGAATGTGGGTGTACGAGGTCCGTGGTTTGATAAACCATGTACATACTGTATACGCTTCTTTAATAACATTGATTAATTTAATTCGTATGCCCCTTCACTCCCAGAATTCGGTTGGCATGACATTAACAACACTTTAGATCTAGACCAGACGTCCAATATCTCATTATCAAACCAGAAACAAAAACTGGTTTACATCTATATCTACGTTTTTAGAAAAAAAATGGATTATCTTTTTTAATCCATAGGATGCAGGTACATCATGGCAGTGAATCGATTGAGCAGAATCTAAACATGCAGTACATGTACATCAAGCAGAAAGACAAAACATGTACACAGGTACATTTGTACACAGTAAAATATTAAGCACAAGGGTAATAAAACAACCATACAAGTATTATTCGAATGGCTATTGAAACTGGTTAAAACGTACATTTAAGCTGCCGAACCAAGACTAAATAATGGAGAAAACTTCTAACTTTACAACTCACCTGGCTGAATTGATATTAGATGTATTAGTAAATAAAATCCCTCAATTCTTTCGTCTGCCAGAACAATATTTATATACATGTAGATCTATACAGAAATCATAAGAAGACCAGTCAGGACTATTCTCATAACAGAATCAATAGGTTTTGTTGGTCGTTTCCAGTAGATTTCTGATAATTTAAATTTACACTGATGTGAAACTGAAAACAAAATCGATTGGGAATTAGAATTGGAACCTAAAACATAGAGTCGAAATGAAGATGAATTCACTAACAATGTGCACAAACGTATGCAAACCTGACACAAGTTATACAACCTAGTAACTTATTGTGTGTGTGTTTTGTGTTTAACGGGTGTTCCGTGTTTCTATATAAAACATCTTACGTATTGAACAACAAATAATTGAAATAGAAAGCATACTAGAATATCGCACCCATATTATGCAGAAACGAATCAGACAATTCACGGACAGGTTATATTCCAGTACAATCAAACGCGCCAAAAATAATGGATGAATTAATTTGTGTTTGCCGAATTCAGAATAGTTTCGGTTTGGAATTAGTCTAAACGAACCATTTCTCGAGTGTTTTATTTCATACATTTCATATCAATTTTGCAAAATGTTGATGTATATATTTGTATGTACATGTAAAGAGAAAGATAAGCCGTGAAAATGGATATAAAAGGATGAAAAGGATATAAATATCAATCCAGGTAAGGTCCAGCGCGATCCGCAGTGGTACACAGTGGTCCACGATGATACCACCGCGACCTGCGGTGATAACGATCGCGCCCGGCGACGAGTGCCCCTGTGGAGGGACCAGCGCGGACCCATCACAACCCGCGCTCGATTGCGGAAGACCGCATATCAGCGCGGACAAAAATACCCGTGTCCGCGTTGGATAAAATTGCGATGGGCCGCGGAAAACAAAAAGTCCGCGTGGCTTGTACTGTATGTGCCAAATATGAAAGCTGAGAACCTTCTAGTTTGAGAAGAAGAATTTCAAAGTTTTCACTATATGTTTCTATTGAAAACTGAAAACCCCTGGGAAAGAGCCAATTTTGACCCCAGGGGCATAATTTATATAACTTTTGTAGAGGACCTACAGATGATGCTATGTACTAAAGATGAAAGCTGAGAACCCTGTAGATTCAGAGGAGAAGATTTTTAAAGGTTGAAATTGTTGACGGGGGATGACGGACGCCGCATGCCGCATGACAACGGACATCAGGCGAGCACAAAATCTCACCCTGTGCTCTGGTGAGCTAAAAAGAGAGACTAAACTATATGTGTTGAGTCTGCCAGGTAAGGCCTCAGATTACTACGCTTTAGTTTCAGAAGGACTAGACATGTGACCTACTCGCAGATGGTCAAAAAGTTGTCTGAAAGGTTTGGGGAACTGTCGCTTCCTGTGGCAACACTGGCTAGGTTTCAGCAGGTATCTCAATCCCAGGGTGAACACTCGACGACGGACGACGGACATCAGGTGATCACAAAAGCTCACCCTGAGCACAAAAGTGCTCTGGTGAGCTAAAAAGTGCAACACTACTCAC
The DNA here is from genome assembly GCA_963576725.1 of Azorinus chamasolen. Classification (NCBI taxonomy): domain Eukaryota; kingdom Metazoa; phylum Mollusca; class Bivalvia; order Cardiida; family Solecurtidae; genus Azorinus; species Azorinus chamasolen. The sequence goes on along the minus strand of OY755238.1, from coordinate 31,275,851 downwards.
GTCCCCTAGCACCGGCTTAAGCAGTATTCAATTTTCAAAACTTATACATGTACCATCAAAACTAATGATCCCGAAGAACCAGAAAATATAACAACACTGAGAATGAAAGTTGAAGTTTGTAAAGGTGTTAAAATGCATACCTATGAAGTAAATGGTTCAAGTTCGCAAGTATATAATGAATATTTATACCAAAAAATACAGTTATATTAATCTATTGCTTTTACCATTTAATCAAATTAACCCATTCCCTCATAGGCTATCTCTAGATCCAACATCTTTGAATAAATCTACCGAAAAGGAGTGTTTACCAGCGAAAATGAAAATTTTAGAATTGTGTAGTTTTGATATGATTGTGATGAAAAGAGCATTTATAAATCTAATAGATTGGATGATACTTAACACTTTATTCCATGAATATTTATACAAAGAATAATGATGTGTTTTTAAACTTACATATGATCACGATATTTTGACCATGATAAATTCTGTAGAATCATATCAATATTATAAGCAAACAGAACAGACCATGATCATATTACTGCACATGGAGCTGTCTGATCTGGATCTACTCTCTTTGCAAATGTGTAGAAACATGTATTCATGGAGTAAAGGGTTAAGCAAAAATGCACCTGTCATTATATGTAAGCAATGTCTCCATGTTACTATTGATTTATTTCCATTAAATTATTTATTTGTTTGACTGGCAGTTGTGATACTAACTTTTTCCGTCATAAATACGCCTTTGTACGACTATGTTAAAGTAACTTATTTAACCATTGTGATAAATAGAGTATTTGCTCCTTAGGAGCAAATGCTCTTTTCATCACAATCGTATCAAAACTACACAATTCTAAAATTTTCATTTTCGCTGGGAAACGCTCCTTTTCGGAAAACTTGCCTGCGTACTGACCCTCTTCCCACCAATTTTAAACTTGACATAATCGCAGTACATGTATACATGTATATGTGTATAACATAAATCCAGCTACGATGCTACGTACAATTCAACTCTCTCAGTAGTAAAGAATTTACAGACAAATCAGGAAATATGAAACGGGAAATGACTCAATTATATTGTAAGTAGAGCTATGGACCTTGTGCATGACACTTCCTCTAATCAGGCCTGTTCTACATGTAAAGTTTAAATTTAATGGCTTCAGTAGAACATGACTTATTGGCCGGACAAAAATGAAAAATCGGGAATAACTCCAAAACTACTGAAGCTAGAGGTATGCCCTTTGAGCATGACACTTCCTCTCATTAAGCCTAATCAATGTGTTGTGTTTGAATTCAATGGCATCAGTAGAACAGGACTTATTGGCCAGACAAAAATGAAAAAGAGAAATAACTCCAAAAATACTAAAGCCAGAGTTATGGACCTTATGCATGATACTTTCTCTCATCATGACTGTTCCATGTGTGAAGTTTGAATTCAATGGCATCAGTAGAATAGGAGATACAGGCCGGACAAGAAGTGTGACGACGACAACGATGACAACGACGACGAACACGGACAAAGTGACCCCTATGTGTTTGCATACTTCGCAGGCAACACAAAAATCAATAATGTCTCTTGAAAAATTGCAATCAGTGTCAAGACATAGGGTTTGTGGGTGCCTCATCTGGATCCAAACCATTTGCATGTGATCACAAAGTCATTGTTTGCAAAGATTTTGGGCGTTTACAAAAGAAAATATCTGGCTACCTGCAAATGGGCTCGTAGAGGTAAGAGGAATCTGCGGACCTCATGCCTTTCCAGTTTTGCTGTCTCTTTCATCAAATTACTGACCCACTGGGTGTACTGGGCATTTCCTTTCTTGGCGGGTGACTTCAGAACTTCCTCAAATTCGGTAGATACGGGCATTTCCTTTAGCACTGTTACAAAGAAAATATAACAGTATATCTATACTATACAGATTTCCACCACTATTAACCCTTACAGTATATCTATACCATACAGATATCCACCACTGTATTAACCTTTACAGTATATCTATACCATACAGATATTCACCACTGTATTAACCCTTATAGTGGATATCTGTATTAACCCTTACAGTATATCTATACCATACAGATATCCACCACTGTATTAACCATTATAGTATATCTATACCATACAGATATCCACCACTGTATTAACCCTTACAGTATATCTATACCATACAGATATCCACCACTGTATTAACCCTTATAGTATATCTATACCATACAGATATCGACCACTGTATTAACCCTTATAGTTTATCTATACCATACAGATATCCACCACTGTATTAACCCTTATAGTATATCTATATCATACAGATATCCACCACTGTATTAACCCTTATAGTGGATATCTGTATTAACCCTTCCAGTATATCTATACCATACAGATATCCACCACTGTATTAACCCTAATAGTATATCTATACCATACAGATATCCACCACTGTATTAACCCTTACAGTATATCTATACCATACAGATATCCACCACTGTATTAACCCTTACAGTATATCTATACCATACAGATGTCCACCACTGTATTAACCCTAATAGTATATCTATACCATACAGATATCCACCACTGTATTAACCCTTATAGTGGATATCTGTATTAACCCTTATAGTATATCTATACCATACAGATATCCACCACTGTATTAACCCTTACAGTATATCTATACCATACAGATATCCACCACTGTATTAATCCTTATAGTTTATCTATACCATACAGATATCCACCACTGTATTAACCCTTACAGTATATCTATACCATACAGATATCCACCACTGTATTAACCCTTATAGTTTATCTATACCATACAGATATCCACCATTGTATTAACCATATACTGATATCCACCACTGTATTAACCCTTATAGTATATTTATACCATCTAGATACCCACTGCTATATTAAACCTATACAGATATCTACCACTGTACTAATCCTTGTAGAATATTTATACAATACAGATATCTACCATAGTATTAATCCTTACAGTATATCTATACCATACACAGATATCCACTAGGACTGTAACGATACATTCTAGTATTCGATTTACTCGAATACAGCCTTGCTTGAATCGTATTTGTTATTCATCACGTCCCGAACAGAATATTTACGAATATTAAATGTACCTTACATATAACAATAAGAAATCTACCGAAACGCCTACATTTCAAGGCACATATCATACATTTTCGTAGCGTTCTTGAACGTATTACCCCACCCACATCAGATCACAGGATATATTCACGACATTGACTGACAAGTCAAAGGGTCGATATTTGTCTCTAAAATATTGGCGAGTTTAAGTAATAGTGTTTATTAGGAGAGAACTTAACGATTAAGAAGCCAGAACGAGTGTAGCGAATGGCGGCTTCTTAATCGTTAAATTCTCTCTTAATAAACACTTACTAACTTAGAGCTATTATTACGTCACACTGCCATATTTGAAAGCCTGCACAATCACTCGTAGTGTGACTTCAAAATATAGGTTGTGTTTCCTCCCTTTAATTTTGTTGTTGTGGAAACAGTGATTTTGAATTGAATAGTTTCTAGTAAGATTTTTCGTGTAAATCTATTTTGAAGATATATTTTTAGAATGAGACTCCACTGTCAGTTATTTAATATAAGCACTGTGTGGCTGATAAACTCTGAAGAAATACCATGTAATCCTAAAGGTCAATACTGAACACTTCTAAAAACCGATGTAAGGTAACGTCACCAAAGCTAGAAACAATGGAGGAAAGATAATGGGTAATCATTATGTAACTAACACATTTCAGCAAGTTGTGTCTCATTTTGTGTATTATGTACGTATGCTATGGTTAAATGTGTTCAAGAATTTTGTCTATGAACTATTCGTCTTGTTTCGTTTTCATTATACTAACGAAAGCGGGTCTCGTCGCACTCCACGTGAATGTGGAAGGTAAATATTGCCATATAAAGCTAACACGAGATTGGGCAGGTCTTGAAACAAACTCATTGCATGCACAGTGCCTTGCAAATACTAGTCTCGGCAAATCTCGAACTCTTAGTGAATTAAGAATGAACGTCTCGCCAAATCTTGAACTGTTAACAATTAAATGGAGCATACTGTTTGAATATCCGGCTTGAAGATTGGTCGAAAATCTTAGCCAAACACAACAAGAGTACCGCATACGGTACATAATACGCCCACTTGCAAACTTTCTCTGATTCAACATGCCTTATAAGTGTTGACATTTTCTAATCTGTGCTTCAGATCTTGATTTCCGTATTAAGGTGATACTATTTTTTTAAAAAATGAAGTGAATATCTTATTAAATAAAAATGTTACAGCTAATCCTCATTTTTGCAGATTTTTGTAAAGTGCAATGGCCATAACTCTGTAAAGACAAACTCAATGAACCTCAAAATAAACTCAGCTTCAAATTTTGTTGCTTAAAACATTTGTGTTCAGTTTCATTTATATCATTTTAATAGTTTTCCCAGACAACAAAAGACAAACTTAAAGTTGACCGACTAACAAAGCAACAAACACACGAAGTTCAAGGACCATAACTTTAGAATAAAATGACATATCAAAAACCCCGCAATATAGGTGAAAATTCACATAATGGTTTAACCATATAAAAAAATTGAAGTAAATATCATTTCAAATGAAAAAGTTATGGCCATCCTCATATTTGCATAGATTTGCATTATTTTTTTCAGTGCAAGGGCCATAACTCCGAAACAACAAATCAAATGATCCTCAGAATCAACTTAGCTTCAGGTCTTGATGCATTAAACATGTGTATGAACTTTCATTAATATCTGTCAAATAGTTTTGCCAGAAAACAGCGGACAAACTATATGCATATATTTGCATTTTTTTAAGTAAAAGGGCAATAACTCCGAAACGAAATATCAAATAAACATCAAAATCGACTCAGCATCAGATCTTGATGCATTAAACATTTTTGTGAAGTTTCATTAATATCTCTCAAATAGTTTTCCCAAAAAACAGCAGACAAACTATTTGCATTATTTTTTAAGGACAAGGGCCATAACTCTGAAATGAAAAACCAAATGAACCTCAGAATCAACTCAGCCTCAGATCTTGATGCATTTAACATTTGTGTGAACTTTCATTAATATCTGTCAAATAGTTTTTCCAGAAAACTGCGGACAAACTATTTGCATATTTTTAAAGGACAAGGGCCATAACTCTGAAATGAAAAACCAAATTGATGCATTTAACATTTGTGTGAACTTTCATTAATATCTGTCAAATAGTTTTCCCAGAAAACAGCGGACAAACTATTTGCATGTATTTGCATATTTTTTAAGTAAAAGGGCCATAACTCCGAAACAACAAATCAAATGAACCTCAGACTCAACTCAGCTTCAGATCTTGATGCATTAAACATTTGTGTAAAGTTTCATTAATATCTCTCAAATAGTTTTCCCAGAAAACAGCGGACAAACTATTTGCATATTTTTTAAGGACAAGGGCCATAACTCCGAAACAACAAATCAAATGAACCTCAGAATCAACTCAGCTTCAGATCTTGATGCATTTAACATTTGTGTGAAGTTTCATTAATATCTGTCAAATAGTTTTTCCAGAAAACAGCAGACAAACAAAATGTTGACGGACGAATGAACGAACGAACGAACGAACAAACGAACGGATGGACGGACAGGGCCACGACAATATACGACCACCTTTATTAGGTGGGCGTATAAAAATGTGAATGAATTCATAATTCAATTGCACACTTTTTTATATATGGAAATTTCCCATTTTACCACATCCTAAAACTGTCTGCATAAAAAATATGTTGAGCAATAAGTAAACTGTTGAAATGGATTGTCCTGCAAAATACACGTCGACTGTGTGGAAACACTTTTATTTTCCGAAAACGTAATATGGAATGCAAACCATTTGCAAAATATGCCATCATGGTATTGGTAAGCTTTCAAATTTAATATTTAATTGGTTGTCATCCTTATGAACGCCGCTCATACATGCAATCAGCAAGATCTCCGTGTGTCGGAGCATTATACACCCGAAGTATGTGCTGTCGTAACATGCATAATGTTAATATGGGAGGGTGCACATGCTATCAAGCGGACACTGTTTTTGACGGTCATTGTGACCTTGACCTTTTACCGACTCACCTCAAATTCAACAGGGGGCATCTACTTGCCATGACCAACCTCCCTATTAAGTATGAAAACAGCACACCCAATAGATACAGTACAGATCTCGCACAACTTTCGCAAAACGCGATTCATCGCGATTTTGAACTTTCGTGGGAAGAAAAATATGTGGCGGATTATAGATAATCACAAGAACCCATCGCAAATGACCATCGCGGATTGAATCGGCGAGGGGTAATGGTGCTTTTCGCTAAACGTTATGACCCATCGTGATTTTTACTTATCTGGGGTTTTGCTCTTCAAATAATGAATTGAGAGCTTCAACACTACACAGAACATGTACAAGCACTAATCGCAACCTAGCTTTATTAATGATAAAATAATTTGAAACCAATTGTTTAATATTGAAAGACTAACTGTGAAGTTTCGTCCCAAAACCATTTCACACATAAGAATAACAACATCATATCAGGTTCTCCTTAATTACCGACAAGAACCCCTCCCCATTTTTTTCACCAGAAAATAAAATATCCCAAAGTTCAAATAAGCAGACAAAACAATCAAACAGGCTCGCTCACCTCTGTTATCCTGACCAACTATCTAAATCTACTCCAAGTATGAATCTAATCTTGAGCTTGAAGCACACAATATACCACCTGTGTTTTTCAATACGTGTTGCCATGTCATGATTTGAAAAGTAATGAACATTATTTCTTAACCCTTACCTTCATATAAACGTGTGTTCACGAATTTGCAAACAGAGCAGACCAAGATCATATGGTTCCTATATGAGGCGTCTGATTAGGGTCTGCTCTGTTTGCTAATGGAATTTGATTAAATATGTTTATTTACTTTCTAAAATGACTACAATGAACCACCTTCAATATTCCATTATATCTACTTTCAATAGATCTGTGTTGAAATTTGTAATAATCATACAGGGGAAGGGTTAAAAGTGTGCTGGACTAGTGTAGAAAGGAGTTTTATGCAAAATAAGGGCGGGGGATATCTGCAGAAATTGGCTCAAATTATTGTTCAAATTAGGTTATGACATGACACTGGTAGGCTCACAAGGCTGCTGTGTTAATATTCTCCTAGAGTGAACACCGGCATTACCATAAAGAATCCAACTGGTTAAAATTTGAAACCTTCATTCATGCATTTAAATCGGTGAAATTTAACTTCCAAAACATGTGAGAGTTTAAAAAACACATATTTATGGGGTAAAAAGGGAAGCAAATTTGTTTTTGCCTTTTACATAAGTCTCCTTACTGAAAATAACCCTGGGTAAATACGGTACATGTAATTTCAGTACCGATCTATGACATCAAAAATTTCTAAAGACAGTGCAAATTTAAAACACAGCCGACCCCTTTCAACTTGTAGTAGTTGAAATTCTGTGAATTATTGATAAGGTGTAATTGTGTGGCAAATTTATTAGGCTAAGATTTTCATTCCATGGTCAAAGACAATTTTGATACTATTTAAAAGTTTTAGTTGATGGATGATTATGTTTGTTCTTAGGGATGTATTATGCGCAAATTTCCGCAAATTTTGCGTTTCAAGCTGACTTCAGAATTGGAATATATGTACCTTAACACTTATTTAACACTACAAAGCACGGTTAGTAAATGGTTGTTTGTGTCGAAAGGTTTAGAAATATTGATTGCTACGGACACCAACGGAACAGCGTTCGCCATTGGCCGGAATATGCCGTAAGATTCAAATTTACATAACGGAAATAATCATTCGATATACATGTAGGCAAACAACCAGTGTCAGCCATTGTACATGTGATAACCGCCTAATTAATATTCAAAGTGTTCTTCTGAAATAGAATCAGAGTCATTCAGAACTTGGCCGAAGATGTCCGCTGATTTCCGTACAAAATCCCCGTTTCTAAAAAGGAGGCTCCTTTTAAAGAGTTTAGCAGTATTCGGATAGCGATAATATTTCGCTGAATGAATATATCCTGTCGGAAAATAGGTTGTAAACATTATTTTAATTGTATGTATACGTGTACAGCTTCTGGTGTTGATTAATATGAAAAGTGTGCATGATACATCTTAAAGAGTATTATTAGATTCAATTGTCAATAGTGTAATTCTTGGACTATTACCTCTTTACGAGGGTTGTCGCACCTTGTTCTGAACTTGTGTGACAGCAAGTTGCAGGCAAGAGTATCAGGATTATTTTCCAAAAGACAGAAGAGGTATTTCATATATTATATAATCGATATTACATTATATTCCATGTGTATTTCTCATTCCCTGAAAACTGTAGTGATACGTACTAGCGTTCCATTACGCCCTTTGGGATCCATTACGATAACCGGAGGTTACGTAATTTCCATCCAAGGGATTGACAAGGAATGCTGGGTAAAGGGACGAACGCGCGAGAGTAGTCAGACATATTGGATGCTGAAGATTATTAGGAAACTTGACAAATATATTAAAGAATTCTGAGACATCCTCAATACTAAAGTAGGTTAGTTTAAGATTGTATTATGAGCGGGTTTCGTTATCCTCTGGCCCATAACTTCAGAGATGTGGTATGCCATTACTTAATAGGGACTTTGCCTCCAAAACCTAGACACGTACACAGTTTACAAAATTTAATAACAATCCAACACAAAATACCAGCAATTAGTTTAAAATAAGATTTCACTTAAGTTACCTTAAAATAAGAGTTCACTGTTCACTTAGTTATCCTAAAACACAAAGTTCGATGTCACTTTTAATGTCCTGTCATTAAAATATTCATTCACTCAATGTTACCACTTAGCTGTCAAAGTCTAAACCATTTACAAAACACAAATTCACACAGGTTCTAACTTTCACAGAGTATCTTCAAAATTCCTCTTTTCGTATGCACAGACCTACTTTACTTTTTTCTATATCTTGCATTGAAAACCTACACTATTTATATACAAAATTTAACAAGCCAGTGAAATGTGCTCAAGATGAGACCATATGCATGAGAAACAAAAGAGGAGAAAACTTTTGATTAACTGCCTAAACATCAAAGCACTAGAGTTGCATATCATATGGTTTCATCTCAGCTGAGTTGTTGTTGTAAGCCTAGAGAAAAGAATGATGCTAAAAACACCAGTGACAAATATTAAACAATGAATTGCCTGCAAAAATTTAAAAGTTACCAAGATCAGTTTCAAAACCACACAGCAAAAGCCAATATGAGTATATCAGAAATTACACAAAAATGCATAAATATGCATCATAACAATTCTTCCCTCCTCTGAGTTAGCTTTGACCCCAAAGCTGGAAAGTTCACACGACCGATTTCGGAGGATCTTCACTAGTCTCAGTTGCCTGATTTAGGAGTGCCAAAAGAGTCTCTGTCTTTTCATCTAGAGTGTGACTACGTTTAGTCTTTTTCCGACATCTAGCAGTAAAGTGGCCTTTACCCCCACAGCCAGCACATGGCCAGCCATTTGAAAGACAGTCTTTACTTGTCTTATGACTGCAGGTGCCACATCTACTGCACTAATTAAGTCTGTCAGGCATGTTTTCAGTTTCTGCTAGGAGCTGAAACTCTGTTTTCAGTTCAGTGTTTACAGATGAGATATGCTCCAGGTCACTTTCAAGATTCACTAAGTAACTATACAGCATTCCCACCTGTTCTTTAAGCGAGTCTGCAGTCTGTGTCATTTCTACTAAAGCTGCACTGAGTGATGTCTCCTTTTCACAAAGGCCATGACACTTGCTTTCCAGTTCTCTATTCTGATCACGTAGTTTAGAGAGTTCATTTTCCAGTTCATTTAAGCGTTTCGATCCTTTCTGTTGGTTTGAAGTTGGACTGCTGACACAGGACGCCTTTACAGAATCAACTGAAGTGATGTGCACGTGACTGTCAAGCTGTCTGCTGGACCTACTTCCTGGCTGATGTGTCTGAGCTGTCTTTGTCTGGCAGAGCTGCGCGTAATGTCCTTAATGGTGACACTTGTAGCACTTCCTTGTCCTGGCGGGACAGGAGTGAAAGTCCCTGTAGGAACTGCCACATCTCCTACAATTTAGCACTCTGTTGTGCTGCTGTCCATAGCTGAAATGCTGATAACCTCTGGTACGGGGAATAGGTATCTCATTTTGCAGAATATGCAGAGGTACCGGCAAAATCATTACCGCTGTGTTCTCCACCAATCTATTATGAGCGGGTTTCGTAATCCTCTGGCCCATAACTTCAGAGATGTGGTATGCCATTACTTAATAGGGACTTTGCCTCCAAAACCTAGACACGTACAGTTTACAAAATTTAATAACAATCCAACACAAAATACCAGCGATTACAGTTTCAAATAAGAGTTCACTTAAGTTACCTTAAAATAAGAGTTCACTGTTCACTTAGTTATCCTAAAACACAAAGTTCGATGTCACTTTAAATGTCCTGTAATTAAAATATTCATTCACTCATTTAGAGTTCCTAATGATACCACTTAGCTGTCAAAGTCTCAACCATTTACAAAACACAAATTCACACAGGTTCTAACTTTCACAGAGTATCTTCAAAATTCCTCTTTTCGTATGCACAGAGCTACTTTACTTTTTTCTATATCATGCATTGAAAACCTACACTGTTTATATACAAAATTTAACAAGCCAGTGAAATGTGCTCAAGATGAGACCATATGCATGAGAAACAAAAGAGGAGAAAACTTTTGATTAACTGCCTAAACATCAAAGCACTAGAGTTGCATATCATATGGTTTCATCTCAGCTGAGTTGTTGTTGTAAGCCTAGAGAAAAGAATGGTGCTAAAAACACCAGTGACAAATATTAAACAATAAATTGCCTGCAAAAAATTAAAAGTTACCAAGATCAGTTTCAAAACCACACAGCAAAAGCCAATATGAGTATATCAGAAATTACACAAAAATGCATAAATATGCATCATAACAATTCTTCCCTCCTCTGAGTTAGCTTTGACCCCAAAGCTGGAAAGTTCACACGACCAATTTCGGAGGATCTTCACTAGTCTCAGTTGCCTGATTTAGGAGTGCCAAAAGAGTCTCTGTCTTTTCATCTAGAGTGTGACTACGTTTAGTCTTTTTCCGACATCTAGCAGTAAAGTGGCCTTTACCCCCACAGCCAGCACATGGCCAGCCATTTGAAAGACAGTCTTTACTTGTCTTATGACTGCAGGTGCCACATCTACTGCACTAATTAAGTTTGTCAGGCATGTTTTCAGTTTCTGCTAGGAGCTGAAACTCTGTTTTCAGTTCAGTGTTTACAGATGAGATATGCTCCAGGTCACTTTCAAGATTCACTAAGTAACTATACAGCATTCCCACCTGTTCTTTAAGCGAGTCTGCAGTCTGTGTCATTTCTACTAAAGCTGCACTGAGTGATGTCTCCTTTTCACAAAGGCCATGACACTTGCTTTCCAGTTCTCTATTCTGATCACGTAGTTTAGAGAGTTCATTTTCCAGTTCATTTAAGCGTTTCGATCCTTTCTGTTGGTTTGAAGTTGGACTGCTGACACAGGACGCCTTTACAGAATCAACTGAAGTGATGTGCACGTGACTGTCAAGCTGTCTGCTGGACCTACTTCCTGGCTGATGTGTCTGAGCTGTCTTTGTCTGGCAGAGCTGCGCGTAATGTCCTTAATGGTGACACTTGTAGCACTTCCTTGTCCTGGCGGGACAGGAGTGAAAGTCCCTGTAGGAACTGCCACATCTCCTACAATTTAGCACTCTGTTGTGCTGCTGTCCATAGCTGAAATGCTGATAACCTCTGGTACGGGGAATAGGTATCTCATTTTGCAGAATATGCAGAGGTACCGGCAAAATCGTTACCGCTGTGTTCTCCACCAATCTATTATGAGCGGGTTTCGTAATCCTCTGGCCCATAACTTCAGAGATGTGGTATGCCATTACTTAATAGGGACTTTGCCTCCAAAACCTAGACACGTACACAGTTTACCAAATTTAATAACAATCCAACACAAAATACCAGCGATTACAGTTTCAAATAAGAGTTCACTTAAGTTACCTTAAAATAAGAGTTCACTGTTCACTTAGTTATCCTAAAACACAAAATACCAGCGATTACAGTTTCAAATAAGAGTTCACTTAAGTTACCTTAAAATAAGAGTTCACTGTTCACTTAGTTATCCTAAAACACAAAGTTCGATGTCACTTTAAATGTCCTGTAATTAAAATATTCATTCACTCATTTAGAGTTCCTAATGATACCACTTAGCTGTCAAAGTCTCAACCATTTACAAAACACAAATTCACACAGGTTCTAACTTTCACAGAGTATCTTCAAAATTCCTCTTTTCGTATGCACAGAGCTACTTTTCTTTTTTCTATATCATGCATTGAAAACCTACACTGTTTATATACAAAATTTAACAAGCCAGTGAAATGTGCTCAAGATGAGACCATATGCATGAGAAACAAAAGGGGAGAAAACTTTTGATTGACTGCCTAAACATCAAAGCACTAGAGTTGCATGTCATATGGTTTCATCTCAGCTGAGTTGTTGCTGTAAGCCTAGAGAAAAGAATGGTGCTAAAAACACTAGTGACAAATATTAAACAATAAATTGCCTGCAAAGATTTAAAAGTTACCAAGATCAGTTTCAAAACCACATAGCAAAAGCCAAAATGAGTAAGGAGAAGATTTTTCAAAGTTTTTCTATTGAATCTGACCACTCCTGGGGCGGGGTCAATTTTGACCAAAGGGGAATAATTTATATAGCTTTTGTAGAGGACCTGAACATGATACTATGTGCCAAATATGAAAAATTGAGAACCTTCCAGTTTCAGAGGAGAAGTTTTACTATATATTTCTATAGAAAACAAGGCACCCCTGGGGCGGGGCCAATTTTGACCCCAGGGGCATAATTTATAAAACTTTTGTAGAGGACCTACAGATAATGCTTTGTACCAAAGATAAAAGCTTAGAACCCTGTAGATTCAGAGGAGAAGATTTTTAAATGTTCAAATTGTTGACGGGGGATGACGGACGCCGCATGCCGCATGACAACGGACATCAGGCGAGCACAAAATCTCACCCTGTGCTCTGGTGAGCTAAAAAGAGAGACTAAACTATATGTGTTGAGTCTGCCAGGTAAGGCCTCAGATTACTACGCTTTAGTTTCAGAAGGACTAGACATGTGACCTACTCGCAGATGGTCAAAAAGTTGTCTGAAAGGTTTGGGGAACTGTCGCTTCCTGTGGCAACACTGGCTAGGTTTCAGCAGGTATCTCAATCCCAGGGTGAACACTCGAGGTTAGGGTAGATAGGGTCCTTACCCTAGGTACCAAGGCCTTCAGGTCATTACCTGCAGACTATGCTAGAGAGCACGTGATGACACGCTTCTGTCAGGGGCTGTTGGACAAGGAAGCAGGGCACCATGTGTGCATGATCGCTTCTGATTCAGTCCAGGAGGCAATTTGGCTGGTGCGAAAGTACCAGCAAATACATGGTTCCATGTATGGCAAGTCCAAGCGAGACTCAAGACGCAGGGCAGAAGCGGAGGTAGGTAGGGTTTGTGCCGTGGTTAAACAAGCTGATCAGGTCCCAAACCAGGACCTGAAAGAAATGATAGACCAGTTGGAGAAACGCCTCCCAAAAAAACTATCATAGACGAAACCAGCAAAAGAACCAGGCCAAGGTGGCAGAGGCGATCGAAAGCCTGTTTTAATTGCTGCGAGGAGGGTCATTTTAAGAGAGCATGTCCTAACCTGCCCAAAACTGATTTTAACAGACAGGATCGGCGTCATAGGCCGATCATCGACCCGACAAAGACACATAGGCAAAGCACTCAGCTTAAGGGGAGGCAGTGACGTAGGGAAAAATCTGGGACATTCTGAGACTTGTGCAGAACACAAATATGTTCCGAAGGATGTAGATAGTGCATGTAAACAAGGTAAGTGCAGTTAAGACAAATGCCAGGACTTTAATTCTCCTAGGACTCATAAGACAGATGACGTGTTTGTTTACTAGGTTAAGTCTGCATCACAATTCACTATGCAGATTCAGGTTTCTGATAAGATAGTGAAAGCAGTTGCTGACACGGCAGCTCATGTCACCATCTTGTACAATTCCCTTCGCAACCCCCTAAAAAGCTGAGGTAAGTCAAATTTATGGCCTAGTGGGTCCTGTTAGGCTCAAAATAGGTCATCAATGGTACACTGAAGAGCTCCATGTACCTCTAATAGAACAAGATATGCTCTGTGGTTTATATATTCTTTCCCATAGGGATCAGAGAGTCTTAGATATGGGGAAAAGGAGTCTTATCGGTTGTAAGAGCATTGCTTTAGAGGGTGGAGTTGCAGGATCTAAACCCATAGTAGCAAGGGTTACGGTGGCTACACGAAGGGTAATTAAAAAAACAGGGTATTTAAGATTAAATGTAAGTTAGACCTGGCCATGCCAGATTACATCATTGAACCGAAGGACAACTTGCAAGTGTTGGTTCCTCGTACTTTACGAGGAGCTGGATCCGAACCTGTGGTATGTATAATTAACCCTAGTGATCATTATAGATCACCAAAGGTATGGAAATTGGTCAGGCATACCCAGTGGAAGAAACTTTTGAGGACACTCAACAGGAGTGTAGGAAAGAGGTGAATGAGGTGAGTATTGAGGCGATGGGAGACCACATGGAGACAAGTCGGGCCATGCCTGACTACTTGCAGCATGTTTACCAAGAATCAAGTAAAAACTTGACAGAAGATCAAGCGGCTCAGTTAGCCCAAATGCTCATTGATTTCAAGACATTTTCACCAAGGATGAATTTGATCTTGGTGACATCACCCAAATCGAACATTCAGTTGACACTGAGAATGCTCGTCCAATCAAACAGAGAATACGTCAAACTCCCATTTGTTTGCAGTGGAAGAAGAGGCACATCTCAAGAAGATGCTCAAAGCAGGAGTCATACAGGAGTCCACTTCGGACTGGGCACCGGCACATGTACTTATCCGTAAAAGGGATGGTACACTGGTCGCTGGTGTGTTGATTACAGGACTTTGAACAATGTTAGAGTGAAGGGTGTATACCCTTTGCCCCTGAAAGACAATTGTCTCAATACTCTAGCCAGGAGTATCTGTTTTTCAAAACTAGACGCGAACTCTGCCTACTGGTAAGTTCGAATCAAGGAAGAAGGTTGGAAGAAAACTGCCTTTACTACAAAGTATGGGCTGTTAGAACATGTCAGAATTAAGGTCCTCCTAGGGTACGCCCGTTCAGAACTCTCTTGACAGGGCTTCAAGCACAATGAAGAAGAGCTGCGGGCTGAGTACAGATCCCTGGTGTACATCAACCTACACCTCAAACTCGTTGCTGTATATATCCCCAACTCTGATACGACTCCTTGCATTTCTTGGACCAGTCGCAGAATCCACTCCTCTATGACAAGTTTCCTCAACGCCCACCAAATGACTTTTCTTGGGACTCTGTCAACGCCTTCTCGAGGTCTACGAAAGCGATGTAAAGCATTTTGTTCATTGCTAGGTATTTCTCCTGCATCTGTCAAACAACGAAGTTGCATCAGTTGTGCCTCTACCCGGAACAATGCCGAACTGTGAGTCGTCGGTTGACACCAACTGTCTGATGAGGCCGTCCACAACCCCCTCCAGGACTTTCATGACCTGCTCGGTCTGCTTGAGACCACGGTAGTTGCCTCTGTCCAGAGCATCGCCCTTACCCTTGTAACGGCAGACAATGAAGCTCTGCTCCCAATCAGTGGGAACCTTGCCATCATGGACGATTGCAGTTGCAAGGTCGTGAACCATGGTTGTGCCTGTGTCACCTGCTGCTCTGGTCATCTCCACCACTACGCCTGACAGGCCTGATGCTTTGCCGGAGTTTGCCTTCTTCTCCATATCAGTAGTGATTGGAATCGGTGGACCTTCCTGTGGTAGCTCCATGGACAGGTGTTCAGTATCCCAGTCAAATTCCACATTGAAGAGCCTTTCAGAATGCTCCAGCCATTCTGCCTGCTTTGCGTCTTCGGTCAATGACAAAAATGTTGTTCTTTACAGGCTTGTCGCCCACTACATCCACAATTTCCTGTCCCATCTGGTTTGCAAGGCTGTAAACCTACGTCGACTTTGGGTTGATGTTCCCAAAGACCCTCATGTCTGCTTCATGGAGAGCTTAATACTTTACGTCTGGCTGTGTGCTTGGCCACTACCAGCCTTCCATGATTTGAAAGCTTGCTGCTTAGCTGTAATGGACTATTCGACTATGTCATTCCTCCACCAGGTTCCTTCCTCCATCGGTGAGGCTTAGTTGTACTACACCTCTTCAGTTGTCTTGAGCAAGCCTGTCTTTAGCTTGGTCCAGATTTTTTCAGAAGTGGCCCTGTTTGCATCAGTGGTGGAAGTCACATGAGCTTTGAAGACCTGGACTCGACTGCATGTTTGGTGATCCCGGAGCTTCTAGATTTTCAGACGTGGTGTGAACTTGCACTTAGCTTGGGGTGGCATGTCAATCCTCATGTTGCACACCAGGAGTTGATGCTGTAGACCAATTTCTTCACCAGGTATCACCTTCACACCAGATATATGTTTGCGCATTATCTTTGGAAACAGGGTGAAGTCAATTTGTTTTGCTGCACACATGCACATTGATGATGCTACATACTGAATATCAAAGCTCTAGGATTTGTAGTTTCAGAGAAGATTTTTAAAGATTGAAACAAGAGGGCCATGATGGCCCTGATATCGCTCAGCTGAAAATCAGAGGATTTTCAAAGTTTTAAATATATGTTTCTATAGAAAACTCGCTTCCCCTGCGTCGGGGCCAATTCCTATTTAATTGGAAAAGTAGTAAAGTCAAGCAGGCAAAGCCACATGCAAGACGCAACCACCACCAAAACACCAATAGACAGCATGACACACACACACACAACCACACACCCAAACGCACACGCACACACACACACACGAAATGAACACAGAAAACACCAAAAGACACACAAGAACCAGGGACAAACGTTCCACAACATGAACAAACCACAAGCACAAAGACGCAATGCAAACAAAAGGAAGGGTGACAAAGAGAGTACCGCCTTGGCACGGTCAGCAGCAAAAACACAACTGGGGGTTTAAACCGGTTTACGGACGTCCTAACCTCACACTTCTCTCAAAGTCACCCTAGCTTTACAAATATTGTAAATAAAGGTATCCCCGCTGGACTTACCCACAACATAGACGACGGTGAACACAGGACAACATGTAAAACATAGCATAAAACTGGTCAACCCTGGGGTGGGGCCAATTTGACCCCAAGTGCATAATTTATATAACATTTGTAGAGGAACTGAACATAATGTGCCAAATATGAAAGCTGAGAACCTTTGGGTGTCAGGAGAAGATTTTTAAAGTTTTCACTATATATTTCTATTGAAAACTGGTCACTCCTGGGCGGGTCAATTTTGACCCCAGGGGCATAATTTATATACCTGATGTAGTGGACGCAAACATGATGCTATGCACCAAATATGAAAGCTGAGAACCTTCCAGTTTCAGGAGAAGATTTTCAAAGGTTTACTTTATGTTTCCATAGAAAACTGGCCACACTGGGACGGTTTTGACCCCAGGGGCACCAGTGGTGATTTTGCTACTGACCATTTGTAGGCGGTACTCTCTTTGTCACCCTTACTTTAGTTTGTCTTGTGTCTTTGTACTTGTGCTTTTGTTCATGTTTGGAATGTATATCTCTGGTGTGTGTGTGTGTGTTTGTTGGTGTTTTCTGTGTTCATCTCGTGTGTGTCCCTGTATTTTGGTTTGGTTTGTGGTTGTGTGTGTGACATGCTGTCTATCGATGTTTTGGTGGTGGTTGCGTCTTGTATGTGGCTTTGCCTGTTTGACTTTACTGCTTTTTCATTTATATAAGTTTTGAAGGGACGACGCCGGATATCAGGCGATCACGAAACCTCAGCCTGAGCACTTTGTGCTCTGATGAGCTAAACAAAAACCTGATAAGCAGTGGGACGCGGCCATTTTTGGCCCGGGGTCATGATTTGAACAAACTTGATAGAGGACCCCCTAAGGCACATTTCTGTGAAATTTAAATGAAATGCTCCCAATGGTTTAGTCATTTGAAATAAAAGTGAACGGACAGACGGACAATAGATGACGGGTGGTCACAATAGCTCACATTGAGCCCTTAGCTCAGGTGAGCTAAAAAAAGTTGACGACACACGACGACGGATACAGGGCGATCACAATAGCTTCCCTTGGCACTTCGTGCTAGGTGAGCTAAAACTCATGAAAGTTTGTTTTACAATTTTAAGAAGACTCACTTAAATCATAGGCCTGAAGAGCCATACTTGCTTGTGAGGTGAAGAAGTTGCTGTACATGTTAATCAACATTTTTGACGTCTTGGAATCGTTTAATGTAATATTAAAAATATGACAGACTGTAGCAACAGTCAAACCATAAGCAATAAAAAGGTTTTTAGTGACACACAGACAGTCCTTGACCTAAACAAGTCAGAAATGCAATGCTGAGTGACAGTGTCCATCTTTCAATTCATATCAAAGCAATATCAAATGCTGTTGTGTATTTCAAAGCACTACCTTCATTATTAATTACAAATCCTAGAATTTTATCTACTGTTTAGACAATGTAGTATGAAATTTTAGTCAAATTTTGTTCGGGTTTATATACATGTATGCACACACACATTAATCCAAAATCTTGGTTGATTCATAATGATATCAAATGAACAGTGAATTCCTAATAATCAACATGATGTTTTATTCTATCAAAACTCCACCATGAATTCCACTGATCATAAAATTAAATGAATCCCAACTTTTATATTCCAATTTATTCTTGAAAATTGGACTGACAGCATTCTGTTATTAACACTCTTACAGATAAATCATTTTCAAATGAAGTCTATCATTGTTCTATCCTTACTGGGTCTATTCAAAATAGCCAAACGGAGACTAACCCCTGTAAATATACATGATCTGAGTAGACACTGTTTTACACCTTTTTAAACAAGAGATGTCACAGTCACGTGACAAATGCCCCCCAAAATTGTACCCTGTGACCTTGACCTTTGACCCATGGACCAGGGAGTTGACACATCGTCTTTGTGTGGTGAACATTTGTGCCAGGTTCCTTTGAAATCCATTCACAGATAAACAAGTAATTGTACCCTGTGACCTTGACCTTTGACATATGGACCAGGGAGCTGAACGCGACACGTCGTCTTTGTCTGGTGAACATCTGTGCAAAGTTATATTGAAATCCATTGATAGATAAAGATGTTACAGACCGGACACGAAATTTGTGACAAAGTAATTGTATTCTGTGACCTTGACCTTTGACCCATGGACCAGGGAGTTGAAAGCGACACATCATCTTTGTCTGGTGAACATTTGTGCCAAATCATATTGAAATCCATTGACATATAAAGAAGTTACAGACCGGACACGAAATTTGTCACAAAGTAATTGTAGCCTGTGACCTTGACCTTTGACCTATGGACCTGGGAGTTGAAAGCGACACATCGTCTTTGTGTGGTGAACATTTGTGCCAAGTTATATTGAAATCCAATGATAGATAAAGAAGTTACAGATCGGACACGAAATTTGTTACAAAGTTATTTTACCCTGTGACCTTGACCTTTGACCCATGGACCTGGGAGTTAAACGCGACACATCGTCTTTGTGTGGTGAACATTTGTGGCAAGTTATATTGAAATCTATTGATAGATAAAGAAGTTACAGGCCGGACACGAAATTTGTTACAAAGTAATTATACCCTGTGACCTTGACCTTTGACCAATGGACCTGGGAGTTGAATGCGACACATTGTCTTTGTGTGGTGAAAATTTATGCCAAGTTATATTGAAATCCATTGATAGATGAAGAAGTTACAGACCGGACACGAAATTTGTGACAAAGTAATTGTACCCTGTGACCTTGACCTTTGACCCATGGACCAGGGAGATGAACGCGACACATCGTCTTTGTGTGGTGAACATTTGTGGCAAGTTATATTGAGATCCATTGATAGATGAAGAAGTTACAGACAGGACACGAATTTGGGACGGATGGAAGGACAGACGGACGGACAGACGGAAGGACGGACAATGCGATTACTATAAAGGCGGGCATAAAAATAACTTCATTTCCATCAGATCAGGATGTTGATGGCCAAGAATGGCATCATCTCTAGCTATTTCATATAAAATTTGTTTTCAAATGTTCTTTGCTGTGACATCTCCCAGGGTTTTTTCTTTGATTTTGGGGAAAGGGTCTGGCCTTAAAGTACGGAGGGGGAAAATAAGCGTGAAGTGAATGCTTTAAGGGAAAAGGTCAGAAAATATCAACATAACATTTAACATGTTCATATTTTCTCTATCAAGTGACAGTACAATTTAATTAAAAGCATTTCATGCAGTTCTGATAGTTTAATGGTGTTTTTCTCGAGTGGTTTGTCTACAACTGCATAACTCTTGGCTATTACTAAACTTGTAAACATGTCATCTATGAGTTTTCATTAAAACCCATTATAAATCAGAAATCACAGAAAATCTCAACTTTTCCATTAACCAAGACAAATATGATCGGAATTTTGTAGATAAAGATATCATGGGCATTTGGTTTTGTAAATGAAGAAGCCTACAAGTCATGTATGTCTCGCATTTTTGCGATGACAATAGCATGAATGGAAAGTTCTATCTCGGTTTGTGGAAAAACTAATTAAATCCATTGTAGAGAGTAATGCGCATACTAGCCTGTTAACACTGCAAGAGAAGTTTCTATCGTGAAAAAACACAACAGGTTTTCTAGTTGGGAAGTCTTCGCTATCCGCGGAGAACGAATTTATAATTTATAGACAAGTTATTGCTGCTGTAGAAACGCTAATGTGTTGCGAAAACAATGTTTGACTAAACACCAGGAATGAGGTTCATATCCGTGTATATGATTAATGCTTTTGTGGCTTTTTTGTTTCTTGCGTATGTTCACAAAAAATAGTGAACTCTTTGCCGTAAAAAGAAAAACGTCCAACCGCTATATTGCATTCTTCGAAAGCAATAAAAATCCAATAATCATGAACAATCATGTAAGATCCTCTATATCTACATACCTTCGGTAATACGGTAGATCCACTTCAGACAGCTCCTATAGGAGTTGTCTGATTAAGGTCTACTATGTATGCTTTAAATATGGGATGCTATAGATCTGACCCAAAAATGTCTAAAACAGCAACTGTTTTTTATTTATTGTCCCTAATAAAAGTTCACTTCATTAACATTCATGATTTTATAAACAAAATACATGAATATTCATGAAGTAAAGGGCTAAAACCCAGGGAGATAGGGTTTCTTGGCAACACATTTTCTGCTGCCACTGGACAATTGGAGTAATATAAAAAATTATTCAAAGGTTTTGAATTGTGTGGACCCACAGTTAACCCTTATCCCCATAGAGATAACATTTGGTACTTATATAGTGTACACCCAGCTCCTATATGAGCTGTCTGATCTGCGTCTACTCTGTTTGCAAATGCATGAAATGCATTCATATTTAGAAATAATATTTCACAGTTTCTACCATTGCCAAAATTACCTGTGATCATTGGCAAACTATCAATCAATTTATGAATAATTATAAAGTCATGAATTTTTGTATGAATATTCATGGTTTTATCCTCGGTCAGCCATAGTTTAGTATGCCCATAAAACACATATACAATAAAAATCCTCTAAACCAAACATTTAGTGCAGAATAATTCAGATATTTTTAGACAGATGGCTCTTTAACCCTTTCCCTGTTCTATGTTATTTCAAATTTTAATACCTACTGAATATTTATGGACAAAATAGCTATAACGAAATATGGAATGTAGAACATCGTAGCCAAATTCCATTAGCAAACAGAGCGCACCCAGATAAGATGGCTCCTATAGGAGCCTTACAGGAGCCGTCTGATCATGGTCTACTCTGTTTGTAAATGCGTGAAAACGCTTTTATGAAGAAAAGGGTTAATGCAGGGTGAAAGACATTTTTTAGGCTTTCACCTTGCATTATGCTGCATTCCGTAGTAAAGACGCCATTGATACTATGTTAATGACTGGTTTTGTGAGATTTACTCTACTTACCCTAGGTAGGTGGACATACAGACGTAGGCAAATAGTGTAGACCTAGATCACACTGCCCCTCAAGGAGTCGTTTGACCACTGTATACACTAGTTGCTACCTTTTCAGTCTAATTTAAAGTTATATAGAAATGGTCTTGAACCGACTTATTAAGCATCATAAACTGCTGGAGAGGGTAAATTCGGAGAGTGGACATCAATGTACTTAAAGAGTATTACCCTTAATGGAGTAATTAAAGAACTTAAGTGAGCAAGATCACATACCCCATGCCCCAACGTCGTCAGAGAAAAAAGTGGCTCCCTATAACAGAAGTCTCTGAAAATCGAACTCCATCTTTTTATTCACAACAATTCTTAAAGCAAATTTGAGAAAAATTGGTCAAGAAATGAACGTGCTAGTTGCTGGTTAATTGTTTCCTTCATATAGACCCTTTTTCATGCCTATACAAAAAGAGTACTGGGTAGACCCAAATCAGATGGTTCCTATAGGAGCCGTCTGATTAGAGGCTGCCCTGTTTGCTTACGAAATCATAATATATCTGACTACAGTTTCTACCAATATAAAAAATTCAAGTGTAACTATGCCATTACTAAAATTCAGTTAATAGATATTCATGATGTCATTATTGCTTAAAAAAGGGAAAGGGTTAACTATACTGAGACTTTTACCTGAAGCCATGCTCATCCGCTCTTCTATGGTCTTCATACGTTTTGTAACATTGTCACCAAACACATCATTCTGTCGTCCTTGTACTGTGCAGGTCTCTGAAAGAAAGATCTGAATGATAAAAATACACTAAATATTCATACAGACAAAATTAGTCGAACAGTGTTAATCCAGTTCAAAATGGGTCAATGTCACTGGTGTTTGCTAAACTACAGTCAACATAAAGACACATGAAATCAGTTTATTCATAATTCATGTTGAAGCATGTACAAATAGGTCAATGGGAGAACTGAAGAGAACTGAACACTTGGGCTGTGGCAAGAAAACATAAAAAGTGTTCTTTGATCAAGAAACCCTGTAGACACGTAAAATGAAACAAGAGGGCCATGATGGCCCTGATATCTCTCATCAGACAATCAGAGGAGAAAATTTTCAAAGTTTTCACTATGTTCTATAGAAAACTTGCCACCCCTGGGGTGGGGCTTTATTTCTTAGCACGACTTGACCGAAATTAGCACACAGTTTGGATTCTGATCTGAAGCATACCTGTACATAACTTCATAATTATGTGGTTTGTACATGAGTTAATTGTAAGATTTATATGCATTAACCCTTTCCTCCATAAAAACGCCTTTCTAGGCCTCTGTAATAGTCAATTTATGAAACCATTGTGATAAATAGAGCATTTGCTCCAAAGAAGTAAATGCTCTATTTATCACAATGGTTTCAAATCTACACAATTCTGAAATTTTCCTTTTCTCTAATTAATGCTCCTTATCAGTAGATTTATTCAAAGAGGTAGGATCTGAAAATAGCCTATGAGGGAATGGGTTAAAACAGTGTGAACAAACAGACACTAATTCTGAAGCAGACAACTTTATAGAGTTTTGACCAGTAACTTGACCTCTTCAGTGATTGCACAACACAGACTGAGTATCTGGAGTCCTTCTAGCTCAGGGGAACCTTTACAGTGTAAAAGTCTATTTTAAAGTATAACCAACAGGGCAGGGCCAATTTTAACCTCAGAACTATGATATTAACCAATTTCAATAAGGTGTACTAAGTAAATCTATACACCAAATATTTAAGCAGTGTGACATGTAGTTTTTGACAAGAAGCTTTTTAATGTTTTCCCCATGCCTAACCTAAGTGAACCCAGCATTCTGCTACTTGTACAGAGAACAGAACAACAGTCAGCTAGAAAAAACTGGCCACCCCTGGGACCGTGGCAGGGCCAATTTTGACTCCAGGGACATCATTTATATAACTTTTGTAGAGGACCTATAGATAGAGAATATTTGGTTCCTAGCTTTGAATGAGAAATGTTATCTGGCAAGGCGGATGAATATATCAGGTGAGCCGAAGGCGAACCTGATATATTCAGAAGCCGAGCCAGATAACATTTCTCATTCAAAGCTAGGAACCAAATATTCTATTTATCCTTGTCACGACAGCACAATATAATTATTTTGTACCGAATGTACCACAAAATGCACCGCAAAGTATACCCCACTCTACTGGCTCTAGGCTGTTGATGACGTCACTATTAAGGCGTCATTACGTCACTGGAATTCCAAAAAGTCACATTGCTTTAAAACCATGCTCAAAACAAAACCATTGCCCCGGTTGGTTATGTGAGAAAAAGAACCTGTCACTTGACGATGTTTGAGACAAGCTGATCTAAACCTCGTCTAGAATAGAAAATTTATTAAGCTCGCCAAGGCTAGCTTAATAACATTTCAATTCTAGACTCGGTTGAGATAGACGCCGATAGAATTAAATAGAACTGACTATAAAATACAGGATCTAGACGATTTATGATTCTTGATGTGGATTTATCTAAACACGGTAATTTCGCGACATACAACTAGATCTAGTCTAGATCTAGATCTACTAGGTCTAAGATTATAAGTTTAGGAGAATGAAGTGAAAGGATTATTTAGTTTAACGGGTATCGATTGAAATCAATTCGCTTTGTTAAACTTTTTTTATTCAGTAGATCTACTCGGTAGACGTAAATTTGTGTATTCACGAAATAAGCGTCTCGGTAAAAAAACTTTTTTTTAAAACAAAAGTAGTTTCGGCTACAGGTCATGTGACCAACTGACATATTAACATCGGTCATGTGACCTACTGACATAATAACAAAAAGTTTATTAGGCACCTTGTTATCTGTCAGGAAAATAGGCATATGACAGGATAAGTGATGCTATGTGCCAAAGATGAAAGCTGAGAACCCTGTAGATTCAGAGGAGAAGACTTTTAAAGGTTCAAATTGTTGACGACTCACGATGCACACCGCACGACGCACAACAAACGCCGACAGACGACGGACATCAGGCGATCACAAAAGCTCACCCTGAGCACTTTGTGCTCTGGTGAGCTAAAAATACGAGAAATGAAAAAAATATTTCAACTCCCGTTAAGAAAGGGGACGTCTTAACAAGAAATGAAATATTTTTTCAAATCACGTTAAAACATTTCGGCAACGTAACGAAATTTGAAAAATATATCAAATTCCGTGGACCCTGTCCTGTGCCTATCGTACATTGTGTTCATTTAATACAAATTGAAACAAGCGAGTCGTCACGGATGAAAAAATGCCCCCAAAGTGTTTGACACCGAAATGCATTTTGGCGGAAAAACAATACAATGTAATGCAGGTGTTACATGAAATTTTGATGCTGTTAAAAATGACACAGGAGTCAGTTCTTAACATTAAAAACAGAACCTTTGACGATTATGATAGCTAAGAAAAGAGCCGGGGGTCGAAACTTAGTTAAAAAGGACCCTAGGTTATTCTCAATGTTAAAAAGGACCCTGGGGTTGATTGTCAACGTCAAAAACAGATCCTGGGTAAATTCTTAACGTTTTAAAAAAAGACACAGGGTCAAATTTGGAACCCGTAGCTGATAAGGTATAGGTATTCTCCGGACAAGCTTTTTGTAAAATCGAGGTCAAAAGTCAATATCAAGGACACAGTGACCTGAAAATGGAACGCGACACTCCGCCATCCCAAGATGAACTCAGACACCAAATTTGGAATCGGTAGCTGGTAAGGTATAGGAGATATGCTCCGGACAAGTTTTTTGTAAAATCGAGGTCAAAGGTCAAGGTCACAGTGACCTGAAAATGGAACGCGACGCTCCGCCATCCCAAGATGAACTCACACACTAAATATGGAATCTGTAGGTGGTAAGGTATAGGAGATATGCTCCAGACAAGCTTTTTGTAAAATTGAGGTAAAAGGTCAAGGTCAAGGTCACAGTGACCTGAAAATGGTACGCGACACTCCGCTATCCCAAGATCAACTCACACACCCACCCACCCACACACACACACACCGACACACACCCACGCACGGTGCGATCACTATATGCCGCCAAAACCTAGCTTTGGGGGCATAAAAAAAGTTGATATAAAATAAATAAGTAGCAGCATATAGATTGAATACAATACTAACAGAAACTACATTATATTTATTATTATTTATACATTATACTTTATATTAGTAATAATGAACTAAAACCGACTTATAGTTCAGACACTTTTATGTCACGATGCACATGCGATTTGCACTAGCACAATTAACTAGATATAGGCTGCCTAGCTGTAGATGAATCTGTTTTTAAGCCAGGATTTAACATATTTACTTCTGTAAGATAGTGAAAAAGTTGTGACTCGACTGGGACTCAAATCCAAGGCCTCAAACCCAGGGCCTTTGACCTTGGCTTACCATGCCAACACTACCGACTGCGCTATCACGCCACACAGCCTAAACCTATCAACTGTATCTACCCGGTTACACTTCTTTCGTAGTTTCCGGATGTAGTCCGTCCGTGCTTTAAACGATATTTGAAAGGAATAGTCTTCTAGTGACTTTCTGCCTTAATTGCTTAACTCATGTTGATATTTCAAAACATATGACCGTGAGGGGACTGGGCTAGATTTGCTTTAAATATTTAACTATGTAAAAAATCTTCTTCTCCAAAACTGGTATTCTAGTTTGAATGGAATTGGCCAGAATAGTCGCTTGGCAACCTTTAATCAACATTGATAAAACAATGCCGATACCTGAAAAAAAAAGGTCACCAGGGTTGGGGCTAAATTGCCTTTTATGAGTATAGAGGAAAATATTTCCTTCTCCAAAGTCGAATCTGAAAAGCATTTGGTAGTAATAGTCCTCTGGTGGCCAACTTTCATAATTATTACTAAAATTAAGTTAATATGCAAGAAAACTTGGGACAGGGCTAAATTTCCATATGTGTCTATATTGAAAATATTTAAAATGATCTCCAAAATGTTAGACCAATTGAAAGGGTAGTTGGCAGGAATAATCCGTTTAAAGCAAGGACGGGCTGACAGACGAATGGACGGGTGGGTGGACGGACATCGGAAAGTGATAACAAACTCTCAACTGAGTATACTCAGGTGTGCTACAAAACCGGAAACTACAAAAGACGGAAATAGCTTAAATCCTGTATATAAAACTGATTCATCTACAGCTAGGCAGTCTATATCTAGTTTCTCGTGCTAGTGCAAATCGCATGTGCACCGTGACATAGAAGTGTCTGAACTATAAGTCGGTTTTAATTCATTATTACTAATATAAAGTATAATGTATACATATTAATACATATAATGTAGTTTCTGTTAGTATTGTATTCAATCTTTATGCTGTTACTTATTTATTTTATATAAAAAAAAAATTCAAATTGTATTAAATAAACACAATATACAATGTACGATAAGCACAGGGTCCACGGAATTTGAAATATTTTTCAAATTATGTTATGCTGCCAAAAACTTTTAACGTAATTTGAAAAAAATATTTCATTTCTCGTCTCGTTGGATGTCCCCTTTCTTAACGGGATTTGAAATAATTGTTCATTTCTTGTATTTTTTCATATTACGTTTCTACAATGCCCCCCTTACATCTGACTGTTGAGCTATGGTATGGCCTAAACCATTAATACCATATCAAAGAGCTTCAAGTTTCTGTAAGGATGTCACCCTTTCCATGACTTTAACAATTTAATATCCTTTTGACAACTTTGCAAACAGAGCCAACCCAGATCAGACAGCTCTTATATGGTCTGCTCTGTTTGCTTAAAGAATACTGCAATGGGTTAAAGCACAGATAGTTTGACCAGTGTTTTAATTAGTAGGATTAAACTCTGTGTATTGAGTGCTTCAAAAGCTTCACTTCAAGCTATACATGACACAAACACGAGTATTCAAAGGACGACACAAATCACCTGTCAGCATAATGGCCTTGATATCGTTCACCAGACAATCAGAGGAAAATATTTGAAAAGTTTTCACTATATGTTTCTAAAGATTGAAAACTGGCCACACCTGGGGCGGGCCCAAGTGTGACCCTAGGGGCATAAATTATATAACTTTTGTAAAGGACCTGAACATGATGCTATGTGCCAAATATGAAAGCTAATATGAAAGCTAAGAACCTTCCAGTTTCAAGAGAAGAGTTTCAAAGTTTTCACTATATTCTTCACTATATGTTTCTATTGAAAACTGGCAACCCCTGGAGTTGGGTAAATTTTTACCCCAGGGACATAGTTTGTTTAACTTTTGTAAAGGACCTAAAAATGATGCTATGTGCCTAATATGAAAGCTGAATCCAGTCTCAGAGCAGAATTTTCAAAGTTTTCAATACATGTTTATTGAAAAATTGCCACCCCAGGGGCAGGGCCAATTTTGACCCCAGGGGCTTTATTTATTAAACTTATGTAGAGGACTTCAACATGATGCTCTGTGCCAATTATGAAAGCTGAGAATCTTCCAGTTTCATAGGAGAAGATTTTCACAAGTTTTCACTTGATATATGTTTCTATTGAAAACTGGCCACCCCTGGGTGGGGCCCAAGGGGCATAATTTCCAGTTTCAGAGCAAAATATTTTAAAAGCTTTCACCTTATGTTACTAATGAAAACTAGCCACCACTGGGGTGGCGCCAATTTTGACCCCAGGGGCATAATTTATATAACTTTTCTAAAGGATTTCAACATGATGCTATGTGCCAATTATGAAAGCTGAGAACCTTCCAGTTTCATAGGAGATGGTTTTCAAAGTTTTCACTATTATGTTTCTATTGAACACTGGCAACCCCTTGGGCGGGGCAAATTTTGATACAGGGGGCACAATTTATATGACTTTTGTTGAAGACCTAAACATGATGCTATGTGCCAAATATGAAAGCTAAGAACCTTTCGGTTTCAGAGGAGAAGATTTTCAAAGTTTTACTATATGTTTTTCTAGAAAACATGGCACTGCTGGGGCGGGGCTAATTTTGACCCCAGGGATATAATTAATATAACTTTTGTAAAGGACCTGAACTTAATGCTATGTGCCAAAGATGAAAGCTGAGAACTTTGTAGATTAAGATGAGAAGATTTTTAAAGGTTCAAACTGTTGACTACGGACGGCGAACGACAAACGATGCACGCCGACGGATGACAGACAAATGATATATGATCTTTAAGGGTCATCCTGCTAATGGAAGTGACACTATAAGTGTGATTGATGTATGGATGGACTAAAAGTCACAGATTGATGGACAGATCCATTTAAGAAGTTAGGGCATAAAGATCCAAACAGCCAAACATGTCATTTGTAACACTTTCGAGATATCTATCAAGGGATATACCGGGTAACTCCTAAACAACTGACATTTGTCTCTAATTACCTTCTTCTGGGAGACTGACAATGGTTCTCAGTTCCTCTATGTTGTTGGTAACAGTGCTGATCACCTCTGCGTCTAGATTTGCCATCAGACTTTTTATATGACCTATGGCCTTCTCTATATTCTTGGCTTTACCAACACCTACTGATGCTGTCAGACCCAAAATCTTAAAAAGGAATATCAAAGGATGACTTTTAGTGCTGATTATTAACTCTTTCCCTCATATAAATGCCTTTTCACACATTTACAAACAGAGTAGACCCAGATCAGACAGATCCTATAGGAGTCATCTGATCAGAGTCTGCTCTGTTAATGACATGACATAGATCCGATTCTAGGTTTTGTGAAAGCAATCAATTCCATTGAAAAGTTTACATTATAAAATTCAGTAATACATAAGTAATTATAAATTACATGGATATTGAACAAGGAAGGAGTTGAGAACAATCAAAAATATGATTTTTTATCCTTTTGCCTTAAAACTATAGAATGCATATTAATTCACAATGAAGATAATATTCCAAATAGGGAAGTAATAAAATACATAAATACTTGAATAGCTCGGATCAAATATTTCGACCACTAAGGGCCTTTTTCAAAGATTATACTTACCGGTATTATGTAAATATTGATTAACTGAATTTTTATACCGACATTTTTCAATGGCAAAAATATAACATCTGATCTATATTATCTCAAAAACAAGAGGACCATGATGGCCCTGACATCTCTCACCAGACAATCAGAGGAGAACATTTTCAAACTTTTCACTATATGCTTCTATAGAAAACTGGTCACCCCTGGGGCGGGGCTATTTGTGACCCCAGGGGAATAATTTATATAACTTTAGTAGATGACCTGAACATGGTGTTATGTGCCAAATAGTAAAGCTGTGAACCTTCCAAGCGATAGGTGGATACAGTTTGTTTCACTTAAATGTTTTCGTTTTAATGCACTTTACCACTGTAGATGTGCGGATGTTGCAGATTAGTCGGAGAGGGGATACGTTTATTGTCTTTAAGGGTAGGGATGTAATAAGTGTGAGATTGGGCGCCCAAAAACCGGTTTTAACCCCCAGTGCCTTTTGTCACTGACCGTTTCTAGGCGGTACTTCCATCTTCTCCCTATTGTTTATTTGTTATGTCTTTGTGCGTCTCTTTATGTTTTTTTTCTAGTTATGTACATTTGCTGTGTTTTCTTGTATTGCTGGTCGGAATTTAATCGTCTTTGTAAATCGATGATATCTATCGCGAACATGTGCTAATGATTAAGTTAAGTTTTTGGGTCCGATTCCTAACACTACTGTTCACCACACATTCACCCTGTCAATATAAACTTTATAGAATGTCTGCCCTTGGATCAAATAAATAATAATCAAATAAAAATTGGGTGATACATAAGTCAGATGGATGGACTAAACGAATTGTATGTATTCCTTAATTCCAAATTGCACAGACACAATTACAACGTATAAGTCACAGACAGTCAGGGAATATTCCGTATAATGCATACCCAAATATAGTGCTCACCTGATTTTTAGGGTGAACTATCTGGAAACGGTTCTTGTGATAAAACCCATCAGCTCTGATGGAGAAGTCAAGACATCAATGTAAATATCACATAAAGTAACCTTGTTATCTTAATGGCCTACTTAACGAATAAAATAAATCACCTGAAAGTTCCGACAATGAACGCATATTTTCATTAATATCATAAAACTTGGTATTTGTTACGCTCAATCATTATAATTATAACGAAGATTGTCAATTTGAGTTTATATCAAACAAGAGGGCCAAGATGGCCCTTAATTGCTCACATGATTACCATATATTTAAGATTATAGCTGGGTTGTCCCAGGATGGGGCCAATATTGACCTAAGGCAAATATTTGAACAATGTCGGTACTGGATCATGAGCAGTGGTTCTGGAGAACAAGATTTCATGAAGATTTAGCTAAAATGTGATATCTAGAGTGTTCACAAGGTTTTCCTACTATACCACCTAGTAACCTAGTTTTTGATCCCACATGACCACTTTCAAACCCCTCCGATATTTAACCAATACATTCATTCTGACAAAGTTTCATGCATATTAAACAAAAATTGTGCCCACTAGAGTGTTCACTTTTTGACCTAATCACCTAGTTTTTGATCCCACGTGACCCACTTTCATACTTGTCTGCGATTTTATCATAACAATCATTCTGATAAAGCTTCATAGAGATTCGGCTGCAAATGTGGCCTCTAGAGTGTTCACATGGTTTTTATACTATTTGACCTAGTGACCTAGAGTTTCGCCCACATTGACCCACTTTCAAACTCTTTTGAGATATTATTAAGACAATCAGTCTGACCAAGTTTCATGAAGATTGGGCAAAATATGTGACCTCTAGAGTGTTCACAAGTTCCTAAATACTAATTGAACTAGTGACCTAGTTTTAAACCCCACGT
Source organism: Azorinus chamasolen (assembly GCA_963576725.1). Lineage (NCBI taxonomy): Eukaryota > Metazoa > Mollusca > Bivalvia > Cardiida > Solecurtidae > Azorinus > Azorinus chamasolen. The sequence goes on along the minus strand of OY755238.1, from coordinate 31,243,806 downwards.
GACACACTTTCATGACGATTCGGCTAAAAATGTGGCCTCTAGAGTGTTCACAGGGTTTTTCCAAATATTTGACCTAGTGAGGTAGTTTTAACTCCACATGACCCACTTTCTAACTCGTCCGAGATTTTAGCAAGACAATCATCATGAGAGTGTTCACAAGAAAATTGTTGACAACACACGACACACGCCGGACATTCAAGTCTCCCAAAAGCTCACCCTTTTGTAATACAAAATAAACAGATTTCATCAATACTTATAATTTTTGTTCTACAACAAAGTATTATCTGCCTTTTCCATTCAAATGTTGTGTTTCGCCGATGATCACCCGATCCCTCTATTGTTTATGTAACAGCTTTTCTCGGAAGTGGTCGGAGAGACACGAAAAGAGCAAACAGAAAGGACACTAAAATTCAACCCGAATAAAACTGAAACATTGGGGAATCAAATCGTTGCAGACGCTGCAGTATTATTTGCATGGGAACAATGTTTTGAAAATCTGATATTTGGCATAAAATAGCGGGTCTAGATGGGAAAGGAATAACATGCATTCTAGTGAGCAATTAAGTTGCAGCTGACATTTCGGCCGTTTCCCGATATACCTATCAAACTGACCACTCGGACTTGCTTCAGAAGTTATTCGTGTTATTACCTAATCTCTCGCATAAGGTCGTCCGACATGCACTTCTTTATTCATGGAGTAACTGCCTCTGGGAGGATACTTTCAGTCATATTGTGGTCACATGATTTTGTCATGTGACTGATATGTGTATATACGTGTGCTCTCCTTACACCTGGCTATATTTTGTGGCCTTTCTTACACATACTAAACCAAAGCTTACTCTACATATGAAGCCTTTTCATGTCAGAAATAGTATACCTTGATTGTGTCCGGATGTCATGTTAAAAAATGCATTTTGAATCCTTCGAATGAACGTCACTATAACTTGTACTAGACTGCCATGCTGAATGGTGTTGTCAGGTAGACGAGTGTAGCACGTGACTGACGTGAGAATACGACCTGTGACTTTGTATTTGCTTAACGTAAATGCTAAAGGCAAATTCAGTGCGACCTTGACCTTGGATATACAAGGACAAACCCATGCTACTGTAGCATGCCCAGATAAACATTGTGGTGTAATTTGAGAAGGATCCACCCAGAAGAATTTTAGTAAGAGATGTTAAAGACAGAAAGACAGACGGTGCCATTCAATAATTACGTAATTCTGAGTTATGTACTCTTTCCTAAAGGTGAACCTTGTGATGGTTACCAAGTGTTCCAAGTTTCAAAGCTTTATCTCAAAAGGTTATGTAAATAAGTTAACTTCTAAAACAAGAGAGTCGTCACAGGTGAAAAATGCCCCCAAAGTGTTTGACACCGAAATGCATTTTGGCGGAAGAACAATACAATGTAATGCAGGTGTGACATGAAATTTTGATGCTGTTAAAAATGACACAGGAGTCAGTTCTTAACATTAAAAACAGAACCTTTGACGATTATGATAGCTAAGAAAAGAGCCGGGGTAGAAACTTAGTTAAAAAGGACCCTAGGCCATTCTCAACATTGAAAAGGACCCTGGGGTTGATTGTCAACGTTAAAGACAGATCCTGGGTAAATTCTTAACGTTTTAAAGAAAGACACAGGGCCAAATTTGGAATCCGTAACTGTAAAGGTATAGGAGATATTCTTCGGACAAGCTTTTTGTAAAAGGTCAAAGGTCAAGGTCAAGGTCATAGTGACCTGAAAGTGGTACGAGGCACTTTGCCATCCCAAGTTGAACTCACACACCAAATTTGGGATCCGTAGCTGGTAAGGTATAGGAGATATGCTCAGGACAAGCTTTTTGTAAAATCGAGGTCAAAGGTCAAGTTCAAGTTCAAGGTCACAGTGACCTGAAAATGGTACGCGACACTCCGCCATCCCAAGATGAACTCACACACCAAATTTGGAATCCATACCTGGTGAGGTATAGGAGATATGCTCCGGGCCAAGCTTTTTGTAAAATCGAGGTCAAAGGTCAAGGTCAAGGTGACCTGAAAATAGTATGCGACACTCCGCCATCCCAAGATGAACTCACACACCGAATTTGGGATCCGTAGCTGGTAAGGTATAGGAGATATGCTCAGGACAAGCTTTTTGTAAAATCGAGGTCAAAGGTCAAGTTCACAGTGACCTGAAAATGGTACGCGACACTCCGTCATCCCAAGATGAATTCACACACCAAATTTGGAATCCATAGCTGGTAAGGTATAGGAGATATGCTCAGGACAAGCTTTTTGTAAAATCAAGGTCAAAAGTAAAGGTCAAGGTCACAGTGACCTGAAAATGGTATGCGACACTCCACCATCCCAAGATGATGTCACATACCAAATTTGGAAACTTGAGAATGATCCATAAAGCAGAACTTGAGTTAGATATGGTACAGTATCAATTGAGGTCAACATATTTGCTTAACGCAATTGCTAAACACAAGTTCTAAGTCCAATTGGGCGACTTTGACCTTGGAAATATGTATTGGGACTAGCTATGCGGCACTACTGTAGATAAACATTGTGGTTAAATATGAGAAGGATCCACCAACCAGAACATGAATTAGAGATGTTACAGACGGACAGGCAGACGGAAGGACAGACAGACGGACAGACAGACAGCGCAATTCGATAATACGTCCCGTTTTATGCTCCCCAACAAAGTTGTTGGGGAGCTTATAGTCGCCACTTTGTCCGTCCGTCCGTCCGTTCATCATAACTTTGTCCAGAACATACCACAACATGAGGGCCAAGATGGCCCTTAATCGCTCACCTGATTATCATAGATTTAAGATTATGGCTGGATGGCCCCAAGATGGGTACCAAATTTACCTAAGGGACAATGTTTGAACATTGTTGATAGTGGATCATTAGCAGTGGATCTGTAGAACAAGATTTTGAAAGATTTAGAATATTTATTTAATCAAGACAATCATTCTGACCAATGAAGATTGGGCTAAAAATGATTTTTAACAAGACAACCATTCTGACCAAGTCACATGACGATTGGACAAAAACACGTGACCACTAGAGTGCTCACAATGTTTTTTGTTTAATATAGTGACCTAATTTTTGACCCCATGTGACCCACTCTCAAACTCGTCCGAGATTTTATCAAAAAATCATTCTGATAAAGTTTCATGAAGATTGGGCTAAAAATGTGACCTCTAGAGTGTTTACAAGGTTTTTCTACTATTTGGCCTAGTAACCTAGTGTTTGACCCCATATGACCAACTTTCAAACTTGTCTGAGGTTTTTCCAGGCAAAGTTTCTTGAAGATCAGACAAAAAAATGTGACCTCTAGTGTGTTCAAAAGGTTATTCTACTGTTTGACCTAGAGACCTGATTTTTTTTACTAATGTGACCCACTTTCAAACTCATCCGAGATTTTATCAAAACAATCATTCTGATAAAGTTTCATGAATACTCAGCTAAAAATGTGACCTCTAGAGTGTTCACAAGTTTTTTTACTATTTGACCTAGTGACCTAGTTTTTAACCCCACATAACCAACTTTTTAACTTGCTCACAATTTTATTAAGACAATCGTTCAGACCACGTTTCATGAAGATTGGGATGAAAATGTGACATCTAGAGTGTTCAAAAGGTTTTCCTACTATTTGACTTAGTTTTTCACTCTATATGACCAACTTTCAAATGCGTCCGAGATTTTATCCAGATAATCATTCTACGTTCCATGACAGCTGGACAAAAATGTGACCTCTAGAGGGTTCACAAGGTTTTTCTACTATTTGACCTAGTGACATAGTTTTTAACCCCACATGACCCACTTTCAAACTCGTCCAAGATTTTTATTAAGTCAAACATTCTGACCAAGTCTGATGAAGATTAGACTGAAAATGTGACTTCTAGAGTGTTCACAAGGTTTTCCTACTATTTGACCTAGTGACCTAGTTTTTGATCCCACCTGACCCATTTTATCAAGACAATCATTCTGACCAAGTTGAATAAAGACTGGACCACAATTGCTACCATTAGAGTGTTCACAAGCAAATTGTTGACGACGGACGAAGCACAATGCACAACGCATGACGGACGCCGGACATTCAAAAAGCTTTGCTCAGGTGAGCTAAAAAGTCCAAAAAGTTTCTGAGATAATAATTACGGACGGACAAAGGGTAAGTTTTTTTGCAAACAAAGGACCATAGCTCTGGTGTTCCAAAATAAGAATCAACTAGACATATCAATAAAGGTGATGAAATACCCCTGCTCAGCTGCCTTGATCACAAATCAAACCAGGTTTTTCTACTGTTTGACCTAGTGACCTAGTTTTTGACCCCACGTGACCCATTTTCAAACTCGTCTGAGATTTTATCAAAACAATCATTCTGATAGTTTCATGAAGATTCAGCAAAAATGTGACCTCTAGAGTGTTCTCAATGTTTTTCTATTTGACCTAGTAACCTATTTTTTGACCCCACATGACCCACTTTCTAACTTGTCTGAGATTTTATTAATCATAAATCATTCTCAGTTTCATGAAGATTTGGCTAAAACTGCGACCTATAGAGTGTTCACAAGGTTTTCCTACTATTTGACCTAGTGACCAAGTTTTTGACCCCACATGACCCACTTTCAAACTCATCAGAGAATTGATCAAGACAATCATTCTGACCAAATTTTCATTTAGATTGGACACAAATTGTGACCAAGAGTCTTCATTGTGCCAGGTTGTGCAACAGACAGACAGATGGATGGACGTATCAACAGACTGACCAACCGACCTACTTAAACACTAAGTCCTATATACCTCCTCTCAATCTTCGTTTGCGGGGGTATAAATGATACAATCATGGCTGCATGTCCTTATGCTACTTTACATTTACATTACAGTTTTGTAGATAAACTAATAAAAGACAAGAGGGCCAAGATGGTCCTTAATCGCTCACTTGATTACCATAGAATAAAAATAGTATCTGGGTAGCCCCAGGATGGGGCAAATATTGACCTAAGAGACAATATTTGAACATTGTTGATAGTGGATCATGAGTAGTGGTTCTGGAGAACAAGACTTCAAATATTTAGAATATCAATTTTAGACCAATTCTGACCAATGAAGATTGGGCTTAAAATGTGACTTCTAGAGTGATTTTTCTCAGATTTTATCTAGTGACCTACGTTTTGACCCCAACCCACCCATGATCAAACTAAACCTTGATTTACACTAAAACAAACATTCTGAGCAATTTTGAGGAAGCTTGTGCTAAAAATGTGGCCGCTGTAGTGAAAACATGATTTTTTTAAGATATGATCTAGTGACCTAGGTTTTGACCCCACATGACCCACTGTCAAACTCATCTGAGATTTTATCAAAACAATCATTCTGACTAAATTACATGAAGATTGGACAAACAAGAGTACCGCATACGGTACATAATACGCCCACTTGCAAACTTTCTTTGATTCAACATGCCTTATAAGTGTTGACATTTTCTAATCTGTGCTTCAGATCTTGATTTCCATATTAAGGTGATACTATTTTTTAAAAAAATGAAGTGAATATCTTATTAAATAAAAAAGTTACAGCTAATCCTCAAGTGCAATGGCCATAACTCTGTAAAGACAAACTGAATGAACCTCAAAATAAACTCAGCTTCAAATTTTGTTGCTTAAAACATTTGTTTTAAGTTTCATTTATATCATTTTAATAGTTTTCCCAGAAAACAACAGACAAACTAAAAGTTGACCGACTAACAAAGCAACAAACACACGAAGTTCAAGGACCATAACTTTAGAATAAAATGACATATCAAAACCCCCGCAATACATGTGAAAATTCACATTAAGGTTTAACCATATAAAAAAATTGAAGTAAATATCATTTCAAATGAAAAAGTTATGGCCATCCTCATATTTGCATAGATTTGCATTATTTTTTTGAGTGCAAGGGCCATAACTCCGAAATAACAAATCAAATGATCCTCAGAATCGACTTAGCTTCAGGTCTTGATGCATTAAACATGTGTCTGAAGTTTCATTAATATCTGTCAAACGGTTTTGCCAGAAAACAGCGGACAAACTATTTGCATATATTTGCATTTTTTTTTAAGTAAAAGGGCAATATCTCCGAAATGAAAAATCAAATAAACCTCAAAATCGACTCAGCATCAGATCTTGATGCATTAAACATTTTTGTGAAGTTTCATTAATATCTCTCAAATAGTTTTCCCAGAAAACAGCGGACAAACTAATTGCATTATTTTTTAAGGACCAGGGCCATAACTCTGAAACGAAAAACCAAATGATCCTCAGAATCAATTCAGTTTCAGATCTTGATGCATGAAACATTTGTGTGAAGTTTCATTAATATCTCTCAAATAGTTTTCCCAGAAAACAGTGGCCAAACTATTTGCATATTTTTTAAGGACAAGGGCCATAACTCTGAAATGAAAAATCAAATGAACCTCAGAATCAACTCAGCTTCAGATTTTGATGCATTAAACATTTGTGTGAAGTTTCATTAATATCTCTCAAATAGTTTTCCCAGAAAACAGCGGACAAACTATTTGCATATTTTTTAAGGACAAGGGCCATAACTCTGAAATGAAAAATCAAATGAACCTCAGAATCAACTCAGCTTCAGATCTTGATGCATTAAACATTTGTGTGAAGTTTCATTAATATCTGTCAAATAGTTTTCCCAGAAAACAGCGGACAAACAAAATGTTGACGGACGAACGAACGAACGAACGAACGAACAGACGGACGGACAGGGCCACGACAATATACGACCACCTTTATTAGGTGGGCGTATAAAAATGTGATCACTAGAGTGTTCACAAGGTTTTTCTACTGTTTGACCTTGTGACCTAGATTTTGACCGAACATGACCTATGTTCAAACTTGTCAGAGATTTTATCAAAACAATTATTCTGATAACGTTTCAAGGAGATTCGACTACAAATGTGACCTCTAGAGTTTTCACAAGGCTTTTTAACTATTTGACCTAGTGACCTAGTTTTAGATCCCACATGACCCACTTGTCCGAGACCTTATTGCGACAATTATTCTGACGAAGTTTCATGAAGATTGGACAAATAAATGTGACCACTAGAGTGTTCACAAGGTTTTTCTACTGTTTGACCTAGTGCCTAGTTTTTGACCAAACAAGACCCACTTTCAAACTCGTCCGAGATTTTATTAAGACAACCATTCTGACTAAGTTTCATGAAGATTGGGCCAAAAATGTGACGTTTAAGGTGTTCACAAGGTATTCTCACTATTAGACCTAGTGACCAAGCATGACCCACCTTCAAACTCGTCCGAGATTTTATCAAGACAATCATTCTGACAATGTTTCATAAAGATTGGACTAAAATTGTTACAACTAGAGTGTTCACAAGCAAATTGTTGACAATGGATGAAGGACGATTGACGACGGACGACGCACACAGCACGACAGACACTGGATAATTACGTCTCCAAAAAGCTTACCCTGAGCTAGATAGAGCAAGGTAGATAGATCTTGATGAGGAGAAGTGCAGTGCATAAGAATCATCACTCTCTTTTGCATAATTTAGAATTATTGCCCTTTGGTGTTTTTTTTCATACTTAAATTTTGTCCAGAGCATAACACAACAAGAGTTGTCACAGGATAGCGTGCTCGACTATTCTCAGAATTGTTAATGTAAAAATGCTTGATAGTGGACTAAAATAGTGTCCAATGGTACCAGAAGCAAGTGATCAAAGTCTCAGTAAAATATCTAAAATAGTATTCAGGATGTAGGATCTCTTTGAACTCTTTAATGAAAAAGAAAAACTTAAGTAAAAACGGGTCATAATTCTGTCAAATTGCTTGGGAGAGTTATGTCCTCTTGCCCACAGATGAGGCATGTGGTCATGAACAACTGTTCCAAGTTTCAAAGCTTTATCTCAAAGGGTTATGTAAATATGTGGACTTTTAACAAAAACCTTAACCAAAATTTATAAGTTAACAAGAGGGCCAGAATGGCCCTGACATCGTTCACCAGACAATAAAAGGAGAAGAGTTTTCTATAGAAAACTAGCCTGCCCCTGGGGCAGGGCCAATTTTGACCCCAGGGGCACAATTTATACAACTTTTGTAGAGAACATGAACATGATGCTATGTGCCAAATATGAAAGCTAAGAACTTTTCCAGTTTCAGAGGAGAATATTTTCACAAAGTTTTCACTATATATTTATTTTGAAAATCGGCCACCCTGGGGCGGGGCCCATTTTAATCCAAGGGGCATACTTTACATAACTTTTGTAAAGGACCTGAACATGATACTGTGTGACAAATATAAAGCTGAGAACCTTCCAGTTTCAGAGGAAAACATTTGCAAAGTTTTCTCTACACGTTTCTATTGAAAATCGGTCACCCTTGGGCGGGGTCAATTTTTACCCCAGGGGCATAGTTTATATAACCTTTGTAGAGGACCTGAACATGATGCTGTGTGACAAATATGAAAGCTAAGAACCTTCCAGTTTCAGAGGAGAATATTTTCACTAAGTTTTCACTATATATTTATTTTGAAAATCGGCCAACCTTGGGCGGGGCCAATTTTGATCCCAGGGGCAGACTTTATACAACTTTTGTAAAGGACCTGAACATGATGCTGTGTGACAAATATGAAAGCTGAGAACCTTCCAGTTTCAGGAGAACATTTGCAAAGTTTTCTTTACACGTTTCTATTGAAAATCGGTCACCCTTGGGCGGGGCCAATTTTTACCCCAGGGGCATAATTTATATAACTTTTGTAGAGGTCCTGAACATGATGCTGTGTGACAAATATGAAAGCTAAGAACCTTCCAGTTTCAGAGAAGAAGCTTTTCAAAGTTTTCTCTACACGTTTCTATTGAAAATCGGCCACCCTGGGGCGGGGCCAATTTTGACCCCAGGGGCATAATTTATATAACTCTTGAAGAGGACCTGAAAATGATGCTGTGTGACACATATGAAAGCTGAGAACCTTCCAGTTTCAGAGGAGAAGATTTTCAAAGTTTTACTATATACATGTATTTCAATAGAAAACAAGGAACCGTAGGGGCTGGGCCAATTTTTGACCCCAGGGGCATAATTTATATATTTCTATAGAGGACCTGAACATGAAGCTATGTGCCAAAGATGAAAGCTGAGAACTCTGTAGATTCAGTGGAGAAGATTTTTAAAGGTTCAAATTGTTGACGACGAACGACAGACGACGCATGCCGAAAGACATTGGGCGATCACAAAAGCTCACCATGAGCACTTTGTGCTCCGGTGAATTTTAAAGGGGCATAATTCTGTCAAAATGCTTGACAGAGTTATGTACTCTTGCCTACAAATTAAGCTTATGGCAGTAAACAAGTGTTCCAAGTTTCAAAGCTTTATCTCAAAGGGTTATGTAAATAAATGGACTTTAACAAAAACCTTAACCAAAAATTATAATTTTAAATGGGCCATAATTATATCAAAATGCTTGACAGAGTTATGTACTCTTGCTTACAGATACAACTTGTGATGGTTAACAAGTGTTCCAAGTTTCATAGCTTTATCTCAAAGGGTTATGTAAATAAGAGGACTTTAACAAAAAACTTTAACCAACAAGAGGGCCATGATGGCCCTAAATCGCTCACCTGGTTACTATAGACATATGCATACACTGTATTTCTATGTAAAAATAAGTCAGCTTCAGATTGGGGCCAATATGAAACCAAGGGCCATCATTTTAGGCCTGGAGTTTAAAATTTGAACAATCTAAATAAAGGAACATTAGATGATGCAGGGTTACAGATAAGGGGAGTATTAGGGTATTTACCCAATTAAAATTGTGGAAAAAGCAATTGTTTTTCAAAACAATGATAAATATAGCAAAAAGCAAAAACATTTAGAATACCTAATGAGAATATGAATAATACCCAATTACGAAAATTGCCAATACCCAATAAAAATTGCAAATACCCAATTCTATAAAAAATCAAGGAGTAAATACCCAATTGCATCAATAACCCTGAGATGCTTCATATAAGTTTCAAAGTTCCAGGCCTTACAATTTCACAGAAGGAGATTTTAAAGATTTTCCTATGAAAAACTGATAAGCTAGGGGCGGGGCCATTTTGGTCCAGGGGTCATAATTTGAACAATATTGGTAGAAAACCATCAGATGATAATACATACCAAATTTCAAAGGTCTATGCCTTACATTTTAGGAGGAGAAGATTTTCAAAGATTTTCCTATGAAAAACTGATAAGCCCCGGGGCAGGGCCATTTTTGGTCCTAGGGTTATAGTTTGAAAAATCTTTGTAGAGGATCATTAGATGATGCTACATACCAAGTATCAAATGTCTAGGCCTTATGGTTTCAGAGAAGGAGATTTTTAAAGATTTTCCGATGAAAAACTGATAAGCCCCGGGGCGGGGCCATTTTTGGTCCAGGGGTCATAATTTGAAGAATCTTTGTAGAGGACCAATAGATGATGCTACATACCATATATCAGACGTCTAGGCCTTAAGGTTTCAGAGAAGAAGATTTTTAAAGATTTCCCAATGAAAAACTGACAAACTTTGGGGCGGGGCCATTTTTGGTCCGGGGGTCATAATTTGAATAATCTTTGTAGAGGACCATTAGATAATGCTACATACCAAATATCAATGGTCTAGGTCTTACGGTTTCAGAGGAGAAGATTTTTAAATATTTTCCAATGGAAAACTGATAAGCCCCGGGGCGGAGCCATTTTTGGTCCGGGGGTCATAATTTGAACAATCTTTGTAGAGGACCATTAGATAATGCTATGTAATAAATATCAATGGTCTAGGCCTTACGGTTTCAGAGAAGAAGATTTTTAAAGATTTTCCAATGAAAAACTGATAAGCTTTGGGGCGGAGCTATTTTTGGTCCGGGGGTCATAATTTGAACAATCTTTGTAGAGGACCAATAGATGATGCTACACACCAAATACCAAAGGTCTAGGCCTTACGGTTTCAGAGAAGAAGATTTTTAAAGATTTTCCTATGAAAAACTGATAAGCCCCAGGGCGGGGCCATTTTTGGTCCGGGGTCATAATTTGAACAATTTTTGTAGAGGACCATTAGATCATGCTAAATACCAAATATCAAAGGTCTAGGCTTTGTGGTTTCAGAGAAGAAGATGTTTAAGTAAATTGTTGACGATGCACGACGCATGACGCACATATGCACGTACGCACATACGCAAGACGACGGACGCCGGAGCCAGCCCCCTCACAATACCTCACCTGGAACTTTGTGCCAGGTGAGCTAAAAATTCGGGCCACAATTCTGTCAAAATGCTTGACAGTTATGTAAGTGTTACAAGTTTCAAATCTTTACTCTAAAGTTTAAAGCAAACTAGAACTACCACTAAAGGTGATGAATACCCCCACTAGCACATTTGACACAGAGATGGGGGTTATAGAAATAAATGACTACAATATCTGCTACAGTTTAGAAAAAAAATCCGAAAAACATGAATTTCCTAGAAATTTCTAAGTCAAAACGCTGTAATTCCGTTAAAAATCAATGTAACATAACAAAATTCAAACTTGATCTGTAACTCATTATTATAAAGCTACATACCAAAGGTTTAGAAAAAACTGCGGAAACCCTGAATTTCCGGAAAATTTCTAAGTAAAATCACTGTATTTCCATGAAAAATCAATGAAGCGTAACAAAATTAATCCTAGATCTTTAACTCATTATAATAAAGGCACATACCAAATATCACTTCAATATCTGTAAAGGTTTAGAAAAAACTCTGGAAACCCTGAATTTCCGGAAAATTTCTAAGATTTTTTTCCGTGAAAAATCAATGAAGTGTAACGAATTTCAAATTTGATCTGTAACTCATTAACTCAGTAACTCAGCTACATACTAAATATCACTTCAATATCTGTTAAGGTTTAGAAAAAAACTCCTGAAAACCTGAATTTCCGGAAAACTTCTAAGTAAAATCACTGTATTTCCATGAAAAATCAATAAGGCGTAACAAAACTCAACCCAATTCGTTTTGGAACGAAAAAGTGTTGGCTGTAAAAGCCTGCCAAATTCCCTTTCAGTACCCTTTCTACCGCCCCTTTTGCAAGAAGTGAAATCCAAATGCCCAGATCGGGATTCGAACCCCTTAGCTGCAGGAACCTAAGGGATTCTCCAAGGAGAACGAAAGTCATCATACAGGTCTGGCAGACTGGAAAGGAGGCCTCAAAAGGGAGGGAGAGATTCCTGACACTTAGCGAGTGAGGGAAATTCTCTCTGCTCAGCTAAGAGCAGCTAAAAGGAGGAAAACTCACCCTTGTGGGTGGGCTTAGGAGGCCCAGGGCATATCAATGGTGATAGGATGCGAAAACAGTCTTCACAAGTCTTGCCGAAAGCGAATGATGAATACTCAGGGTTATCATTCAGAGATGAATGAGTCTCATCTAAGTCTGAGGCTCCCATGGGATCTGACTCCCTTAAGACAGGGTTGTCCCATGAGGCTAAGATGGACAACACAACCTCTTTATCCGCCTCAGATTCCTCCATAGCAGATGGTGGAATTCAGGGAGGTGGAGAGCCTAAAACGGACACCGAAAAGTGGGCTATAGGTGGACACTCAAGAGAACTGTCGCCCATATGAAATGAAGTCACATCAGGCTCAACCACCACCAAAATAACGACAGCATGTCACACACACACACAACCACACACCATAGCATTCGCACACACACATTAGATGAACACAGAAAACACCAACTAACACACAAGCAACAGAGATAAACATTCAAAACATGAAAAAAAAAAAAAAAGACAAACAAAAGTATGGGTGACAAAGAGAGTACCGCCTCGGAACAAATCATGTTTTAGTTTTAGTAGTAAAATACATTACCTGCTGTGAAATCTGCCTCTGGCTATTATTATTACTTTGTGACTGGACTAAAGAAGACGTCCCACAAGTACCACACAGCCCGCCAGCAGGCCTCGCATACATATTAGCCCATGCCCCAGCATGCCACGTGTAATCATTTGTTATTCCTGGTCAGGTATTTTGAGTGACAAAATGTTTACCTCCTGGGTTTTACCTTTTGTGACGCTTACCTGCATCTTCAGCTTCTAGCTTTTGCGGTTCTCGACGGCCCGGAATCTCATTCAGATCAGTATCTGTGAAATTTTCTGAAAATCTCCTTGCTTTGTCTGTTTTATTGACTATTTTATTACAGCATGCCAGGGCATAGTACGGCTGCTTGCGGGCACATAACTGCAGAGTTGGATACCCACAAAGTATGCCTCGCCTGCTGTGGATGCTCCGCTGACTCCCCCTGTACGGTATCATGCCTCTGGACTGGGGAGACTTTGGAAACGTCAAAGTACTATGCTCGACGTTTTTCCACTCCCTCGGCTTTTGACACCTCTACTGTGTCCTCCAAAGTATCCAAGGGGAAAGGTTCTCTTTCTTCCCAGACGTCTCCTCTAGCTCAAGTCCCTGGCAACGAGCTGGTGCCTGGTGCGTTTGGCTTGGTCCTGGTGCTTCTAGCACCGGGCCTCATGGTCAAAACCAGCCCGGTTTGTAGGTGTTCAGGCACTAAGTCATTTCGCCTGGTGTTTTCACAGGGCAGACCAGTCGACCGGGCTATCACAGTCTTTCTTGCTTTCCAGTGAGATTGCCCGATACTTCTACCGGGCATTCTCATGCTACCGGTCTCCTGACCGTTTGTACCGATCCTTTGACCAGTCCTTCCAGTTTCATTGGTTAATTTGCTTATACCGGTCCCCCGGCTGGTCAGCCCAGCCTCCAACTGAACAAATGAGTTTGTCGGGTCCTTTACCAGTTTAATCTCATCTACTCTGCAATTTGTCCTTGGACAATATTTTCCACCAGGGTTCTCTACTTCCTGGCTTGTAATGCCCGGAGGAAGTAGGAAGTGAAAGCCTAACTATTATGTTTCTCCAGCTGAGTCTTGGGGCTCTGATTCTCAGAGACGTCGACACCGTTACTTTTCCTCTTCGGAGGATAGCTACGGCTCCCCAGACTCATGTAGCCGGCGCAGCCAGACTGTCTCTTCTGATGAGAATTGGCACTTGTGCCATTCTCGTCACCGACTGGGTTCATGTCAGTATTCTAGAAGAAGACAATGTTTCTCTTCTTTAGAGTCGCCAGCTTGACACTCTCACCAATCGACATCCTATGCCCCCCAGTAAGCTTCACCTTGCTGGCAGTTCAACCAGCAGGGTCTTGGGACTGCACTTCAGTGCCTCCATGACTTTACTACTTTTTCATTGGTAAGGATATTTTCAGTGAATTGGTACGTTAACATTCCATGTTGATTATCAAAATTGTCATGTGTGTTTGACACGTACCTACCAATTGTTGTTGGCTTAAAAAGTGATTTTCTTTGTACACATGTATAATATGCACCCTCCCCCTCCCACATTTTCGATATCAAATTTCAAGGGAAAATCTGTGCTTTGTACTAGGCAAAAGATCGTAAGAGAAACTAGTCAGTCAACGATCCAAATATCAAACAGGCAATATTTTCTTACCTGTGGCAGATTGACACGTTGTTCAGTAAACTTCAGTTGCATATACAATCCCATGATCTGGTTGAAGGCGTGGTTGTCATGTGTGTGGTGACACTCATCAAACACCATCAGCGAGAACGCGTTAATGCCATTAATCTCCTTCTGCACGAGGCCATCAAGTAAAACCTGGGCTGTCACAACTAAGATGTCATATCTACAACAAACATAGCTACATATATTTAAGGTAAATTTTTCATCCATTACTTTTCAAAAACATCTGAAGGGCAAACAAGTTTGATGAGACACTATATCTAAATCGATAGTGTGTGCAAATGTTACAGTATTTCAAATGTACCATATTCCAAATGTACCAAGATAATCCTTTCTTGTTCACATAGCAGTGCTAAACTGTAGTTACTACAAGTCATAGTCCATATTCATGATCACCTTTAAAAACAGATCAGATCCAGATGAGACACCATGGCAATTTGGAAAGAAATGGAATGAATAAAAGAGGCAGACACTTTTTCAAAAGCATAAATATTAATGAACAAGAGATGTCACAGACACGTGACAAATGCCCCCAAAAATTGTACCCTGTGACCTTGACCTTTCACCCATGGACCAGGGAGTTGAACGCAACACATTGTCTCTGTCTGTTGAACATTTAGCATCCAAAGTTATATTGAAATCCACTGATAGATGAAGAAGTTATAGACCGGACCAGAATTTGGGACGGATGGAAGGACAGACGGACGGACGGACGAATGAACAGATATATGAACTTTATCCAGTCACCAGGCATCTCTAGTGACATAATAAAGGGGGTGCAAATAAACTTAGGTTTATTAGGTTACTTCCGGTAGTGGAAGGTTTATTAGGTTAGTAGATAGGCGTAATGATTCTATAACCATGGAACTATTTTAGTTTTCTGTAAATATTCATAAACATGTTGATGGAATAGATCTAACATCTATTTGGTCACCAGAAGAATTATTCAAATGAGAAAAAATAAAAATAATTGGCTACAGCTGGATTCGAACCCGCGCCTGATCCTACAAAAACTAATTCTAATCTCTCTAGAGACGTCGCCCTTACCGATTACGCCACTGAGGCCACATACAAAATGACGTTGATTTATCACTTTTATTAATTTAATCCACCGCTGGCAAAACCCGATTTTGATAAAATCAAACCTGGAAGCAAAGAATGACAGATAAATAGTAAATGTTTTCTTTTCACTCTCATGATTATTTGATTGATAAACTCTTACAGGGGCGGTGATAGTCATAAACCTAAATATAGCCTGTTCAGTTCCATCGATTTCTGAGTGACGTTAGGTAGAATCTAAAAATAGAAACCGAGACTACGTACCGGTAACTCGAATTTGACCAAAGAATATAGATCATGTCTGTTTGAAATTACTTATCGACCCTCGATTCAAATCATCTTATTTTTCAAATTCAACCACGTTTCCCTTCTAGTAATACAAGTATCGAAACTATATTCCTCTGCGGTAGCTCATTAGATCTATTTACGTCTAAATGGAAGTGAAAAGGGAGGGATCCGTTGATCGAAAAACTGCATTTTCAATGTAAATTATTTCAAGAGTGTTATGAGTCTATAAAAAAGACATTTAACTATATTGACTGGATAAATCGAATAATAGGTTAGTGCCGTAGATGGGACGCCTTTATCCGACTCGGAGAGAAAACAGTTGAGGCTCGGCAAGCCTCGCCTCAACGTTTTCTCCCCTCGTCGGATAAAGCGTCCCATCTACGGCACTAACCTATTATTCTCTATATATGCTACCGCAACACCGTTGTTGGGGAGCATAAAAACTGGCTACCCCTTAAGTTGGGAAAATTTTGACCTGAAGGGTATGGTTTATATAAATTTTGTAGAAGACTTGAAGATGATGCTATGTGCTAAATATGAAAGCGGAGAACCTTCCAGTTTCAGAGGAAAAGATCTTCAAAGTTTTCACTATATGTTTCTATTGAAAACTGGCCATCCCTCGGACGGGGCCAATTTTGACCTCAGGGGCATAATTTATATAGCTTTTGTAGAGGACCTGAACATGATGCTATGTCCTAAACATAAAAGCTGCAAACCTTCCAGTTTCAGAAGATTTTTAAAGTTTTCATTATATATTTCTATTGAAAACTTGATATCCTCGGGCAGGGCCGATTTTGACTCCAGGGGCATAATTTAAATAACTTTCGAAGAGGACCTTTAGGTGGTGCTATGTGCCAAAGATGAAAGCTTAGAACCCTGTAGATTTAGAGGAGAGTATTTTAAGGGTTCAAATTGTTGACGACGAACCATGAACGACGGACGACACAGGCCGACGGACGGCGGAAATCATAAAAGCTTACCCTTAATGAGCACTTTGTGCTCTGGTGAGCTAACAAAACTCAAGTTTTTGTTTTTAAGAGAGCTTGTAAGTTGGAAAACTGGAAATATAAAAACACAACTAGAGGTTTTTGTCAAAAAAACGGATGTCTCCCCTCTAATAAAAACAATATGTAAAGGGAAATCACTAAAAATGTTATGGTCTTGATAAATGATACTTCCCCTCATTATGTGTTTTCCACACTACATTTTTCAAGAAGAAAATGATAACAGCTAATAACTCCAAAAATACTGATACCAGATTTATGGCCCTTGTGCATGACACTTACTTTCATCATGCTCTTTCCAAAAATAAAATGTCATTCCAATAGCATCAGTCAAACAGGAGTTATTGATCGGCCAAAAAATGTAATAAAGGGCAATAACTCCAAAAGTATTGAAGCCAGAATTATGGCCCTTGTTCATGACACTTTCTCTCATCATGCTCTTTCCATGTATGAAGTTTCAATACGATGGCAAGAGCCATGTAGGAGTTATCGTCCGGACAAGAAAGAATTAAACAAATGTACAAGGGGCAATAACTCTAAATTTATTGAAGCTCGAGTTAAGGATCTTATGCATGACACTTTCTCTTATTATGATCGTTCCATGTATGAAGTTTAACTCCAATGGCATGTGTCACATAGGAGTAATCATCTGGACAAAAAATTGTGATTGTTTTACAAAGGGCAATAACTCCAATATTAGTGAAGCCAGAGTTATGGACCTTGTGCATGACACTTCCTCTCGTTATGATCTTTCCATATATGAAGTTTCAATCCAATGGCATGAGCCATATAGAAGTTATCGTCCGGACAAAAAAGTGTGATTTTTTTACAAAGGGCAATAACTCCAATATTAGTGAAGCCAGAGTTATGGACCTTGTGCATGACACTTCCTCTCGTTATGATCTTTCCATATATGAAGTTTCAATCCAATGGCATGAGCCATATAGAAGTTATCGTCCGGACAAAAAAGTGTGATTTTTTTACAAAGGGCAATAACTCCTATATTAGTGAAGCCAGAGTTATGTACCTTCTGCATGACACTTCCTCTCGTTATGATCTTTCCATATATGAAGTTTCAATCCAATGGCATCAGGCATATTGAAGTTATTGTCCGGACAAAAAATTATGATATTTTTTACAAAGGGCAATAACTCCAATATTAGTGAAGCCAGAGTTATGGACCTTGTGCATGACACTTCCTCTCATTATGCTCTTTCCATATATGAAGTTTCAATCAACTGGCATCAGGCATATTGAAGTTATTGTCCGGACAAAAAATTATGATATTTTTTACAAAGGGCAATAACTCCAATATTAGTGAAGCCAGAGTTATGGACCTTGTGCATGACACTTCCTCTCGTCATGATCTTTCCATATATGAAGTTTCAATCCAATGGCATGAGCCATATAGGAGTTATCGTCCGGACAAAAAAGTGTAATTGTTTTTTACAAAGGGCAATAACTCCAATATTAGTGAAGCCAGAGTTATGGACCTTGTGCATGACACTTCCTCTCATTATGCTCTTTCCATATATGAAGTTTCAATCAACTGGCATCAGGCATATTGAAGTTATCGTCCGGACAAAAAGTGTGACAGACAGACGGACAGACGGACAGACGGATGGACAGACGGACAGACAGACAACTCTCACGAAAACAATATGTCTCCCCCATATAAATATGGGGGGAGACATAATTATTGAACGTGTAAATGGTTTTACTTATGTAGGAATGTACTTGACTGGTACCTTGTCCTTATATATAGGATGTCAGACCAGCAGGCTGCCCTTTAGGCAAACAAGAGGGCCATGATGCCCCTGATATCGCTCAACAGACAATGAGAGGGGCAAAATTTATATAAACTTTGTAGAGGACCTGAACATGGTGCTATTTGCAAACAAGAACCCCGTGTGTCGAAGCATTATACGCCCTACATCTGTGCTGTCGTAACATGATTATATCAATTTGAGTTGAAAGTCACTCTGACCTTGACCTTTGACCTCAAAATCAATAGGGGTCATCTACTAGCCTGACCAACCTTCCTACTAAGTATGAAGACAGCACATTACAGCTTTTGTAGAGGACCTGAATATGGTGCTATGTGTCAAAAATGAAAGCTTAGAACTTTCCACTTTCAGAGGAGAATATTTTCAAAGTTTGTACTATATATTTCTATTGAAAACTGGCCATCCCTGGGGTAGACCATTTTTGACCCGACGGCCCTTAACATGATGCTATGTGCCAATAATGAAAGCTGAGAACCTTCTAGTTTCAGGGGAGAAGAATTTCAAAGTTTTCACTATACATGTACATGTATATTTCTATTGAAAACTGGCCAACCCTGGAACAGGCCAATTTTGACCCCAGATGATGCTATGTGCCAAAGATGAAAGCCGAGAACCATGTAGATGTAGAGGAAAAGATTCAAATTGTTGACAACTGATGACGCACGTCAATATCAGGCGATAACAAAAGCTTACCCTAACCACTTTGTGCTCAGGTGAGC
Organism: Azorinus chamasolen; assembly: GCA_963576725.1. Classification (NCBI taxonomy): domain Eukaryota; kingdom Metazoa; phylum Mollusca; class Bivalvia; order Cardiida; family Solecurtidae; genus Azorinus; species Azorinus chamasolen. The sequence continues at coordinate 31,224,399 of OY755238.1, read as the reverse complement.
TAAAATGCAGGTGGTTGTTTAATGCAGTCAACAGCAATGCAGAAAGCATTTTTTTGGCCTGCATATTAAACTACCACCTGCCTTACAAATCCATAATTAGACCTCCTTTTGATGGCCACTTAAAACATGTTCTACTGTATATACATACAGCAGCTTCTGTCTCAAGCGTTCATTCATTTATTGAACATAGGAGTCTTAAAAAACAGATAGATAGATAGTTGCTTAATGCAGGGCAAAAGTAAGCCAGAAAGCCATTATAGTTTTCTGTATTACGATTGACATGCATTTAGCTACCATCTGCCTTACAGACTCATAATTAGACATCTTTATGAAGGCTGCTTAAGACATGTTCTACTGTATACAACACCATTCACTCTCAGCTTGTTTGGTATTGCCCTCCAAAACACAGGAGTCTGTTCCGCTTCATGGGGGTAACAAGGGTTCCAATTAGCAGAACGGGCATCAGTGTACTACAATTACAAATAGCTACAAGTAGCTCTTGCAATTTCAATGATAATTTCGTAATTCTTTCGGCTATTTAAAGCCAGTATATCTTACTATCAAATAAATATAATTTTCTGACGGTAACTGATGCACAGTTATCAATGCAAAAATGATTTTCTCAAAATTAAACGTGTTTCCGTGGTCATTGACAAACATTCGTTCACCCCGGTCTCACTATATCACAGCAATAACCTGGCGATTTGCAGTTCAAAAGATGGCGTGATGCAATAAAACAACCCAGTTCTATCACCAATATCCATTTGTTTTTTCCTCTAAGTAAGAAGCAACTAGCAACAGCGGCCTTTCCGTCTGTCATTATAATTCTATTTTGGATGGTGCCATTTTGCAACAAATATGAATGGAGCCATTTTATTGGATGAGCAAAGGAAAACTTGGGAAATCTGTGACGTCACGTACAATGGCTCCTTTTTCGACAATTTGAAGCTAACTGACAAAACACGCTAGTTTTTACATCATTCTTTTGATGTTGGGGACTAAAAATATGCAGATCGGGTGTCCGTTCTGTCAGAATCCTTGTTTGTTGTATAGCAAAGATATAGACTTCATGAAGTGGTATAGACTCCTATGCACCTAAAGACTCAGATGAGTTTTCTTCAACATCTGTTTAATCCTTTCCCTCATAGTAACACCTTTTAACTCCTTTGCAAACAGAGTAGTTCCAGATCAGACAACCAGCTCCTACTGGAACTGTTTGATTAGGGCCTGCTTGTCTTTGCAAAGGAACTCATACAGATCTGATCCTAAGCTAAAAAGTATTTTAGACAAGAGGGCCAGAATGGCCCTGACATCGCTCACCAGACAATCAGAGGAGAAGATTTTCAAAGTTTTCACTATATGTTTCTATAGAAAACTGGCCGGCCCTTGGACAGGGTCAATTTTGACCCCAGGGGCACAATTTATACAACTTTTTTAGAGGATCTGAACATGATGCTATGTGCCAAGTATGAAAGCTGAGAACCTTCCAGTTTCAGAAGAGAAGATTTTAAAAGATTTCACTATATGTTTCTATTGAAAACTGACCACCCCTGGGGCGGGGCCAATTTTTATCCCTGGGGCATAATTTATTTACCTTTTGTAAAGGACCTGAAGATGATGCTATGTGCCAAATATCAAAGCTGAGGACCATCCAGTTTCAGAGGAGAAGATTTTCAAAGTTTTCACTATATGTTTCTATTGAAACTGACCACCCCTGGGGCGGGGCCAATTTTGACCCTAGGGGCATAATTTATATAACCGTTGTAGAAGACCTGAACATGATGCTATGTGCCAAATATGAAAGCTGAGAACCTTTCAGTTTCAGAGGAGAAGATTTTCAAACTTTTACTATATATTTCTATAGAAAACAAGGCACCCCTGGGACGGGGCCAATTTTGACCCCAGGGACATAATTTATATAACTTTTGTAGAGGACCAACAGATGATGCTATGTGCCAAAGATGAAAGCTGAGAACCCTGTAGATTCAGAGGAGAAGATTTTTAAAGGTTCAAATTGTTGACGCGGGACGACGACGACGACGCACACCGACGGACATCAGGCGATCACAAAATCTCACCATGAGCTTTAAGATTTTTCTGCATTTTGGGAATTATCCACAGTTTTCTAAATCTAAAATGAGTGTGTGTTATTTGTCTTAACACAATTTCTACTCTACTGATCAGGCTAAGGGTTATTACATCAGAACTCACACTGGCTCTCAGGCTGATATTAACCCTTCGCTTGCTATTCAGGTCAATATACCTACCTGTAAATAGTGAAGACCCAGATCAGACAGCTCCTGCAGGAGCTGTCTCATCAGGGTCTGCACTATTTACAAGTTGATTGTGCAACCAGTGCACTCCACAGCAGTGATTGCACAGTGAAATACTTGTACACAGTGAAGATATATGTAATTATACAACAGGGAATGGGTAAAGAAGGAGAAATGTATTTTAAAATTCAGCAAGCGAAGGGTTAAGGAAAAGCCTTTCTGATGTGAAGAAGTCTATACACACAGGGCAGGGCTAATTTTAACCCCAGAACTATGATACTTATAAAACTCATAAAGTTATGCTAAGTAAATCTATACACCAAATATCTAAGATCTGGGACCTGTAGTTTCTGACAAGAAGATTTTTAAAGTTTTTCCTATGCATAACTAGTGATCCCATGGGCTGTTTAAGAAGTCAGCTACAAAAAAATGACAATCCTTGGGGTGGGACCAATTTTGTCCCTAGGGGCATAATTTATATAACTTTTGTAGAAGTCCTGAAGTTGAAGCTATGTGCCAAATATGAAAGCTGAGGATCTTCTAGTTTTAGAGGAGATGATGTTCAAAGTTTTCACTATATGTTTCTATTGAAAACTGAAAACCCCTGGGGCAGGGCCAATTTTGACCCCTGGGGTATAATTTATATAACTTTTGTAGAGGACCTACAGATGATGCTATGTGCCTATGATGAAAGCTGAGTCCCCTGTAGATTCAGAGGAGAAGAATTTTAAAGGTTCAAATTGTTGACGACGAACGACGCACGCTGAGGCACGACGGACATCAGGCAAACACAAAAGCTCACCCTGAGCACTTTGTGCTCTGGTGAGCTAATGAAAACATTACATTATACAAACTAAGTTAACGAATATGCATGCATAAATAATAACAGCTTAAAAACTTGTTGGTAGGTAACCATATGTAACCAAACTGACCTATCAATAAAGTCCCTCAAGCACTCATTCTTCGATCTGTTGGACTCTCCGCTCATAACTTTTGATGTGTAGTGTGGAAGCAGTTTCCGACACTCCTTTCCTTGCTGATTGGCCAGTGACACCGTGTTGACCAGGAAGATAACCTTTGCAACTCCTTTTCCTTTTTGTTGTCGGATGTGTTCCTGAATGAAATATTTTAGAAATGTACAGCAGAAACATACATAAGATGCATAAATTCAACATATTTCTAAAACAAATTCTCCATATTTTCTCCATCAAGCCCTAGGTTGTGACCACTCTTTAGATTCGTCTTAACACAGGTTTATGTGGAGAAATGACTGTCGTAGAACAGTAAAGTCAGGCTAATAAACTCACTCAAAAGAAGTTTCTGGATCTGTAAAACAGGTGGTAGCTAAATGCAGGACAAAAGTTAAGCAGAAAGCTCCAACAGGAGCTTTCTGCATTACTTTTTAACTGCATTAAGCAACTACCTGCTTTTACAGACTTCTTTATGAACAAAGTGTGTGGTTGCACAAGCAAGCCTCTACTGTAGTTTAAATACACTCCTTTATCATAATCTATGGCTAAACATAACCCTTTATCTATGGCTCCACATAACCGTATATCTATGGCTCCGCATAACCCTTTATCTATGGTTCCACATAACCCTATATCTATGGCTCCGCATGACCTTTGGGTACCTGTGAGGGTCACTCACCGGTACTGTGGCTGCATGATTGCGCCATATGTTAGCAGTGCCAATGACTCAATGACCAGGGGAGTAAATGTACAGTCAGCTGAGCGGTCATTCGGACTGAAAGTAGACTATAACTAGGTACTTTACTTTTTACCTTTTATCTATGACTTCAAATAACCCTATATCTATGGCTCCGCATAAACCTTTATCTATGGCTCCACATAACCCTTTATCTATGGCTCCGCATAACCATATATATATATATATATATATATATATATATATATATATATATATATATATATATATATGGCTTCACATAACCCTATATCTATGGCTTCACATAACCCTATATCTATGACTCTGCATAACCATTTATCTATGGCTCCATGTAACCCGTTCCTTCATATATATCTTTAACGCTTTTGCAAACTGAGTAGACCCAGAGTAAGCGCCGTCTGATAAGGGTCTAGTCTGTTAGCCAGTGACATTATAGTAGACCTGACTGCATAAAAAAATTATGTTTACCAATAATAAAACATCCTGTGTACATATGTCATTTATAAACAAGAGGGGCCTGATGGCCCTGATATCGCTCACCAGACAATCAGAGGAGAGGATTTTCAATGTTTTCACTATATGTTTCTATATAAAACTGGCCACTTCTGGGATGGGGCCTCATTTGACCCCAGGGACATAATTCATAGAACCTTTGTAGAGGCCTTCAAGATGATATATGCCAAATATGAAAGCTGAGAACCTTCCAGTTTCGGAGGATAGGATTTTCAAACTTTTCACTTTATGTTTCTACAGAAAACTGGCCACCCCTGGGGCCGGACCACATTTCACCCAAGTGACATAATCCATACAACATTTGTAGAGGACCTAAACATGATGCGATGTGCCAAATATGAAAATTGAGAACCTTCCAGTTTCAGGAGAAGTTTTCACTGTATGTTTCTATAAAAATTTGCCAACCATAGAGCAGGGTCAATTTTTACCCCATGTGCATACTTTGTGTAACTTTTGTAGAGGATCCGAAGTTAATGTTATGTGCCAAATATAAAAGCTGAGAACCTTCCAGTTTCAGAGAAGATTTTCAAAGTGTTCACTGTATGTTTCTATAGAAACCTGGCCACTCCTGGGGCAGGGCCAATTTTGACCCCAGGGACATAATGTGTATAACTTTTGTAGAAGACCTTAAGTTGATGCTATGTACCAAATATGAAAGGTGAGAACTTTCCAGTTTCTGGAGATGATTTTTAAAGTTTTCACTATATGTTTCTACAGACCAGCCTTGGGGCAGGGCCATATTTGACCCCAGGGGCATAATTTATATAACATTTGTAGAGAACCTGAACATGATGCTATGTACCAAATATGAAAGCTGAAAACCTTCCAGTTTCAGAGGATAAGATTTTTAAAGTTTTCACTATATGTTTCCCCTGGGGCCGGACCATATTTCACCCAAGTGACATAATTTATATATTTCACTATATGTTTCTATAAAATCACTCCACCCCTAGAGCGGGGGTTTATTTTGACCCAATGGGCATAGTTTGCATAACTTTTGTTAGAGGACCCAAAGTTGATGTAATGTGCCAAATATGAAAGCTGAGAACCTTCCAGTTTCAAAGAAGATTTTCAAAAATTTAACAGTATGTTTCTATAGAAAACTGGCCACCCCTGGTGCAGGGCCTATTTTGACCCAAGGGACATAATCTATATAAATTTTGTAGAAGACCTACAAATGACGCTATGTGCCATAGATGAAAGCTGAGAACCCTGTCAATTCAGAGAATAGTTTGAAAGGTTCATATTGCTGACAACTGACGATGCACACCGGATGCGGACGGACATTAGGCGATCACAAAATCTCACCCTGACCACTTTGTGCTCTGGTGAGCTAAAAACAGCTGATAAATAATCATGATGTTATCATTTCTTACATGGATATTCAACAGAGGAGGAGTTAACCTTTTGTCTGCTGAATAATCATGTAAGAAATTATGATATCACTAATATCTATCAACTGAGTGTTTATTTAGGTATATGAACACAGGACATTTTGGTGATGACAGAAACAGTAGAATAATATCTGTAAAATTCCATAGGCAAACAGATCAGAACTTGACGAGACAGGCTCTTACAGAAGTCTTCTGATATGGGTCTACTCCATCTTAAAAGGTATAATAGCAATCGCTGTCAGGTAAAATCAGCCACCTGCCTTTAAATTTAAGACAAAAGCGTTCAAAGGAACACATGTGTCACCTGCTGAGAGAAGTGTTAGACTAAAAAAAGTGTGATTGACAGACAGATGGATGGAGGGATGAACAGACGGATGGATAGACATACATACATACATACATATATACATACATACATACATACATGCATGCAGGCAGGCAGGCAGGCAGACAGGCAGGCAGATGACAGAAAAGTGATCCCTACGTGTAATACTGCCTCTTGGCAGATCACACAAAAAGCATCTAATGCAGAAGGACTCAAAACCTAACTCTGACCACACTAGCAGTGGGAAGGAACAGTGTATCTATTTGCTGTCTTTTGCTATGAATGTTTTATCATGTTACCTTGGTTTGTTTTCATAACAAAAATATTAATAACTAGAAAACTGACTCAGTCAGAAAGGGCCCTGTAATAAAGGGCAGATAACTCTAGACATAGTGATCTGATTCAACCCAAAACCTATAGGCATCTTCCTCTGATGATACTAAGCATATGCCCTCAATATGAAACCAATATGTGAAGTGCTGTTTGAGTTATCCTGTCACATCAAAAGTGTTGACAGATGGACAGACAGACAGAAAATGTGATTCTTACAGTCCTGCATTAAGGGCCCTAATAATAACAATCATAAAATGATAATAATAGTGTTTTTTTATTATAATTATCAAATTAATTATTATTAACCCATTCCCTATTGACGCCTCTGTAAAGGTCATTTCTTGAAACAATGGTGATAAATAGAGCATTTGCTCTATCGAAACAAATGCTCTATGTATCACAATAATTTAAAAACTACATAATTAAAAAAATCCTTTTTACAATTAAATTCACCTTTATAGTAGATTTATTCAGATGTTGGGTCTTAAAAAAGCCTATGAGGTAATGGGTCTAAAAAGAGCCTACATGTATGAGGTAATGGGTCTAAAAAAAAGTCTGTCGTAATGAGCTAATGAGTATTTTGGATAATAATCAGTGTAAGGCCAATATTCCATATGTCCATAACATATGATTTACCTGTATGATACTGAGGGCCACTTGAGTTTTCCCAGAATTAGTTGGGGCTACAATGATCACATTTTTGCCTTGTATGGCTGGTTCTGCCAGCTCCTTCTGGTACTCTCTCAGTGAGATGTCTACATCTTCAACATCATGATCCTGCTCATCATCTTCCACAAGCATTCTCTCTAAAGAGCATTCAAACACCATATTTATCAAACTTCCATAACAATTCTAAATATTAAGACACCAATTGTCCCGTCTCCATTGTTTTGTGAGCTGAATTAAGTTCAATTAACCCCTTTGGCACTTCTCTAAAAGGCATTTTTTGAAACCATTGCGATAAATAGAGTACTAGTTTGCTCATAGAAGTTTCAGAACTACACAATTCTAAAATTTCCTTTTTTCTAGTAAATGTTCCTTTTCAGTAGATTTATTCAAAGTGGTTGGATCTAAAACTAGCATAAGAGGGAATAATTAAACCTTTTGGCATTATTCAACTTTAACTTAGGAGCAATTAAATGAAGGTCTGTTCTATTTGCCTATTAAAGATTGTATTAGGTAATTAAGGTTAGTAATTAAGGTAGACATAAAAAAGGTTCAACACGTTCATCGCATATTAAACAACCACAGATGCTGACTGCAACAGAACTCAACAAAAATAATATTCTCGAGACTGATAAAAACTACAAGTATTATAAAACATGCAAACTCATAGAATTTATATCCCCTGCCAAAGGTATTACCTAAGTAAAACGGCAAACAATGGATGGATGTGGATGGATTGGGGGCTAGAGGGGTATGATAGCCCTGTATCGCTCAACAAAATTTGATGCATACCAAAACCTTAAATAGATATTTGGACCAGCTTTATGAATATTGGGTCAAATTCCTGCTTTCTACGTCAATCTTTCATAATACTGTACATGTTTTGATACTGAATGAACCACAGCAATGGGAAATGTGCCTTATTGTATTACAACAAGTATAGACCTAGACCAGGTTCCGCTGTGGCATCTAATCCAGTCTACTACTTTCTGCATTAGTTGTAGTTTTATACAGTTTATTCTGATATAGTGAATCATTACATATCCGGATAGGGTTTTACATTGGTGACGCTGTTGCTGATCTGTTTCTGAACTGTTTGAATCATGATAAGGACTGATTTTTGTGCATCAAAGGGGAATAACTCCTAAAAGCCACACACTATCTAAAAAAGTAATACATGGGAACTATGTGGTAACAACTATTCATGTTGAATTTCATTGAAGTCTGTCGATCCCTTACAGAGATATGGCATTGGACGGAAAAAATATGAGTTTTGCTAATCAAAGGGCAATAACTTCTAAATGCAGCGAGTGATCTGGAAAAGTAATACATGGGAACGATGATCTTAGTGATAACAAATTTTCAAGTCGAGTTTCAAGGAATTCTGTCAATCCGTTACAGAGATATGGCATCGGACGGAAAAAATCTGATTTTGCGTATAAAAGGGCAGTTACTCCTAAATACCACAAGCAATCTGAAAACGTAATGCATGGGAACAATGCCCAAGTGATAATGAATATTCATGCTTAGTTTTATTGAATTCTGTCAATCCGTTACAGAAATGTGGCATTGGACGGAAACCGGACAGAAGGACGGCCGGAGGGAAGGGTGGCCGGACGGATGGACAAACCCAAATCAATATCCCTCTGCCTTTCCTAGGGTAATTATCTGAAGAGTTCCTTCAGGCAAAAGTCCCAGCATTTCCATAAGTAGGAGCTGTTTGATCAGGGTCTGCTCTGTCATAGATTTGATTATCCACTGTTTGCTATGACAATAAAATCAGGTGATATTTTTATGTTATATATTTAAAATTAGTATTAGATTCGTTAATATTCATAACAGATTGAGTATTGCATGAATAGTCATTTGGATCAATTCTTAACCCTTGAAAATTTAAAATTCAGTTTCAAGTAATATGATCAGCATGTTAACCCATTACTTAAAGGGCTATTTTTAGACTCATTTATTTCATAGGCTATTTTTAGACGCATTACTTCATAGGCTATTTTTAGACCAAACCACTATGAATAAATCTACTGAAAAAGACGTTTACTAGAGAAAGGGAAAAACTATAAAATTGTGTAGTTTTGAAATAATTGTAATAAATATATAAAGCATTTGCTACTAAAGAAAAGTAATACAAACAAGAGGGCCATGATGGCCCTTAATCGCTCACCTGTTTGAAACAGATTTATGATTTCAATGACAGATTGGTCTAGGCCTTACAGTTTTAAGGGAAGAAGATTTTCAAAGACTTTCCTATGAACAAGAGGGCCAGAATTGCCCTGAAGCACTCACCAGACAACCAGAGGAGAAGATTTTCAAAGTTTTCACTATATGTTTCAATAGAAAACTAGCTGGCCCTGGGGCGGGCCAATTTTGACCCCAGGGGAATAATTTAGAACAAGAGGGCCAAGATGGCCCTTAATCGCTCATCTGATTACCATAGATTTAAGATTTTTGCTGGGTAGCCCATGGGTAGGGCCAATACTGACCTTAGGTACAATACTTGAACAATGTTGATAGTGGATCATGAGCAGTGGTTCTGCAGAACAAGATTTTCAAAGATTTAGTATATTGATTTTATCAAGACAATGATTCTGACAATGAAGATTGGGCTAAAAATGTGCCCTCTAGAGTAATTTTTCTAAGATTTGACCTAGTGACCTACTTTTTATTCCCATCCAACCCATGATCACACTCAACCTTGATATCACCACGACAAACACTCTGAGCAAGATTGAGGAAGACTGGGCTAAAAATGTGGCCACTGGAGTGTTGACTACATTTTTCTAAGATATGACCCAGTGACCTACTTTTTGACCTCACATAATCCACTTTCAAACTTGTCGAAGAATTTATTAGGACAATCATTCTGACCAATTTTCATAAAGATTTGGCTATAAATGTGACCTCTAGAGTGTTCACTATGTTTTCCTACTATTTGACAATCATTATGACTACGTTTCATGAAGATTGGACAAAAAATGTGACCACTAGAGTGTTCACAAGTTTTTTTTCCGGTTTGACCTAGTGACCTAGTTTTTAACGCCACTTGACCCACTTTCAAAATTGTCCGAGATTTTATCAAGACATTCATTCTGACCAAGTTTTATGAAGATTGGACTAAAATTGTGACCACTAGAGTGTTCACAAGGTTTTTCTACTGTTTGACCTAGTGACCTAGTTTTTTACCCCTGTTAACCCACTTTTCAAACTCCTCCAAGATTTTATCAAGACAATCATTCTGACCAAGTTTCCTGAAAATTGGGCTAAAAATGTGACCTCTAGAGGGTTCACAAGGTTTTCCTACTATTTGACCTAGTGACCTAGTTTTTAACCCAACTTGACCCACTTTCGAACTAGTCTGAGATTTTATCAAGACATTCATTCTGACTAAGATTCATGAATATTGGACTACAATTGTGACCACTAGAGTGTTCACAAGCAAATTGTTGACCATGGACGACGCTTATCGACCTACTTTTTATTCCCATCCAACCCATGATCACACTCAACCTTGATATCACCACGACAAACACTCTGAGCAAGATTGAGGAAGACTGGACTAAAAAATGTGGCCACTGGAGTGTTAACTACATTTTTCTAAGATATGACCCAGTGACCTACTTTTTGACCTCACATAACCCACTTTCAAACTTGTAGAAGAATTGATTAGGACAATCATTCTGACCAATTTTCATGAAGATTTGGCTATAAATGTGACCTCTAGAGTGTTCACTATGTTTTCCTACAATTTGACCTAGTGACCTAGTTTTTAACCCCACATAACCCACTTTCAAACTCGTTTGACAATCATTATGACTAAGTTTCATGAAGATTGGACAAAAAATGTGACCACTAGAGTGTTCACAAGGTTTTTCTACTGTTTGACCTAGTGACCTAGTTTTAAACCCCACTTGACCCACTTTCGAACTCGTCCGAGATTTTATCAAGACATTCATTCTGACCAAGTTTCATGAAGATTGGACTAAAATTGTGACCACTAGAGTGTTCACAAGGTTTTTCTACTGTTTGACCTAGTGACCTAGTTTTTTACCCCACGTAACCCACTTTTAAAACTCCTCCGAGATTTTATCAAGACAATCATTCTGACCAAGTTTCCTGAAAATGGGGCTAAAAATGTGACCTCTAGAGGGTTCACAAGGTTTTCCTACTATTTGACCTAGTGACCTAGTCTTTAACCCAATTTGACCCACTTTCGAACTCGTCCGATATTTTATAAAGACATTCATTCTGACCAAGTTTCATGAATATTGGACTACAATTGTGACCACTAGAGTGTTCACAAGCAAATTGTTGACGACGGACGACGCACAACGCACAACGGACGACGGACGCCAGACATTCAAGTCTCCCAAAAGCTCATCCTGAGCTTTGCTCAGATGAGCTAAAAACTTGTAGGGGACCTGAACATGATGCTATGAGCCAAATATGAAAGCTGAGATTAACCTTCCAGTTTCAGACGAGAAGATTTTGAACGTTTTCTCAATATGTTTCTATTGAAAACTGCCCACCCCTGTGGCAGGGCCAATTTTGAGCCTAGGGCCATAATTTATATGACTTTTGAAGAGGACCTGAACATGGTGCTATGTGCCAAATATGAAAGCTGAGAGCCTTCCAGTTTCAGAGAAGAAGATTTTCAAAGATTTCACTATTTGTTTCTATTGAAAACTGCCCACCCCTGGGGCAGGGCAAATTTTGACCCCGGTGCCATACTTTTATATAACTGTTGTAGAGGACCTGAACATGATGCTATGTGCCAAATATGAAAGCTGAGAACCTTCCAGTTTCAGAGGAAAAGATTTTCAAAGATTTCACCATTTGTTTCTATTGAAAACTGCCCACCCCTGAGGTGGGGCCAATTTTGACCCAGCGGCCATAATTTATATAACTTTTGTAGAGGACCTGAACATGATGCTATGTGCCAAAAATGAAAGCTGAGAGCCTTCCAGTTTATTTTCAAAGATTTCACTATTTGTTTCTATTGAAAACTGCCCACCCCTGGAGCGGGGCAAATTTTGACCCTACGGCCATAATTTATATAACTTTTGTAGAGGACCTGAACATGATGCTATGTGCCAAATATGAAAGCTGAGAGCCTTCCAGTTTCAGAGAAGAAGATTTTCAAAGATTTCACTATTTGTTTCTATTGAAAACTGCCCACCCCTGGGGCAGGGCAAATTTTGACCCCGGTGCCATACTTTTATATAACTGTTGTAGAGGACCTGAACATGATGCTATGTGCCAAATATGAAAGCTGAGAACCTTCCAGTTTCAGAGGAAAAGATTTTCAAAGATTTCACTATTTGTTTCTATTGAAAACTGCCCACCCCTGGGGCGGGGCCAATTTTAACCCCGGGGCCATAAATAATATAACTAATGTAGAGGACCTGAACATGATGCTATGTGCCAAATATGAAAGCTAAGAGCCTTCTAGTTTCAGAGAAGAAGATTTTCAAAGATTTCACTATTTGTTTCTATTGATAACTGCCCACCCCAGGGGCGGGGCCAATTTTGACCCCGGGGCCATAAATAATATAACTAATGTAGAGGACCTGAACATGATGCTATGTGCCAAATATGAAAGCTGAGAACCTTCCAGTTTCAGAGGAGAAGATTTTCAAAGATTTCACTATTTGTTTCTATTGAAAACTGCCCACCCCTGGGGCGGGCCAATTTTGACCCTGGGGCCATAATTTATATAACTTTTGTAGAGGACCTGAACATGATGCTATGTGCCAAATATGAAAACTGAGAGCCTTCCAGTTTCAGAGAAGAAGATTTTCAAAGATTTCACTATTTGTTTCTATTGAAAACTGCCCACCCCTGGGGCAGGGCAAATTTTGACCCCGGTGCCATACTTTTATATAACTGTTGTAGAGGACCTGAACATGATGCTATGTGCCAAATATGAAAGCTGAGAACCTTCCAGTTTCAGAGGAAAAGATTTTCAAAGATTTCACCATTTGTTTCTATTGAAAACTGCCCACCTCTGAGGTGGGGCCAATTTTGACCCAGCGGCCATAATTTATATAACTTTTGTAGAGGACCTGAACATGATGCTATGTGCCAAAAATGAAAGCTGAGAGCCTTCCAGTTTATTTTCAAAGATTTCACTATTTGTTTCTATTGAAAACTGCCCACCCCTGGAGCGGGGCAAATTTTGACCCTACGGCCATAATTTATATAACTTTTGTAGAGGACCTGAACATGATGCTATGTGCCAAATATGAAAGCTGAGAACCTTCCAGTTTCAGACAAGAAGATTTTCAAAGATTTCACTATTTGTTTCTATTGAAAACTGCCCACCCCTGGGGCGGGGCCAATTTTAACCCCGGGGCCATAAATAATATAACTAATGTAGAGGACCTGAACATGATGCTATGTGCCAAATATGAAAGCTAAGAGCCTTCTAGTTTCAGAGAAGAAGATTTTCAAAGATTTCACTATTTGTTTCTATTGATAACTGCCCACCCCAGGGGCGGGGCCAATTTTGACCCCGGGGCCATAAATAATATAACTAATGTAGAGGACCTGAACATGATGCTATGTGCCAAATATGAAAGCTGAGAACCTTCCAGTTTCAGAGGAGAAGATTTTCAAAGATTTCACTATTTGTTTCTATTGAAAACTGCCCACCCCTGGGGCGGGCCAATTTTGACCCTGGGGCCATAATTTATGTAACTTTTGTAGAGGACCTGAACATGATGCTATGTGCCAAATATGAAAACTGAGAGCCTTCCAGTTTCAGAGAAGAAGATTTTCAAAGATTTCACTATTTGTTTCTATTGAAAACTGCCCACCCCTGGGGCAGGGCAAATTTTGACCCCGGTGCCATACTTTTATATAACTGTTGTAGAGGACCTGAACATGATGCTATGTGCCAAATATGAAAGCTGAGAACCTTCCAGTTTCAGAGGAAAAGATTTTCAAAGATTTCACCATTTGTTTCTATTGAAAACTGCCCACCCCTGAGGTGGGGCCAATTTTGACCCAGCGGCCATAATTTATATAACTTTTGTAGAGGACCTGAACATGATGCTATGTGCCAAAAATGAAAGCTGAGAGCCTTCCAGTTTATTTTCAAAGATTTCACTATTTGTTTCTATTGAAAACTGCCCACCCCTGGAGCGGGGCAAATTTTGACCCTAGGGCCATAATTTATATAACTTTTGTAGAGGACCTGAACATGATGCTATGTGCCAAATATGAAAGCTGAGAACCTTCCAGTTTCAGACAAGAAGATTTTCAAAGATTTCACTATTTGTTTCTATTGAAAACCGCCCACCCCTGGGGCGGGGCCAATTTTAACCCCGGGGCCATAAATAATATAACTAATGTAGAGGACCTGAACATGATGCTATGTGCCAAATATGAAAGCTAAGAGCCTTCTAGTTTCAGAGAAGAAGATTTTCAAAGATTTCACTATTTGTTTCTATTGATAACTGCCCACCCCAGGGGCGGGGCCAATTTTGACCCCGGGGCCATAAATAATATAACTAATGTAGAGGACCTGAACATGATGCTATGTGCCAAATATGAAAGCTGAGAACCTTCCAGTTTCAGAGCAGAAGATTTTCAAAGATTTCACTATTTGTTTCTATTGAAAACTGCCCACCCCTGGGGCGGGCCAATTTTGACCCTGGGGCCATAATTTATATAACTTTTGTAGAGGACCTGAACATGATGCTATGTGCCAAATATGAAAACTGAGAGCCTTCCAGTTTCAGAGAAGAAGATTTTCAAAGATTTCACTATTTGTTTCTATTGAAAACTGCCCACCCCTGGGGCAGGGCAAATTTTGACCCCGGTGCCATACTTTTATATAACTGTTGTAGAGGACCTGAACATGATGCTATGTGCCAAATATGAAAGCTGAGAACCTTCCAGTTTCAGAGGAAAAGATTTTCAAAGATTTCACCATTTGTTTCTATTGAAAACTGCCCACCCCTGAGGTGGGGCCAATTTTGACCCAGCGGCCATAATTTATATAACTTTTGTAGAGGACCTGAACATGATGCTATGTGCCAAAAATGAAAGCTGAGAGCCTTCCAGTTTATTTTCAAAGATTTCACTATTTGTTTCTATTGAAAACTGCCCACCCCTGGAGCGGGGCAAATTTTGACCCTACGGCCATAATTTATATAACTTTTGTAGAGGACCTGAACATGATGCTATGTGCCAAATATGAAAGCTGAGAACCTTCCAGTTTCAGACAAGAAGATTTTCAAAGATTTCACTATTTGTTTCTATTGAAAACTGCCCACCCCTGGGGCGGGGCCAATTTTAACCCCGGGGCAATAAATAATATAACTAATGTAGAGGACCTGAACATGATGCTATGTGCCAAATATGAAAGCTGAGAACCTTCCAGTTTCAGAGGAGAAGATTTTCAAAGATTTCACTATTTGTTTCTATTGAAAACTGCCCACCCCTGGGGCGGGCCAATTTTGACCCTGGGGCCATAATTTATATAACTTTTGTAGAGGACCTGAACATGATGCTATGTGCCAAATATGAAAACTGAGAGCCTTCCAGTTTCAGAGAAGAAGAATTTCAAAGATTTCACTATTTGTTTCTATTGAAAACTGCCGACCCCTGGGGCGGGCCAATTTTGACCCCAGGGCCATAATTTATATAACTTTTGTAGAGGACCTGAACATGATGCTATGTGCTAAATATGAAGCTGAGAACCTTCCAGTTTCAGAGGAGAAGATTTTCAAAGTTTGCACTATATGATTCTATTGAAAACTGCCCACCCCTTGGGCAGGGCGAATTTTGACCCCAGGGCCATAATTTATATAACTTTTGTAGAGCACCTGAACATGATGCTATGTGCCAATATGAAAGCTGAGAACCTTCTGGTTTCAGAGGAGAAGATTTTCAAAGTTTTACTATATGTTTCTATTGAAAACAAGGCACCCCTGGGGCGGGGTCAATTTTGACCCCAGGGGCATAATTTATATAACTTTTGTAGAGGACCTGAATATGATGCTATGTGCCAAAGATGAAAGTTGAGATCCCTGTAGATTCAAAGGAGAAGATTTTTAAAGGTTCAAATTGTTGACGACGGACGACGAACGATGGAAGACGCACGACGCACGCAGACAGACGACGGACGACGGACAAAGGGTGATCACAAAAGCTCACCCTGAGCATTTTGTTGTCTGGTGAGCTAAAAACTGATATGCTCTGGGGCAGGGCCATTTTCAACCAAGGGGTCATAATTTGAACAATCTTGGTAGAAAACTATTAGATAACGCTACATACTAAATATTAAAGGTCTCGGCCTTACAGTTTTAGAGAAGGAGATTCATAACCATTTTCATATGAAAAACTGATAAGCCCTAGGGCGGGGCCATTTTTGGCCCAGAGTCATAATTTGAAAATCTTGGTAGAAAACCATTAGATGATGCTACATACCAAATATAAGGGTCTAGACTTTACAGATTTGGAGGAGAAGATCTTTTAAAACCTGATAAGCCCCAGGGCGGGGCCATTTTTGATCCTGGGGTCATAATTTGGACAATCTTAGTAGAGGACTATTAGATAATGCAACATACCAAATATCAAAGGTCTATGCCTTACAATTTCAGAGAAGACTTTTAAAGATTTTTAAGAGAAGAAGATTTTTTAATACTTTCCTATGAAAAACTGATATGCCCCGGGGCGGGCCATTTTCAACCCAGGGGTAATAATTTGAACAATCTTGGTAAAAAACCATTAGATGATGCTACATACCAAATACCAAGTGTCTAGACCTTACAGTTTTGGACGAGAACATTTTTAAAGATTTTCATATGAAAAGCCCCAGGGCTTAGCCATTTTTGGTCCAGGGGTCATAATTTGATTAATCTTGGTAGAGGACCATTAGATAATGCTACATACCAAATATCAAAGGTCTATACCTTATAATTTTAGAGAAGAAGATTTTTAAAGATTTTCCTAGGAAAAACTGATAAGCCCCAGGGCGGGGCCATTTTTGGCCCAGGGGTCATAATTTGAACAATCTTAGTAGAGGACCATTAGATCATGCTACATACCAAATACCAAAGGTCTATGCCTTACAATTTCAGAGAAGAAGATTTTTAAAGATTTTCCTATGAAAAACTGATAAGCCCTGGGGTGGGGCCATTTTTGGCCCAGGGGCCATAATTTGAACAATCTTAGTAGAGGACCATTAGATCATGCTACATACCAAATATCAAAGGTCTATGCTTTACAGTTTCAGAGAAGAAGATTTTTAAAGATTTTCCTATAAAAACTGATACGCCCCGGCGCGGACCATTTTTGGCCCAGGGGTCATAATTTGTAAATCTTAGTAGTGGACCATTAGATCATGCTACAAACCAAATATCAAAGGTCTTGGCCTTACAGTTTCAGAGAAGAAGATTTTAAAAGATTTTCCTATGAAAAACTGATAAGCCCCAGGGCAGGGCCATTTTTGGCCCATGGGACATAATTTGAACAATCTTTGTAGAGGACCATTACATCATGCTACATACCAAATATCAATACTCTTGGCTTTGTGGTTCCAGAGAAGAAGATGCTTAAGTAAATTGTTGACGCCCGCACGTACGCACGACGCACATACCCACATACGCACGACGACGGACGCCGGACACAGGATCATCCCAATAGCTCACCTTGGCTCTTTGTGCCAGGTGAGCTAAAAAGTAATACAAACACAAAATGCGCAAACCACATTAAAGCCAGATTTTTTCAACAAAAAGACCATCATCCAAGCTATCTGCATACCAAATATAAATTGTCTAGCATATGTAGTTCAGAAGTTATACCAATATTTTAAGGAAATCCAAGTTTTCATGATAGTGATATTAACCGTGACCTGATTTCAGGTATTAACTGAAAGGCCTTCATCAAAGCTATCTTCATACCATATATGAATTGTCTAGTATAAGAGGTTTAGAAGCTAAGATAAAATGTTGAAGTTTTTCAATAATGGCCAACTTGTAAAAATAGTTACCTTGACCTTGACCTAATTTCAAATATCTTTATATCAACTTAAAGGACTTTACCAAAGCCATCTGTACACCAAAGATGAACTGTCTAGCATTTTTAGTTCAGAAGTTATAGCAATGTTAAAGTTTGTTAAAAATGGTAAAGTTTTTACAATAGTGACCTTGACCTTGATCTGATTTCATGTACATTTTGTATCTTGTACCAAATGAAAGACCTTCACCAAAGCTATCTGCATACCAAATATGAATTGTCTAGCATATGTAGTCCAAAATTGTAATGACAGCCAAGTTTTCAAAAAAATAGACCTTGACCTGATTTCAGGTATCTTTGTCATCTGTAAGGTCCTTACCAAAGCTATCTGAATACCAAAGGTGAATTCCCTAGCGTTCCTGGATCACAAATATAGCAAAATGTTAAAGTTTGTTAAAAAGTTTTTAAAAGAGTGACCTTGAACTTTACCTTATTTCAAATATCTTAATATCAACTGAAAGGCCTTTACCAAAACCATCTGTATATCGAAGATGAATTGCCCAGCATTTGTAGTTCAGAAGTTTTAGCAATGTTAAAGTTTGTTAAAAATGACAAAAAATTTGAAATAGTGACCTTGACCTGATTTCATGTATCCTTGTATCAAGTGAAAGGCCTTTACCCAAGCCATATGCATACCATATATGAATTGTGTAGCTTAAGTAATTCAGAAGTTATAAGCAATGTTTAAGTTTTGTTAACGACGGCACGCCGCTAGTCCTTCCGCCCGCTAACCCACCAGCCCGCCCTCCCGACCGCTCGAGTCCGGTTTTCGCCAAACTATAAGCCTAGATCTTTCTCGAAAATCCGGCTTAAATGTGTAGTTTTGAAACAATTGTGATGAAGGAATAGAGCATATGCTCTTATGGAGCAAATCAGAAAAAAACTTTTACAGAAGCATCAAAAGGCATAATTATGAGGGAATGAGTTAAGACTAAGTAAACAATAATGAGTCAACACTGTACTTAACCTAAAAGGTGATCTAGGTCTGATCTAGGTCTACTCAGTTTGCCAGGTTTACTCAATGTGAAAAGATGTCTCTCTCGGACAAATGGTTTGTAATATTAACATATGAAACGGTGTCTTTACGAAACTTGCTTGGCTGAAGTTTCAGACTGGCATAAAGAAACAGGAATTTTCAGCCCTGGTTACATTACAGAAACTGTAGAATATCATCTATATTATTCCATAAGCATATAAGGCAGACTCTATCCGGACAGATCCTACAGAAACTGTCTGATCTCGGCCTAATATGTTTGCTAATGCATACATGTGCATGTTTATAAAGGGTTGGTGTTACTTAATTACATTGATCTACATAGTTTTTTGCAACAAATTCCTTTTTTTGCATTTACCCCTTACCTGTTGAAATTTATGTAAGAAATATTGACATCATGAACATGTATTTAGTATATTTACTGATTATTTTATGATGGAATAGGTACACAGGATTTGTAGATGTATTATAATTTCATATGCAACAGAGGAGCTCCAGACCTGGAGCCATGCAATCTGGGTATATTCTGTTTGCATGAAGGTTAAGGCTAACCCCTTTACCTGATAAAGATAATTTTAATGCCTTTGCTAACTGAGTTGACCCAGATCAGACAGCCCTGGTAGGGGCCATCCAATCAGAGTCTGCTCTGTTTGCCTATGAAATAACAGTTTCTCACATGACCAAAATTATATGTTCATATAACATTATAACAAGAGCCGCGTGAGGCGCCAACGCTAGTCTGAATATAGTGCTTGTCCAGCTAAATTTAAACGTTTTGAAAAAAATAAAGCGCCATAACTCCAAACTTTTGAAATCAAGACCTATGATACTCAATGATTTACATATACCTCTGAAATTTCATGTTGATACCTCATATACTGAGTAATGAGCTCAACTTAAGTTTTTGCACGACAACTACAACTATGACCCAGTGATCACAATAGTTCGAAACAGACGAGCTAAAAAAAGAAATTCTTGCATGACTAGTTATGAGGTAAAGTGTTCATCAAGCTCTAAATGCATAAGCCATGCCTTAAACCCATTCTTTCATATAAACACATTTTCACATATCTGCAAAGAGTAGGCCCAGATAAGACAGCTCATACAGCTCATGTTTGCTTATACTATTTTATAGATCTGAATTTACACCACCTTTCAATTTCCAATTTTAATGATTCTGTTCATAAATATTAATGATGTTATATAATCTTGAATAAAAGTTAAATAGGGAAAGGGTTCAGTCTTACCTGCTTCAGTTATATTCATATCAGTATGCTCTCTATTTATAACTTTCTTGTCTTTCAGTTGCTTTGAAGATGGCTTCTGTGAGTTATCAATCAGTCCCTGGAGTTTTGTTGCTCTGCAATTACCTTCATCATTTCTTTCTTCCGTCTTTTGTTTTGGTTCTGTTCTACCTCTGTCATTCACCTGTGTGTTAGAATAAGAATTTTTCGACTCTGTCTGATCAGGGTCTCGAAAAATACTAGTTATCTGAGGCCTAGCAAGGTCATTAAGGTTCGTGTTATGTCGCTGGTTCGTGTCAGGTCCCTGGTGCATATCAGGTGGCTGCATTGTGCCTGGCTGCCTGTCACCACTGGGTTTCTGGTTTGTGTCAGGTTGCTGGTTTGTAGTAGGCTGCTGGTTTGTACCAGGTTGCTGGAATGTGTCAGGTCGCTGGGTTGTGGTAGACTGACAATCTCCACTGGGTTGCTGGATATTATTAACACATTGCTGTGGTCTGTAAGAGTCAGTTCTCACCTTTTGCCCCACCCCCTGTCCATCAAAGTGCAGCAAACTTGAAAATGACTCTAGATGATCCATGGACTGAAACATATCACATGTATTATGAAAAACTTGTTTGCAAAATAAGAATATTGTATGAACCTTTAACCCGATTAATATTCATGAAGACATGAACACACATTATGAATATTAATGAAATGAATTCAGGTATCAACCCTTTCCCTGTTCAATATTCATGTAAGAAATAATGACATTTTTTGTAATGGAATATGTACGGATACTGGTATTGATAAAACTGTAGAATCAGATCTAATATAATTTCCAAAGCAGACTCTGAACAGAAACCATAATTATGGACAAAATTTCCATGTAAAAATCCGGTAACTCTGCACAAAGTCATCGAACCAAAACTGGAATAATATATGCACAACTTAGACTAAGGCATGGTTATGATCATGAAAGTCCAACCAATGGTTTTGGAGAAACCGCTCAGAGAA
Organism: Azorinus chamasolen; assembly: GCA_963576725.1. Taxonomy (NCBI): domain Eukaryota; kingdom Metazoa; phylum Mollusca; class Bivalvia; order Cardiida; family Solecurtidae; genus Azorinus; species Azorinus chamasolen. Next base: position 31,202,935 of record OY755238.1, on the reverse strand, counting down.
ATTAAAATTGGACAGACAGACGGATGGACGTTCTCATGAATCGAGTGTTATGTGACTATTCTTTTGTTAAAAATAGTCACATTAAATGAAAAATCTGTTTTAGTCAGAAATACTTACCTGCTGTGAAATCTGCCTATGGCTATTATTGTTTACCTACGACCGAAAAAAAGTCTGCAAGTACCGCATGGCACGCCTGCACCCATGCCTATATATTAACTTACCCAAACAACGCCACGTTTCTACATTGGTTATGCTCCCTAAAATTATAACATAATCTGCGGGGTAGGAGGAGGGCCATCCCTTTTATAGCAGGTAAGTAGAAACCCGGGGAGTTCTCATTCCGAACCCTTTCTACACCCCCCTTGTGCAGAAGAGACGCCACAGCGTCCTGCATGTGGGGGTGATCCGACAATAACTGAATGGGGACCCTGGAAAGAGGAGGCCGATGATTCAGCGGAATGCGATCGCCTGACTCTATGACAGAAAGTGTCCAAGGGTCTTGAGTGATATTACGCCAGGCCGAGACAAAGTGTAAAAGTCTGGAACCCACAGGAAGAGAAGGTCCGATCACTGGAGGGAGGGGGGCAGATAGGGCGAGTCCCTAGGGCTGATGCCGCGAGGACCCCGGCCTCTTAAAGGAAGAGGGGGGACCCTGAGACCTATGTCCTGAACCTCGGCCACGGCCTGAAGGTGGAGGAGCAGAGACTGGGCCTAAACCGCTCTTAGCAGAGGGTCTCTGTTGAGGACCCATTTGCTTATGAGACTTCTTAGATCCCGACTTGGAAGGATCCTTAGCTTTGCCATGAGTGGCAGGGATCTTAGGTATCCTCCAAGGGGAGAGCTCTTGAGGATAGAGCTGATGGCAAGGTTCCTGTCTGCCTCCTCCTTCGCCCTTAACTGACCTCCAAAGAGAAGTTCAGTGGAAAAGGGAAGGGCCCTAAGAACATCCTTGGATGTATCCAGAAGGACTGAGGCAGACTGCATGTAACTATCACGCCTAGCGCGAAGCATCTCTGCAGTTAAACCAAAGCCTAAACCTATAGAGAGCTGGGCTGAAAGTCCGAGCTGAAAGGCCAGCCGCTGAGTAACTTTGGAGGAGGAATTCTCATGTGAGAGCTCTTCCAAAAGAGCAGCGGCAAGAAGGTCTACATTGGAAGCTATTCCTATTTGTTGGCGCTGACGTAATTCCCACCTTTCCAAACAAGACATGGAAATGGAGGGAGAACTAGCAGAAATTCCAACCACACCGCAGTCTGCATCAAGAAGTGGAATTTTGTCAAGCAGACCCTGATGAGAGTCAGGAGAGGCTGGCAATTTAAGCGAAGATGGATGAGCAAAAGATTTCATCATTTTGCTAGAAGCCATCCAACCCGACGCTGGTCTTGAGCAGAAGTCCGCGTCAGACGGCAGACGGGCTGTAACCCCGCAGGAGAGAGGCAGATAGGACTTGTTCTTGGCAGAGGACTGCAACTCTCCTCTTTCTGCCTGTACTCGCTGTCAAGAAGAGAGTTTAGTCTCTCTATTGGTAGGAAGTTGGGGTCTAGGGCAGACGGAAAGGGGGTGGGGGAGCAGCGAAGCAATCCTCACATGCTCTCTCAAAAGAGAAGGAGGGAGTGTCTGTCTATTCAACAACTGAAGAGAGAGACTCTTCCACATTGGAAATTGGAGCCACCTGTTCAGATTCTCTAAGTAGAGGATCATCCTGTGGAGCCAATACAGACAGAGTATCCTTCCTGTCTGAATCCGACGGAGCCCTACTGACAGTGGCTGTCGGAGGAATACGAGGAGGAAGTGGGTTAAATACAGTAGTATTTGTGTTATTCGCCACTGAAGAAGAGGGGACCCCCTCCATAAAGGAGGAAACAACAGGGTCCGGGTTAGGACGGATATGTTGAATAGGGGTTATCCCTTGAGGGACATAACTCTGAAGAGAGGAATTCACTTCAAACGCTACATGTCTGTAGTAGGTAGAGCGGAGTGCGGAACGGTGGGAGCGTGCCGACGGCGATTCCGAAGATGACTGTCTACTTCCTGAAGAGTAATAAGACCGACTGCGCCTATGACCGTTAGAGGAGCTGTCTGAGGAAAGGGAAGAAGAATATCGCCGGTGGCGTCTATGAGATCTGCTCCGACGATATTCAGAAGAGCCAGAGCGATCCCACCTACGTTTTCTAATCAAACGAGGTGAAGGTTGCTTGGTAGGGCTAATATGACTTGAGTCAAAGAAGCCCGGAGTTGAAATTGGATTTGTCTGTGGAAAGAAGCACTCTGTCGGTCAAAACTGGTTGCAAACCCTTTGATACAAGGGTTGAAACAGAAGAGGGACCAGAAGGAGAAGGCAGACTAGCCAAAAAGGGCTGTTTGACGGTCTCCACTGCCTGCTGGCCGGCTGGCCAGTACCCGGTGTGCGACGATACAGGAGAAGTAACAGTCACTGTACCTTAACTTCTTTTGGAAAATTTAATGATCCAGCTATAACACCGAAGTATTTATTTCACAAAAAAGAGACATTTGCTAGGAGAAATATGAGAGTACCGCCTTGGATCGGTCAATGGTAAATGCCACTGCTGGTCAAAACATCATGATACGGACAATTGCACCTTTAGAGGATGATTGTCACTTAGGATGATTGCCCCTCGCACAACTGCCCCTTGCCAAAACTGGCAATCCGGACAACTACTCCTCAATTATAATTTTGTTTTTATAGAAGACGGTTTTTAACATGCTTTTAATCAATGATATAATATCATTACAATACAATTACACTATGTGCAGATGTTTTTAATGACTGAAAGTAATATATTCTGCTTTATGCTAAATGAAATAATTGCATTTGTATATAGTTTAATATTCAAATTTACCTACATAAACTATCAAACATATGCAAAAAGGGTCGATCCAGAGGTTTATTCCCATTTCGTCTACTTCCCATTTCGTCTACTGTAATTCATTCCCATTTCGTCTACTCTAAAATTTTACCCTGTTCCCATTTCGTCTACTGTTATAATTAAGTTATATTTACTTAGTTATTTTATTAATATCGTACAAGATTTAGATATTTTAGGACTTTTTAATGTGTTGTCATAATTTTTTATACTTTCTTTTAATATTTAAGATGCTTTTTTGTGCAGCAGACTTAATCCACAGTAGTATTTTTGACACCTATCACTGTTAGAGGGCCATTGCATAATCATGTTTTCTTAAGAATTACCATGATTTATAGCAGTTGGGCCATTGCATAATCATGTTTTCACAGTTTTCTTAAGCATTACCATGAGTTACATCAGTTGGGTTTGGACCCAGATCAAAAGTTTAGATGATGATCATTTTCCTTGATTGGCTGAAGTGTTTTCTTGTTTTTTTAAAATTGCATTTTTGCTTGCATAAAATTTCTAAGATAAACCTTAAAACTCCTACACAACCCTGTTTTGGGTTTTGATGCAGATCAATAATTTGGGTCAAGATCAACTAAAACATTACAACTTGATATTAAAAAGTCCTCAAATGCATGATTTTGTATGCTGTGAAGATAATATAATATTGATCAAAGACATAAAAATATAAGTTCATGGCAGTAGACATGAAAAATATAAGCAGTAGACGAAATGGGAAAGGGTGTAAAATTAGGAGTAGACGAAATGGGAACAAAAGCCAAAATAGTAGACGAAATGGGAAGTAGACGAAATGGGAAGTTACCGATCCAGACCAGATGGCTTTAACTTTGATTTGGGTATACCGTTTGGAAGTATATAAGGATTAACCTCCAATGGTATGTGCTAGACTGCTAGTATTACTTGACCCTTACCAAATGATTATTCATTAACTGTCACTGAATTGAGCAATCAGGGTAGATCCAGATCAGATAGCTTTGATCAGAATATGCATGATCTTGGTCTACTAAATTTTGGAATTAGATATAGGGAATAGTTTGTGTATTTGATAGTTGTGGTCATACCACATTTATATTTATATACAGTGATACGTGCTAATATTACATTAACCTTACATAATAAATTGTCATTGAGCAGATAGTGTAGAACCTGATCAGAAAGCTTTGTCTTAGAATCAGTTGATCTAGATCTATTGTGTTTGGAAATAGATATTAGGAATACCTTCCATGTGGCAATACAATTTATGCTTCTTTTATATACAATGATCTGTACTAATATTACATTAACCGTACCAAATTAATATATAGAGGATCTGTTGCGAGTTGTCTTTTAAGATCGCGTGTTCCTAAACGAGCCTTAGAAAACGTCATGAAGCGAGCCTTGGCGAGCTTAATAACATTTTCTTGGTGAGTTTAGGAACATGACTGTGATCTTAAAAGACAACGAGTATCAGATTCTTTTTCTCACATAACAAATAAGTGTATTTTCGCCGTTTAAATGACATGTAAACATCGGTTTCCATGGGTTGACGTCATATCTGATGTATGATGTCATATATATATGTTCTAAAGTGATCTTACACATGTTACAGATAAGGGAATCTTAGCCCGTTGTTCTAACTTGGATGTGAGAAAATAAATATCACAAATAATACATAATTTGATAAAATGCATGGAGATTATGCAAGCAGGACATAATGTAGATTAACTTTTGGTTATTGCTAATGTTTGATATTCCTATGTAGTGTCCCAAATTTAAACAGAATCTTAGGCAATTACTCTATTAATCTGGACGTTCAACCAAAGTGTAGCTTTCATTATCTTATTAACCCCTTAGTCAGCTATAGAAATAATATCTGCTAAAAATCATCCAACCTCTTACAGTTTTCACTTGCACTCAGTTTATGTAAGCTGTTGCGAGACTATTGACCCGGTTTCTTACAGCTTGCATTGTTATGAGACGCCATGATTTACTCTACGGCAGTACATATTCATCTTTACACTGGCCGGTGGAAGCCTGCCAGCGGTGACTCAGAGGATGAGGAGCTAGATGTCCTCCTCGGGTGTTGGTGTGAGTGCAGACCCCGAGAACGGCGTGTATGCCTATTTTACGAAGAGGAAAAGAAAGGGCTACGTCTATGATAGTTCAAAGAGCTGTCTGAAGAACTAAAAGAAGAATATCGACGATGGCGTCTGTGAGAACGGCCTCGGCGATAATCCTAAAACCCAGAGCAGTAACGCTTACGTTTCCAGTTGACCACAGGGCGTGGCGAAGACCGCTCAGATGCACTGACCTAGCCAGGGTAGAAAAGACCAGGAGCCAGGAATGGACAGGCAAAATTTGACACTGTGTACAAATTATCGGTAGGAACGCCGTACACTGTCACCAGTGGGTACGGAGCCGATGATTTGCAGGTGAAAAATGGTACTTTGCCGGTCTAAACAGGCTGAAGACTGGAGACAAAGACAGAGCTACCAGATGAAACAGTCACGGAAAGAGAGGGCTGACCAGTCACTATTGACTGTCTGCCAAGCTCAGTTGCCAGCTGGCCAAAGCCATCGGTCTGCCGGCCGGAGCTAGCTGGCGGTGGGCTAGTATCAGTGGTTCTGCTAGTCTCACCAGCCGGCTGTCTGGTGCCAACGGACCGGCCAGTCCGGTTATCAAAACCACCAGCAGAAGAGGCTGAAAAGTCATCCAAATTGATGCCAACAGCAGGTGAAATCGAATAAAGCTCCGAAGAGGTAATTTCACCGGTGTTCAAAACACCGGCACCGGTCTGAACCATACCAGCCGACCGGTAGGGGGGCCAGTGATAGCTCTCGAAACCGAAGTTTCAACAGGCTGATTGGTAGAAAGCGTGTTTGAGAAAGAAACCAATGCCGGCTAGCTAGCAGGTCTGGGGTTCACCGAGTCGGAGGCTCCGAAGACCTGGAGGTTGTTAGTGACCGCCTCTCCTTATACTTGAGGTGCCAGTAAGCAAGCTCCCAAGTCTCTTCACTCCAACAGAAGGAGATAGGGCACTTGGAGTGACAAGAACACCCGCAGCAGGTGAGACACTTGGCATGAGTATCCCACTTAGCTGTAAAGTGCCGGAAGGACACTTTGAGTTGTCCTTTGAGCATGGTTTACAGGCTGAAAAATTAAGACAAATATTGACTTATTACAAAACAGATACAGTATTATACTGCCCTGAACATCCAGACAAACGTAGAACTAATTCAACAGTGTTGAAAAGGCTCGAAACAAAGTAGGTGAAAACCTGGGAGGCGATTAATGCAAAGTTAAAATGGCCGACCGGAAAATAACCAAGGTAGAAACGTGGTGATGTTGGGGCAATTTAATATATAGGCATGGCTGAGGGCGTGCCATGCCGTACTTGCAGACCTTTTTCCGGTCGTACGTAAATAATAATAGCCTAAGGCAGATTTCACAACAGGTAAAGTTTTTTACTACATGTACACTAAAATTTAGTCGCATAAAAAGAAAAGATCTTTTGTTCTCAGTGTCATATTACCATCAATCCATGTGAGCGGACAGACTGGCAGATGGACGGACAAACGTTCTCACGGATTGAGTGTTTTGTGACTATTCTTTTGTTCAAAATAGTCAAATAAAATGAAAATTTAGTCACATACAAAGAGAAAGACAGAGATCTTTTGTTCTCAGTGTCACATAACCATCAATGCGTGTGAGCGAACGGACGCTGCGCACAAAAACTAAATGTCTCCTCAGTATACTAGGGGAGACATAATTATTTAGTGTAAAAAGAGATAACCATTCACATATTAGGACATTTTTCATCTACTCAAACTATATTTATTAACCCTTTAGCTGCTGAAATAATGACTGATTATCAATTAGCTGAATCATTACAATGGCATATAAAGAACAGTTTTGACCAAGGTAGAAATTGCAGAATAACATCAGGTATATCTCAATCCATTCATTCAATTACGTTTAAACATTGTCTGTGAGACACCCATTTAGCCCTTTCCTTATTGAATATTTATGTAAGAAATATCTAGAACTATCTATCAAATAGCAAATATGACAATGAGATGAGGTTATAGAAATAAAGCTCCGGACCGCTCAATTTTCATTTGTTAAATTACGTAATTGGAGATAATTCATTCATTCACAAAGGAACAAATCAAAACCGTTACGGTAGGTGCAGAACTTGACTTGAGATGGTGTTCAACAATACTGCAAAATTAAAACAAGAGGGCCAGAATGTCCCTGATATTGCTCACCAGACAATCAGAGAAGATGATTTTCAAAGTTTTCACTATATGTTTCTATAGAAAACTAGCCAGTCCTTGGGTGGGGCCAATTTTAACCCAGGGATACTGAATATGAATCAGCCAAATATGAAAACTTGGAACTTTCCAGTTTCAAGGGAGAAGATTTTCAAAGTTTTCACTATGTGCTTCTATTGAAAACTGGCTACCCCTGGGACGGGGCCAATTTTGACCCCAGTGGCATAATTTATATAACGTTTGTAGAAGACCTGAACATGATGCTATGTGCCAAATATGAAAGCTAGGAACCTTCCAGTTTCAGAGAAGAAGGTTATTAAAGTTTTCACTATATGTTTCTATCGAAAACTGACCACCCCGGGGCGGGGCCAACTCTGACTAAAGGGACATAATTTATATCAATTTTGTAGAGAACCTGAACATGATGACATGTGCCAAATATGAAAGCTGAGAACCTTCCAGTTTCAGAGGAGAAGATTCTCAAAGTTTTACTATTTATCCAGTCACCAGGCTTCTCTAGTGACATAATAAAGGGGGTGCAAATAAACTTAGGTTTATCTGGTTACTTCCGGTAGTGGAAGGTTTATTAGGTTAGTAGATAAGCGTAATGATTCTATAACCATGGAACTATTTTAGTTTTCTGTAAACATTCATAAACATGTTGATGGAATAGATCTAACAGATCTATTTGGTCACCAGAAGAATTATTCAAATGAGAAAAAATAAAAATAATTGGCTACAGCTGGATTCGAACCCGCGCCTGATCCTACAAAAACCAATTCTAATCTCTCTAGAGACGTCGCCCTTACCGATTACGCCACTGAGGCCACATACAAAATGATGTCGATTTATCACTTTTATTAATTTAATCCACCGCTGGTAAAACCCGTTTTTGATAAAATCAAACCTGGAAGCAAAGATTGACAGATAAATAGTAAATGTTTTCTTTTCACTCTCATGATTATTTGATTGATAAACTCTTACAGGGGCGGTGATAGTCATAAACCTAAAAATAGCCTGTTCAGTTCCATCGATTTCTGAGTGACGTTAGGTAGAATCTAAAAATAGAAACCGAGACTACGTAACTCGAATTTGACCAAAGAATATTATAGATCATGTCTGTTTTAAATAACTTATCGACCCTCGATTCAAATCATCTTATTTTTCAAATTCAACCACGTTTCCCTTCTAGTAATACAAGTATCGAAACTATATTCCTCTGCGGTAGCTCATTAGATCTATTTACGTCTAAATGGAAGTGAAAAGGGAGGGATCCGTTGATCGAAAAACTGCATTTTCAATGTAAATTATTTCAAGAGTGTTATTAGTCTATAAAAAAGACATTTAACTATATTGACTGGATAAATCGAATAATAGGTTAGTGTCGTAGATGGGACGCCTTTATCCGACTCGGAGAGAAAACAGTTGAGGCTCGGCAAGCCTCGCCTCAACGTTTTCTCCCCTCGTCGGATAAAGCGTCCCATCTACGGCACTAACCTATTATTCTCTATATGTTTGCTATTGAAAGCAAGGCACCACTGGGGTGGGGCCAATTTTGATCCAAGGGGCATACTTTATATAATGTTTTTGTAGAGGACCTGAATATGGTGCTATGTGCTAAAGATGAAAGCTGAGAACCATGTAGATTCAGAGGAGAAGATTTTCAAAGCAGAAGGTTCAAATTGTTGACAACGAATGATGCACGCCGCACGACGACTGACGACAGACATCAGATCACAAAAGCTCACCCTGAGCAGAGAATGACAGAGAAAGCTCCTGAAAAAACTTCATTTATTAAAACAAGCCAGATTTTGACAAAGCTAACAAAGGACAACAACTCCAAATATACTGAAGACAGAGATATGGACCTTGTGCACTGCACTTGCGGTCAATGTGGTAAATCTGCATATGAAGTTGCTTTAATGCGCTTGAAGTTATCATCCAGACAAACCAGATTTTGAAAGTTATGATACGAACAAGCTGGATTTTGACCAAAATAACAAAGAGCAATAGCTCCAACAATACTCAAGACAGAGTTTCAAACCTTGTAAACTGCATTTGTGGTCAATGTGATCTATCTGTATATGAAGTTTGAAGTCAATAGCTTTTATACACTTGAAGTTATGATCCTGACAAACCAGATTTTGACAAAAAAAAAAGGGCAAAAACTCCAAAATACTGAAGACATAGTTATGGTCAAGAGCTTTTATACTTGAAAGTTATGATCCGGACAAGCCAGATTTTGAGAAAAATAACAAAGGATAACTAGAGAATTTTTTGATACAAAAACTGATGTCTCCCCCTTCCCAAACACCCCCATCCAGCGCGGACAAAGTCCCATAACTCTGCAGAAAATCATTGAACTTGGATAGAAATAAGATATGCACCTCTAGACTTGATGCTGATCAATCCTATGAAGTTTCATAAAAATGCAACTAGAGGTTTTGGAGAAACAGCACGGAAAAAGGCTTTTGTGTAAAATTTCAAAGTCAACTAACTATGCTGAAGATCATTGAACCAGAACAGAAATACGATATGCATAACTAGGCATGGTGCTGATCATTCCTACAAAGTTTCATGAAAATCTGTAAATAGGTTTGGGGGAAACCACATGGACAAACTTTTCCATGTAAAAATTTCAAAGTCTGATAGCTCAAACCGGAACAGGAATAAGATATGCACAACTAGGCATAGTGCTGATCAATCCTATGAATTCTGAAAGGCGGTGATCCCCCGAGAGCAAAAATTGCAACACAAAAAGAGAAAACTGCAGACTCTGTTTTTTTTGAGTCTGTTCATGAACAGTAATTGAAAGTGCAACACTGCTCATGCCCCCTAGCACCGACTTAAGCGGTATTCAATTTTCAGAACAAGAAATACTAAAATTCATGGTCTCGAAGGATCAGAAGGTATAACAACACTAAGAATGAAGTACAGGGCGACGTTTTACGGCCGCCACACATGCACTGTTGTTGTGAAGATTATAAATTCTGAAGGGAGGTGATCCCCGAAATGTTTCATGAAAATCGGAATGAAGATTTTGGAGAAACTGCGCAGACAAATTAAAATCTGACACATGGACATACAGACAGACAGAAGATAGACGGACGGACGGACGCCAAGCACAAAAATAAAAGGTCTCCCCAGTATACTTGGAGGAGACAAAATAACTCCAAAAATACTGAAGACAAAATAACAAACCTTGTGTACGTCACTTGCGGTCAATGTGATTTATCTGTATATAAATTTTGAAGTCAATGGCTTTTATACTTAGGAAGTTATGATCGGGACAAGCCAGATCGATGGATGGACAGACCGACATGGTGACTCCAGTATACCCCCCCCCCCCCCCCTACCCCCGAAAAACTTCATTTGTGGGTATAATGACATCATAATTTCTATGTAAGAAATAGTGACACCATGACTATTTTTTTGCACATTAATTTTATAATGGCATATGAGCACAGGAGTGATTGGTACTGGTAGAAAATGTAGAATCTAATCTACATGTATATAATTTCATAGGCAAACAGGAAATGTTTCAAATTGAACTACATAACAATTGATAACTGTATGCCAAATACAATCCAAAACCCTTCAAATTGAAGGAGGAGTTTGCAACACCAACTACCCATGTTACATGCCCAAATGACAAAAATACTAACTGTTCCAGGGGAGATAAATTCTACAATGCCTAGCGCTTAACACATTAAATTGTGATAAGCAAATCTCCTGTTCATAGTTATTATGTATGGCAAATTACATTCAAACTGAAGGAGGAGTTTGCAACACCAACTACCAAGTCATTATGAAATAAAAAACACCAACTTTCGTACCAGTATAACAAAGCATGAGGTCCATGATGGCCCTGTATCGCTCACCTGGTTTGCCATGTTTTCTATAATTTATAGACGTATAAGGACCAGAGAAATTACCTCACCAAATCTGGTAGGTCATCAAAACATAATTTGTGTAAAATTATCTTCAAATCCAGCAGGTTTCGTTTTGAAGAACAAATTCATGATGGAGGACACAAGAAAAATACATGACTGTCACAATACCTCAACTTGGCATTTTGTGCCAATGTTCAGCTAAAAATCTCTTTTAGCTCCTGTGACCTCGATAAACAAAATACCTGCAACATTTCATCAGTGTTGGTAAAGGACCTTCAGAAGTTACAAGAAGCCAAATATCAAAGTTCTGGTCATATTAATTTCAGATAATGTGTTTGGAATTTTCGCTATATAACCAAAGTCCTAATTTGATAAAGGGTCTGGTGCTATGTGCAAAATATCTAAAATATCTTAGCTAAGACTACTTCATTTCATAGATACTTGAATAGTTCAGATCTAATATTTCTACCACTAGGGGCCTTTTTCAAAGATTATCATGTAAAATACACGTCACATTTTAGTTACATGCATTCAGCCATAAAATCAAAGGAAACAATGCTGATCCAGTGGCATGGTGACGTGGAGTTGTTATTTAAAATGTCATAACGTCATCAAATGACGTCATCCAAATTGCTTGCATTAGTGCATTATCCTCCTTGATGTTACAGTTAAATGGTCTGTAAGTTCTCAGCCTCCATATCCAATCAGTTTCATGGATTTGTCTTTCAATTCTACATGCATTGGACATCTGTTTCAAAACTACAATTCTAACATCATCACTGCTATGACAACCGACTCCAAGATGTCTGTTTATTGGCTTCTCTCTCCCATACCTTACATCACTCCAATGTTCTTTCATTCTGTCCCGAATTTCTCTCTCAGTCTCGCCCAGGTACAACATTATATCGCATTTACTGCATTTTATTGCATATACTACATTCCTTTAGTTACAGTTAATATTAGTAGACACAGCTATTGTAAACTGATTGCCTATTTGTGTCCCTAGTACTTGACATTTCAAGAATACTGCAAGTAGCACAACCTTGTGACCAAACTGTATTGCTTTGCTTAACACTCCGGTTAGTTTTTGAATGCACTAGTGTGTCACAAAGATTTTTATCACAACTGAATGCTACAATTGGCAGTTGTTGAAATACTTCTTTAAGTCGCTCAGATTGGTGCAAAATATTTGAATTTTTTTTACAATGTCATGTATACTCTGAAGTAGATTTGAATATGTCAAAACTAAAGGGACCCTAAAGGGGCCCATTTTTGTATTAACTGTTTGTTTCTTTGCTATAGTGGCAGATCTGTTAAGTTGTCCACCCTTATCATCCTGCCGCTATGAAGTCCGAATCTATTTCGCATATACGTTTAATTCTCAGTCCCAAACCATATGCTTTGCTTTTCTTTGTACTAGGAGGACGACAGGAATAATTGTTAAGTTACAGCTGTTTGTATGTAGGCTTAACATAAAGATCTGTATAATTATATATATGGCCATTGTCTATTTTAACCAATTTGTCCGGAAATTCAATAGCATAGCATATGCTACAGGGTGGGGACAATTTTGACCCCAGGGGCAATTTTTGAAAAATATTGGTAAAGGTCCACCAGATGAATTTATTTACTAAATATCACAGCTCTGAGCTTTTCGCTTTCGGATAAGAAGACTTTTACTATATAATTCTATGTAAAACATGTGACGTCTAGGGTTTGGCAATGTTTGACCCCAGGGACAAAATTTGTACAAGCTTAGTGAAGGTTCAAAGATGATGCTAGATACCAATTTTTGTAGCCCTAAGCCTTACAATTTTTGACAAGAAGATTATTAACGTTTTTTATTTATTTTAGGACATTGGTCTCCATAGCAACCACAGTTCTGCACGGAATCAAATTCTTTGAACAACTTTGGAAGAGGTTGACCCAAGGAACATTTCTGCCAAGTTTGGTAAAATATAGCAAGTAGTTTAGGAGGATATTTCATGTTGACAACGCACGACAGGCAACGGACACCGCACGACGACTGACGATGGACACAGGGTTATCACAATAACTCACCTTGACAATGCACGATGACGCACAACGAACAAAAAGCGATCAGAATAACTCACCTTAGCAATGCGTGTAGTTAAGGAGGAGATGTAATCTTAAGACAAGAGAGCCAAGACGGCCTTTCTTCGCTCACCTGATTGCCATAGATTAAAAAATATAGCTCGGTAGCCCCAAGATGGGTCCAATATTGACCTAAAGGAAATATTTTAACAATGTTGATAGTGGATCATGAGCAAGGGTTCAGGAAAGCAAAATTTTCAAAGAATTAGAATAGGTTTTATCAAGGTAGTTCGCGCTGTTGCTCGGCAAAAATCGAAGTTTGTCCAATTAACACCATTTATGATCCAGGTATTTAGACAGTTACCGCCGACACGACTGCGACGCTTATTTTAAATTTGAAATGGTTGCTTAGCAATATATGACGTCAAAAGCGCCCTCTGGTGCCATCTAAGCACACATGCTTGCGTATTTCGTTATTTATTTACAAATGCCGTTGCATATTTGTATGATTCGAAAACTGTTTTGAAGAAAAAAAATAGTTCTTCAATATGATATGCGATATATGCTTTACAAACATAACACTTTTGTTCAGTCAAGAGTTGAAAGTTGAAAGAGTGGCTATTTTCGTCGAATTCCAAACAAAACTAGACGGTGAAAGTTAATAAAAAATTATATGTCATACTCTGTTCATTTCTTAACAGAAACAAATGAAAAAACCAATACCTATTTGAGTTCAATTTTTCGCTATGAGTGATTTTGCTAGGTCACCTCATCATCATACTCGACGTCAACGTGACATTGAAGAGATTTAAAGGTCATCAAATTAATGAATTGTCCTATTTGTCGCTTGACCTTTACAGATAACAATGCAAACTTTTTTATCATTTGAATATTTATTGATATTATCTCATCAAAGACGTGCATTGAAATATGCTTATATACACAAATTTAATTTTCAAACTCAATTTCAAATATAATTCATGAATTTATATAGATGCTGATGAAATAGTGCAACACACTAAGTTTTGGGTAAAACCTTTACAGCATAAAACCGACTTTAACACATTTAGAGTTCCAGTGAAAATCATATACAACTGATTATCTGTTTTATTAATGTATCAACACTCTCTTTTCTTGCCAAGGATACCGAGTAGCAAACATCATTCTACCTACATTCAGCCTACGAGTTACTCGCAAACCGTTTCATTTAAATGCTGTTTGTCTTGCCCGACATAAAGGTATTTGCCGTAATGGGTCAAACCGTTTCATAAACTTACATTGCACTTTACAATTAATTAATAAACAACTACATTTTGTGAACATTTACTAAAATTGTGATTTGCATTTACTTTGTAAATGCATAAGCGGTGCATCTAGCGTAAAAAAACCAAACAAATGTACATATACTAATTAATTATCATTCCATGATCGATAAATCTTGTTATAATGTATGTTGCATGATTTGTATTAGACAACTGTCAGAAACTATGAATGGCATCATAAAAAGAATACAGTGTGTACATGATCACACAGCTACATCACTGTTTATCTCATTTCATAGAAGAGGGATAAGGACTTGCATAACTTTTGATACGCTCTTTCAACAATGCGTTAAGTGCATCTGTCCCATATCTATCATAGGTAAGTCGCAAATGATCAGCTTGTAAGCCGCTTGATGCAAGGGTTTTAGTATTTGATTTTCAGATATGCTTATTGCGCATCAAACATTCATAATATTTCTTTTCGTTTCTTTTTTGTTCCAATTTCAGTATAACATCTTGCGCTGTGAACACTTTCAACTGTGCTGTTACATCCGTAATTTTGACAAAAAGCTGCGCTAGCATATGCACATCAGACACTGCATCATGTGCATTGTAATCTTGTTTTAAAAGTTTTTTAAGGATATATTCTTGCTTGTGTGAGGTCAATTCAGGATGTTTCTCCCTGAACAGTTTCAAGCTGCATGCAAAGCCATATATATTAAGTGAAACTGACTGTGCCTGACATGTGTTCATCAAAATTCTAGCATCAACTTGACGCTGGTAGTATATAGCAACTGAATGGATCTCCCTGTGTAAGATGTGGCGCAGCTACTTGTATAATACTGCTGTCCGTCGCTGCAAAATAAATATTATGAAACATGTCATTTCCAATAAAAATATATAATATTAATATAATCATCATTAATAAATAACCATTATAATTGTATGGATTTCCATATAATTCAAACCGGATTTCAAATTCAGTTACATGTATTTTCAATGTTTGTAAGAGTAATTACCTAATCCATTAGTCTCAAGATCAAGAATGATGTAGTCCCTTAATCCAGATTCCTCGCTGTACTCGTATCTCCTCTGTGTTGATAGCGGTGGAGGTATGACTTCAATGTCAGCATCTCCGATTTCTGAGGTTTCTATTCCACTTTGGTATGTTTTACCTTCATCAACTTCCCTGGTAAAGTCACTGGACGATCTTTCTTCCTGTCAAATTGACATAGGTACTGTATATGTGACGCATCATGCGAAAAAGGGTCTTGGACATATGCAGACAGTGAAGCTCCAAGATCAGCCTGCGCCGTCTGATCTGAGATCTACACTGTTCGCTGACCAGTTAATGATACCCTATTTTACAGAATAGCGGTTAGTGAAACACTCAGGTCAAACTGCGGGGATGCGAAAGCTGATCTGGAGCTACACTATCCGCATATATCAGAAGACAGATTTTCACGTGTCACATCACATATAATTATATATATATAACATGCATGCATGCGTGCGTGCGTGAGAGCAAAACAATTTCGGTTTCGGACTTATAACTGTTTTAGTTTAGTGTTGAGACACCCGACTTTACTTTTATTTATCATGCAACGTCACGAAATACAGTCACTTCTTACTAGCATAATATTTTCCACGTCGACGCTGTATTTTGTGAGGTATAGTGCATTTGTACTGACCCCACTGGAATGCAAGTTTTGTTCAGCCAATAGGAGGAAAACAGAAGGACGAAAAAGGCATTATTAAACCTAAACATCAAATTAACATATTTGCTCACCTTTGTCTCAACTATTTGTCCATATAAAAGGATTAAATAAAGTTTGTTTATGTTGTAAAAGTCGATGACGTCACTGCATGCCAACATGACGTCACGTAATACGTACTTGCATGTATTTTCATTCAGGGGACGAAACCGCTTTAGAATTTTTTCTTTTTCTTCATTTTCTCTTTTTTTCTTGGAGTTGCATGATAAAAGAATTACTATGCTAGTAGGTTGGAAGTTCAGCTGTATTTTGGCTCGTCAGAAAAGTAGTTAAATGCTCGCCAAGGCTCGCATTTAACAACTTTTCTAACTCACCAAAATACAGCTGAACTTCCAACCTACTAGCATAGTAATTCTTATATATGTACATATTTATATATATTACTTTAAAAATATCAACATTAAAATTATCGCTAATGAATCGTAATTTCACCGACCTTCTGTTCGAGGCGTCATTTCTTTTCCGTGGTGCTTTTTTGTCTATTAAAGTTTCTTGCCTTTTGTTCATCCAGAGCGGACACTCTGTATATCGCCCTGAGGATAAACAGTGAGAAGTCTTTACCTGTAAACAGAAAACATTAATAAAATGGTTAGCTTTAGCCGTATCATTTTATGTAGACAGGGTAGATGAAGATCATATTAAATGCCACCAGGTACACGCTATTACATGTACCTTTATTAATATTACATAAGGAGCTATATGTTATCTATGTTTGTTTACATTTACAACATCGGTAATTGTCCAAATAATCCACTACATTATTTTAACTTATATTAATAAGGTATAAATTTCACAAAGCATCCAGAGGTTTAGGTCATTGACATGTAACCACTCGGCCCCTCACCGCTAGTGTTTGAGTTCCGGTTTGTGGCACAAACCTTAATGTGGGGAGATCATACAGCTGACCTATTCCGATATTCGTAATTATTGGGTCTTCCTTCAACTGTTGGACGTCGATATACTGACCATATCTGAGTCGCTGCAGTGTAATTTGAAAAACAAACAAACAAACAATCATAGTAAAATACCTTCTCAATGTATCCGTGTCTGTCTTCTTTTTTAGATACAGTTGCCGATATCCAGTAATCTAGACTCTCTGAACCTGGAGTTGGTAGATGATGCAGTGGCAAGTTTTTCAACCATGTTTTCATCAGTGTAGGAATCAAACATATTCAGCAAGTCTGTTTCCAAGTCTACAACAGTTAAATCATTTCCTTTTGGGAGATTCTTATGCTTGTACTTACTGCCCTCTTTAAAGGAGCGACACCAGCTTGGGTTGCACAAAGTGTGGTATCCATAACTATGTGGCACGATTGCTAAAATGTTCTTCCTCATTCCCTCTGTGTCATTTTTGTTCTGTGCAAAAGTATACTTGAAATTCTTTTTCAAATAATTTATGATTGAAACAGACAAGTCTTTGTTTTTGTTTTTCACACGGTAAAGTTCGTTGGTCATATTTTTCACAATATGATTTTTATCACTACACTTTACTAGATCAGGTAGAAAAGAAAGTTTCACACGACTAAATGTAGAAATGTCGTCATCCATCAATATTGTCTTAACCGGCAATTCTTCGTCCAAAACTTTATTCAAACATTTAACAGTAAGATGTGGCCCCATCGCATTTGATGACCCATTCCCATTCTTTCGACATAAATGTGCCTTCGCTCATTTTCCCTTTCTTTGTGATGACTTGCATATTCTGCAGCATTTCTTTGCGACCCCAAGACTCAGACATTTTCCATTTTGCTGTTCAACCATTGTGACATGCCCTGAAGAAGTAAAGTGAGTGTGAGAATACTTGCTGCAATAAGTGATTGTATTCATTTTCACCTAGTAATAGTCTACTTTCAGTCCGAAGGACCACTCAGCCGACTGTACATTTACTCCCCTGGTCATTGAGTCATTCGCCTACAATATTGAGCACTGCTAACATATGGTGCAATCATGCATCCGCAGTACCGGCTAGTGACCCTCACAGGTACCCATTTTCACACCTGGGTGGAGAGGAAGTGCGGATGGGAGACCCTGAAAAGCGTCTCTGATATTTCCGGGAGGGACTGGGATTTGAACTCCGGACGTCTTACCACTAGACCACCACACACAACATCTGTATTATGAACCATCTGATTGTATAAAATCAACTGAATATTCGCATGATTAAACGTGATCATCAGAACGCAACCGTGCACCTGGAAGAGAATAAAAACATCTATACTTGAATCATAATTACCCGATAAACTGTTGTTAATATTTCCCGTGCCTCTGCACTGCCATCCGCCGTCGCTTGATACTGTCGACAAGTTGTGACCAATGGGTCTGAAACATTTGGAACATCAAAGATGTAAGGTGATAAATATATAAGGTATTAGTAGTAGCACCTTCAGGATCATCAGCAACAGCAGTAGTAAACTTAATTGCAGTAATAGTAGTAGATGTAGGTGGCGGTGGTCTAGTGGAAACACGCTTGACTATCAATCAGGAGGTCCGGGGTTCAAATCCCGATCCCACCCGGAACTTTCAGAGACGCTATTCCGCGTCACCCACCCGCACATCCTCTCCACCCAGGGATAAAATGGGTACCTGTGAGGGTCACTTGCCGGTACAGCGGCTGCATGAGTGCGCCATTTGTTAGCAGTGCTCAATATTGTATCCAATGACTCAATGACCAGGGAAGTAAATGTACAGTCCGCTGAGCGGTCATTCGGACTGAAAGTAGACTATAACTAGGTACTTGACGTAGTGGCGGTATCATTATAATATAATAATTATTATTATTATTATAAGTAATAATCATGATAGTAATAGTAGAAGTAGTAGTTGTAGTAGTTGTAGTAGTAGTGGTGGTGGTAGGGGTAGTAGTAGTAGTAGTGAACAAAACAAGAGGGCCATTGGCCCTATATCGCTCACCTGAGTTACAGTAATATATTGACATGTTAATTTTTCAGTGGACAACATTTCTAGCAGATGAAATAAGTTTAGTGCACTGCTTTCACCCTTTCACTGCTGAATAAACTTGAACTGGATTCAGATCTAATACCAAGTGACTGGTTGACCAAGATCTAAACTGTTTACAACTTGTGCCATTTTTGCCTTAGCTCAAAATGCCTAAAACTGGTCTTTGAGAAATTCAAATGACTTCAATAAAGCTATGCAATTATACCTTGACCCAGGTATATAGGCAAATAAAGTGCTAGGCAGTACATAATGCCAGTTTTTGTGTGAAATGACCAATAAAAATATCTTTAAAAATCGTTTAACCCTTTCCCTCATATAAAGCTGTTTTTATGCATTAGCAAACAGAGTAGACCCAGATCAGACGACTCCTACGGAAGCTGTCTGATCTGGGTCTTCTCTGTTTCTTTTGACACAATATAGATCTGATTCTATAGTTTTTGTCAAAGCAAAAACTTCTCTTCAGAGAAATAATGTGTTTTACGCATTAAAAATAAGAGTAGACTAGATCAGACAGCTGCTATAGAAGCTGTCTGATCAGGGTCTGCTCTGTTTACATTTTACAAGATATAGATTTGATTTTACAGTTTTTATCAAAGCTAAAACTAAAATAACAATTTTTTAAGCATTAGCAAACAAGAGTAGTCCCAGATCAATTTTTGTCAAAGCAAACAGGTAAAGGGTTAATAGGTGTTTAGAAATAATTCTAGCTCTAGGTGTGAATATCTGATGATAAATCAATTAAACGGGTCATTAGTATTTTTAACAATTGAAATTGAGAAGAGTTACGTCTACTGTTATAATTAAGTTATATTTACTCAGTTATTTCATCAATATCATACAAGATTCAGACATTATAGGACTTTTTAATGTGTTGTCATCAAATTTTATAAAAAAAAAAAGTTATATCTAAGAAGCTTTTTTGGGCAGCAGACTTAATCCACAGTAGTAATTTTAACACCTATCATTGTTAGGGGGGCAAATGCATAATCATGTTTTCTTAAGAATTACCATGACTTATATCAGTTGGGCCATTGCATAATCATGTTTTCACAGTTTTCTTAATCATTACCATGACTTACATCAGTTGGGTTTGGACCCAGATCAAACGTCTAGATGATGATCATTTTCCTTGATTGGCTGAATAGGTGTTACTCTTAGCAAAGGATTTCCAATATCTCCCACATCTAATTTGAGAGACATTGGAAGACACCATGATAACATCTAGCTATCACTCACACTACACACTGGGGTTAATGGGTCAACATCCCTTTCAAAATGCCTTTAATGTTTCGTCTGTAACAAAAAGTTATTGTCATCTGCTTGAATTCTTAAAATAAACTTACTTTCATTTTTTTGCAAAAATATGGTTAAGATGACAAACAGTTTGGATCCTGATGAGATGCCGCAGTATGCGGCCTCTCATCTGGATCCAAACTGTTTGCATAGGTAATCACAGTTTCACCACTAGCATGCAAAGAGTTAAGAGTCATGCATTGACCTAGAGAGATTTAACTGCCCAGCGCTGTAACCTTTGAACTGCAGTTTAGGATCTGAAGAACCCTTATTTAACCCTTAATTTCCCTCATATAAACTTGTTTTCATGCATCTGCAAACAGAGTAGACCCAGATAAGGTGGCTCCTATAGGATCAGGGTCTGCTGTTTGCTAATGGAATTTGATAGATCTATGCCTTCTAAAACATCTACACTGATTCACCTTCAACATTTTATTATAAATAGTTATAAATAGAATCACTAATCTGAAGGTACTAGAACTCCAATGCAGTTATCTCCCTTTGACCCTTATGGCTATGTTGATGGGACAAGGGAAATAACTGTGAGGAAATTACCTTTTAAGTGTTACAGATTCTGATGTTAAGTAGCATAAAACCCCAGGGTGAGACCATTTTTGGCCCAGGGGTCATTATTTGAACACACCTGGTAGTGGTATATAAGGTGATGCTTCATACCAAATATCTTAGCTCTAGATTATGTGGTTTCAGACAAAAAGATTTTTAAAGGTTTCCCTTTATAAGTCATGTAAAAACTACAAGCCATTTTTGGCCCGGGGGGTCATCATTTTAACAAACTTGGTAAAGGACCATTAGATGATGCTATATACCAAATATCAAAGCTCTAGAAATTGTGGTTTCAGAGAAGAAGATTTTTAAAGATTTAAAAAAAAACCCTGTAAAAGTAGTGGGGCGGGGCCATTTTTTGCCCGGGGGTCATGATTTGAACAAACCTGATAGAGGACACCCTAAGGTACATTTCTGTGAAATTTGGTTGAAATCCTCCCAGTGCTTTAGGAGAAGAAGTCATTTGAAATAAAAGTGAACGGACAGACAGACGGACGGATGGACAGACGGATAGACGGACAGACGGACGACGGACGACAGGCGGTCACAATAGCTCACCTTGAGCCTTTGGCTCAGGTGAGCTAAAAATGTAACAGTACGTGCGTGCGATCGTCATGTGTGGACGCAAGACATGCCTTTTCTTCACGAATCGCCTAATTACTTAACTCTTCAGCTACTGCCTCCATTGTTGATCCTATCTCCCGCTCTCGACGCTTCAGTGTTCAATGGTGAACCGTCGGTAAATTTAGCTCTGCAAGCATGTTGTTTACTTGTGTTTCACTCACACCCGCATTCAACATGGCTTAAACAATGAGAACAGTTTGAGGCTGAGATATATTTTGTTAAACGCTACAAAGTTATCATAGACCTACTTCCAACAAATGTAGTACAGAAGGAAAAGTATGCACTAGAATAATTTACTAACGACCCAGCTAACCGGGTAGCTGGTTCTAACCAATATACACTGAACAAGGTCCGCTTGATATATATATGTCACAGTAGAAATTGCGATTCAGGACAATCGTCGATTCTCCTAGGACAAATAGCGATTGTAATCTCTCCTAGGACAGACTTCGATCAAATTTTAAAAGTAGCTTGGATCCAGAAGGTTTATGCTCATTTGCTTGTATATTTTCTATGTGTCCTGTGTCTTGCTGCATTTGTCTTCCGTCAGTGAACATTCACAACGTAATAAATTATTTTATGAATGCCTATCAGGGAATGGGTTAATATGTGAATTTATACATAATCAACTAATTAAACTTATTATAAATAAATATATATATATCAATATGAACGTAAAGTAACAAAAGGTAAAGAAATGCGCATGGCGCGTGGTTCGAGCCCATGACCCTTGTAACACTAGCACAGTGCTCCATTGACTAAGCTAACCGGACGGCTGGTTCTAGCCCACACACAATACAAACATATCGTTTTATCGATAATAATCGCCAATTAAATAAATATGTTATTAATGGATAAAATTAAAGATAAAATTAACATTTAATGTCATTATTTAAACATAGCATAAATAAATTGAAGAGATTATAAAGTAGATCTAATTCATACCTGCTGCAAGTTTTGTATTTACATCAAAGCATTTTCTCGGTCCTTCTTGCCATCAGTTAGCCAAGTGCCTTTTCCAGGTAGGAACTTTGTTTATCATTTCACATTAGAGGCACTTTACTCCTATCACCAATCCCAATCCATGAATAGCTTCATTAACTGAGTCTAAAATGTTCAGTCTTTGGTTGCATCTTGAGCATGCATTTAAGTTTTCAAAGAGCACATCAAATTCCACTATTCTTCGCCCTAACAATAATTGATTCTCTTTACTATCTGGAAGCACACTCAAATTGATAAATCGGTTGACTTTAGCTTTCGATCCAAAACACCACGAGTACCCATTTTGCATTAGGATTGAACCAAACGTGGATGACGTCACTTTAACTGTTGCTTTAATGTTGTTTTCTTCTTTTAATTGAACCTCGAGTTTTTTCCCAACAAAATAATGCATTAAATGATGTTAGCAGAAAAAAATGAAAATAATTGCTCTCATCTTTCATGTCCATTGGGTTTTCAATATGACATTATACACTCCTTTGTAAAATATTTGGCAGGAAAACGTTTGACACCCTATTAATTGAGTATAATTATGTTCTTATGTATTTCAAAGCAGAACTTTTATTTATTGTTTTAGATCTACTTCTTATTCTTTTAAATCAAGTCATATCTTCTCACGAAGACATATATATTTTAACGTCGCGTTGACGTCGAGTATGATGACGAGGTAACCTAGCAAAATCACTCGTAGCGAAAAAATGAACTCGAATAGGTATTGGTTTTTTCACTTGTTTCTGTTAAGAAATGAACAGAGTATGACATAATTTTTTTTATTAACTTTCACCGTCTAGTTTTTTTTTTAATTCGATGAAATAGCGAAAAACCTCAAAAATTAGAATGCGTAAAAATGGGTTTTTTAACTTTCAACTCTTGACTGAACAAAAGTGTTACGCTTGTAAAACATATATCGCATATCATATTGAAGAACTTTTTTTTTTCTTCAAAACAGTTTTCGAATCATTCAAAAAAGCAACGGCATTTGTAAATAAATAACGAAATACGCAAGCACATGTGAATTGCTTAGATGGCACCAGAGGGCGCTTTTGACGTCATATATTGCAAAGCAACCAACATCAAATTTAAAATGAACGTCGTCGCAGTTGTGTGGACGGTAACTTTCTGAATACCTGGACCAAATTTGATGTTGATTGGACAAACTTCGATTTTTGCCGAGCAACAGCTTGAACTACCTTAAGACACTTAATCTGACCAATGAAGATTGGGCTTAACATGTTACCTCTAGAATGATTTTTCTAAGATTTGACCTACTTTTTGATCCCATCCCACCAATGATCAAACTAAACCTTGATATCATCAAGACACACATTCTGAGCAAGTTTGAGGAGTGAGTGAGTGAGCTGAGCTTTAGGTCTGACCAATAGTATTTCAGTTATTTGCAGACAGCACCCGCTTGAGACAAGTTATAGTGTTGCCTCACTGGAATGTCCCTGCCTCCGGAACATGGCAAGGGCATCCTACAAAGTCACATCGTCATGACACCGGGCCGACCAGTCCTAGAACTACCATTTTAATGTCGAGCGTAGACAAGGGAGCTACTAGTACCAACTTTTAATGAATTTAGGTCTGTCGCGGCCGGGGATCGAACCAACGACCTTCCGTATCGCAGGCAGATGCTCTACCACTGAGCCACGCGGCCGGTGCAAGTTTGAGGAAGAATGGACTAAACATGTGACAGCTGGAGTGTAAAATTTTACGAAGATATGATGTAGTGACCTAGTTTTTGACCCCACATGACCCATTTTAAACTCGTCCAAGATTTTAACAAGACAATCATCCTGTCTAAGTTTCATGAAGATTGGACAAAAAATGTGACCACTAGAATGTTCACAAGGATTTTCTACTGTTTGACCTAGTGACCTAGTATTTGACCCAACATGACCCACTTTCAACCTTGTCTGAGATTTTATCAAAAACAATCATTCTGTTAAAGTTTCATGAAGATTCAGCTAAAAATGTGACCTCTAGAGTGTTCACAAGGTTGTCCTACTATCTGACCCAACGTGACCCACTTTCAAACTCATCCGAGATTTTATCATTACAATCATTTTGATAAAGTTTCATGAAGATTCGGCTACAAATGTGACCTTTAGAGTGTTCACAAGGTTTTTCTATCTGACCTAGTGATCTAGTTTTTAACCCCACATGACCACTTTCAAACTCGTCTGAGACAATTAAGACAATCATTCTAAGTTCCATGATGATCGGACAAACAATGTGACCACAAGAGTATTCACAATGTTTCTCTACTGTTAGACCTAGTGACCTAGTATTTGATCCAACATGACCCACTTTCAACCTTGTCTGAGATTTTATCAAAACAATCATTCTGTTAAAGATCATGAAGATTCAGCTAAAATGTGACCTCTAGAGTGTTCACAAGGTTTTCCTACTATCTGACCTAGTGACCTAGTTTTCGATCTCACGTCACCCACTTTCGAACTCGTCCGAGATTTTATCAAGACAATCATTCTGATTAAGGTTCATGAAGATTGGACTAAAACTAGAGTTTGTTTTTTTGAAAAACACATGTCTCCCCCAGGTACCCCGCCCCGCACCCATAAGAGGAATGTATGTTGTAACCAAGAGTTGCATTTTAACAACTGTTATGATAATCAAGCTTAATTCAAAATCACATGACCACCTTCACATATAGATTTCACATATAGATATAGATTGGTTGTGTGTCACTTATAGATACATATAGATTGGTTATGCATCACATATAGATTGGTTATCTGTAAACTTTTGTAGACATCTATAAACACTAGTTTTCCCTATAAATGTCATATTTGAAAAAAATCCAAACTTCTGTCAAAATTGTTGCAGCCTATATTCCAATCCACATGACATCCTGACATATAGCTGGTTCATATGTAAAAGTTTGAATCAAAACTCTTACATAGTATAGGAGGAGTTAGCTGCACAAGACATTTTCGCTATTACTCTATTTAAGGAAAAACTCCAAAGGGTCATAACTTTTGTCAAAATTGTTGCAGTCAAAATTCCAAACCACATGACCACCCTCACATATAGCTGGTTCATATGTAAAAGTTTATAGTAAATCCCTCAAATAGTGTAGGAGTAGTTAGCTGCACAAGATTGTTTCGTTATATATTCTATATAAGGAAAAACTACAAAGGGCCATAACATCTGTCAAAATTGTTGCAGCTAAAATTCCAAACCACATAACCATCCTTAACTTATAGCTGGTTCATATATAAAAGTTTAAAGGAAATCCCTCTAATAGTGTAGGAGGAGTTAGCTGCACAAGAATTTTAACAGACAGACAGACGGATGGACGGACGGATGGACAGACAGAAAGCACAACATCAATATGTCTCCCTCCCCTAAAGGGGGGAGACATAATTGTGACCACTAGAGTGTTTACAACCAAATTGTTGACGATCCACGATGGACAGACGGACGACGCACAATGCACGACCGACGCAAGACATTCAAGTCTACTAAAAACTCACCCTGAGCTTTGCTCACGTGAACTAAAAAAGATAACGACAGACGACAGACACAGAGCGATCACAAAAGAGCACCTTTGCATTTGTGTTAGGTGAACTAAAAATACACACAAGCAAAAAAATGCGGAAACCGTATTAAAGCCGAATTTTTGTGTGTCGACCTTGACCCTATTTCATGTATCCTTGTATCAACTGAAAGGCCTTTACCCAAGCTATCTGCATACTAAATATAAATTGTCTAGCCCATGTAGTTCAGACGTTATACCAATATCTTAATGACAGCCAATATTTCAAAATAGTGACCATGACCTGATTTCAGGTATCTTAATGTCATCCATAAGGTCCTTACCAACGCTATATGAACATCAAAGGTGAATTGCCTAGCACTCGTGGGTCAGAAGTTAAAGCAAAATGTTAAGGTTTATTAAAAACAGTCAAGTTTTTTTTCAAAATAGTGGCCTTGACCTTGACCCAATTTCATGTATCATTGCATCAATTGAAAGGCCTTCACCAAAGCTATCTCCATAACATATATGAATTATCTAGCATATGAGGTTCAGCAGTTAAGAACAAATGTTGAAGCTATTCAATGACGGCCAACTTGTCGAAATAGTGTCCTTGGTCTTGACCTAATATCTTTATATCAACTGAAAGGCCTTTACCAAACCATTTTTATACCAAAGATGAATTGCCTAGCATTTGTAGCTCAGAACTTATAGCAATGTTAAAGTTTGTTAAAAACGGCAAGATTTTCGAAACTGTGACATTGACCTTCACCTGATTTCACGTAGCCTCGTATCAAGTGAAAGGCCTTCACCCAAGCTATCTGCATACCAAATATGAATGGTCTAGCTTAAGTAATTAAGAAGTTAAAGCAATGTTAGGGTATTGTTAATGACAGCAAAGTTTTTTGGAATAGTGACCTTGACCTTGACCTGATTTCAGGTATCCTTGTATCAAGTGAAAACTCTTTACCCAAGCTATCAGTATACAAATTATGAATTGCAGTTTAGATGTTATAGCAATGTTAAAGTTTGTTAAAAAGGCAAAGTTTTCGACAAAGTGACGTTGACCTTGACCTGATTTCATGTATCCTTGTATCAAGTGAAAGGCCTTCACCCAAGCTATCTGCATACCAAATGCGAATGATCTAGTTTTAGTATATCAGAAGTTCTAAGCAATGTAAAAGTTTTGTTAAAAACAGCAAGGTTTTTGAAATAGTAACCTTGACCTTGACCTGATTTCATGAATCCTTACATCATTTGAAAGGCCTTTACCCAAGCTATCTGCATATGAATGGTCTAGCTTCAGTAATTCAGAAGTTCTAAGCAATGTTAAAGTTTTGTTAACAATTGCAAAGTTTTTGAAATAGTGACCTTGACCGTGACCTGATTTCATGTGTCCTTGCATGAAGTGAAAAGCCTTCACCCAAGCTATCTGTATACCAAAGATAAATTACCTAGCATTTGTAGTTAAGTTGTCATAGCAATGTTAAAATTGTTTAAAATGTATCAAGTGAAAGGCCTTCACCCAAGCAATCTGCATAGCAAATATTTATGCTCTAGCTTAAGTAATTCAGAAGTTATAAGCAATGTTAAAGTTTTGTAAACAACAGCAAAGTTTTGGAAATAGAGACCTTGACCTTGACCGGATTTCATATATCCTTTATCAAATGAAAGGCCTTTGCCCATGATATATGTATACCAAAGATGAATAGCCTAGCATTTGTAGTTTAAAAGTTATAGCAATGTTAAAGTTTGTTAAAAACAGAAAAGTTTTCAAAATAGTGACCTTGACCTGATTTCATGTATCCTTGTATCAAGTGAAAGACCTTCACCAAAGCTGTCTGCATACCAAATATGAATGGTCTAGCTTAAGAAATTCAGAAGTTAAAAGCAATGTTAAAGTTTTGTTAACGACGGCACGCCGCCCGCTTGCCCGACCACCCGCCTACCCAAGCTCGCCCAACCGCTCGGTTTTCGCCAAACTATCAGCCGAGATTATTCTCTAAAAATCCGGCAAAAAATTCAATGGGAAATAATTCTGCAATGCCTGGCGTTCTGGCGCTAATAACATGAATGTTGTCTCTTGCAAATCTACTGTTCTTGATATTATGTATGCCAAATATAAATGCAATAAGTTTCTAATTGAAGAAAGAATTCATGACACCAGCAGTTAATATCAAATGCAGATGCATGAACAAACCAACTGCCCATCCGCCAGATTGACCAACCTGCTGCCAGGTCGATTCCAGTACACCCCCTAAAACTTTGTTTGCCGGAGTATAATTATCCCATCAGCTCCAATTTGCAAAGCTAGACAAAAGGAACTAGAACTATCACTAAAGGTGATTGATACCCCCATCCACCACCTTGTCAAAAGATCCAATGACTTCAATACAAAAGGCAATAGCTCAATAATCCTTTAATCCACACTTGTGGAAATAAAATTTTTAAAGACTAGTCAAGGAATGACTCACATCAAAATTATGTCACACACATCTACAAATCATTATAAATGCCTATGTAAAATTTGAGGTCCAATGGTGAAGAAATGTAGAAGTAGTACTTGAGAAGTTATGCTCTGGACAAAAATATACTTATGCAAAGTAACAAAGGGGAATAAATCCCTCAAAAACGAATTTAGAGTTACAGTCCTTGTTGACTGCACATCCTCTCATCACCCTCTATCCAAATACACAGTTTCATAGTTGTACCTACAAAACTTGAGAAGTTATGCTCCAGACAAAAAATTGCTTCTGAAAAGTAACAAAGGGGAATAACTCCCTTAAAATTAATTTAATTTAGATTTACAACCTTTGATGACTGCACATCCTCTTATCACCCTCATAATGTGTACCGCGTTTGAAGAAAATATCATAAACAGGTTTCAAGAAAATGGCATGTGCCAAAAATATGTCCCAATTAAGAGACAAAATATGAAGTTAAAAACGGGCATATTTCTGTCAAATCTTGTGCAAGAGTTATGAAACATGGAGAAGATTGCCCTCACAAACATTGATACTATGTATTAAGTTTGAAGGTGGTATCATAAATAGTTTTTAAGAATAAAGCAAATGTCCCGGAAAAACCCAATTAAGGGACAAAATATGAAGATAACAAGATCTGTTTGTGAAACACTATGCCCCCTCGATATGATATTTGACCCTGAAGGATGACCTTGATCTTGACATGTCACCCCTCAAACTGTGCAGCTTCATGGGGTACACATGCATACCAAATATCAAGTCTGTATCTCTACTGGTTCAAAAGTTATGGCCAATGTTAATGTTGGTGACCTTTGACCTTCAAAGATGACCTTGACCTTGACATGTCACCCCTCAAACTGTGCAGCCAAATGAGAAACACATGTTTACCAACTATCAAGTCTGTACTCTACTGGTTCAAAAGTTATGGCCAATGTTAAAGTCGGTGACCTTTGACCCTGAAAGATGACCTTTACCTTGACATGTCACCCCCAAACTGCAGCTTCATGAGATACACATGTATACCAAATGTCAAGTCTGTATCTCTACTGGTTCAAAAGTTATGGCCAATGTTAAAGTCGGTGACCTTTGAACCTGAAAGATGACCTTGACCTTGACATGTCACCCCAAACTGTGCAGCTTCATGAGATACACATGCATACCAAATGTCAAGTCTGTATCTACAGGTTCAAAAGTTATGGCCAATGTTAAAGTCGGTGACCTTTGATCCTAAAAGATGACCTTTACCTTGACATGCTGCCCCTCAAAATGTGCAGCTTCATGAGATATACATGCATACCAAATATCAAGACTCTATCTCTATTATGGCCAATTTGAAGTTGGTGACCTTTGACCCAGAAAATGACCTTGACATGTCATCCCTCAAACTGTGCAGCTTTACGAGATACACAAGTATGCCACATATCAAGTCTCTATCTGTACTGGTTCAAAAGTTATGGCCAATGTTAAAGTCGGTGATTTGACCCATATGTTTGACCTCTGACCTTTAAGGATGACCTTGACCTTGACATGTCACCCCTCAAAATGTGCGGCTTTATGAGATACATATGCATGCTAAATATCAAGTCTATATCTGTACTGGCTCAAAAGTTATGACCAATGTTAAAGTTACAGACAAACAAACAGACAATTTGACCTCTGACCCTAAAGAATGACCTTGACCTTGAAGGATGACCTTGACATGTCACCCCTCAAAATGTGCAACTTCGTGAGATACATATGCATGCGAAATATCAAGTCTCTATCTCTACTGGCTCAAAATTTATGACCAATGTTAAAGTTGCGTTAAAGTTACAGACAAAGAAACAGACAATTTGACCTTTGACCCTATAGGATGACCTTGACCTTCACATGTCACCCCACAAAATGTGCAGCTTTATAAGATACACAAGCATGCCAAATATCAAGTCTCTATCTGTACTGGCCCAAAAGTTATGGCCAATGTTAAAGTCGGTGATTTGACCCATATATTTGACCTCTGACCTTGAAGGATGACGTTGACCTTGACATGTTACCCCTCAAAATGTGCGGCTTTATGAGATACATATGCATGCCAAATATCAAGTCTCTATCTGTACTGGCTCAAAAGTTATGACCAATGTTAAAGTTGCTGACAAACAAACAAACAGACAAACGGACAGACAGGGCAAAAACAATATGCCCCCCGATTAGATCTGGGGGGCATAAAAAGGGGCATAATTCTGCAAAATTTTGTGCAAGAGATATGAAGCATGGAGAAGATTGTCCCCACATAACACTGATACTATGTATTAAGTTTGATGGTGGTATCATAAATAGTTTTCAAGAAAAAAGCAAATGTCCCGGAAAAACGTGAGTCAGTGACGTACGGACGGACGGACGGACGGACGGACAAGGTGATTCCTATACAGCCACCACCACAGGTGGCCGGGGTATAATGCTAGCAAATTCAGAGACTCATAGCATTGAATCAGGATCACAATTACTGGCAAAATTATGGGAGATTTGGACATATTTACATGTAGAATGGCATCAGACCGACATGTTGACTGAAGTGACTGCATTGGCACTGGTTTATTGACAGAAACGTTGTCCCCACCCTGAACAAGGCTGTTAAAATCTAACGACATTTTTGCTGCTTTTGGTTCGCTTGCTTCACTGTCATATTCGCTTGGTTTGTAAGGACTCAGATTCTTCCTTGAAACAGCTCCTTCTACATAGTCCGAAAAGTGAAAAAATATGCATTTCAGAAAACATGTTCCTTGTGGCGTGTGTCCAATTTGTACACATGAAGACTTTAAAACATATATTGATCACAAATTTGGCATTTTGAAAAGGGTTAAGTTTTTCCCTGTTCAATATTCATATAAGAAATAATGACATCATGAATATTTTGTTAGCAGAACTTTTATAATGGTACACTTTTATGACGTAGAAATTGTAGAATCAGATTATCTATATAATTCTATAAGCAAACAGAGCAGACCCTGATCAGACGGCTCCTGTAGGAGACGTCTGATATAGATCTCCTCTGTTTGCAAAGGTGTTACAGGGCATTTTTATGAAGAAAGGGTTAAGATTTACACAGGAACATATCATGGTTCGAACTGTTTACTTGTACCTATCCAACAGCTTCGTATATGAACCTATGTATATATATTCCATGGACAACTGAATTCCAGTATGTGTATATACATATATCTTCTCTCTGCCAGTTAACAGTTTTAGATTTTGATTGTGATCTGTATACATTGTGATAAATGTGCAATAACAGTATTAGATTTTGATTGTGATTTGTATGTACATTGTGATAAATGTGATTCTTTTAATTCTGGATGCAGTGGTCAGAAGTCAGCGGACAAGAGAAGTTTATTAGAATTCTTATGATTAAATATTTATAATATTTTCTGATATTTTTCGTTTACATAAAACATGAATATATAGTTATATACAAACCCGTGACAGTTTTTTCATGAACTTCCCCGTCTACAGCAGCTGTAAAAAAACAGGAATACATGTAAGTATCTTCAGACAAATCTATGTAAAAAGTACAGACCCAGATCTTATAGGGCATATTGATCAGGGCCTACACTATTTGTTAGTATGACAGTCTAATTAAAAGAAAATCTATTGTGTAGGCTTCCTTACAGGTAATATGTCTACAAATAATGTTTTACATTGCTACTTGCAATTTCTTGTTCTATAACAAAATATTAACAAGAGGGACATGATGGCCCTGATATTGCTCACCAGACAATCAGAGGAGATGATTTTCAAAGTTTGTATTATAATTATGTTTCTATAAAAAAAAACTTGCCACCCCTGGGGCGGGGCCAATTTTTACCCCAGGGACATAATTCATATAACTTTTATAAAGGACCAGAACATGATGCTATGTGCCAATATGAAAGCTGAGAACCTTCCATTTTCAAAGGAGAAGATTTTCGAAGTTTTCACCATATGTTTCTATAGAAAACAAGGCAACCCTGGGGTGTGGCCAATTTTGACCCCAAGGGCATAATTTATATAACTTACGAGTATGTAGAGGACCTGGACATTATGTTATGTGCCAAATATGAAAGCTAAGAACCTTCCAGTCTCAGAGGAGAGTATT
Organism: Azorinus chamasolen; assembly: GCA_963576725.1. Classification (NCBI taxonomy): domain Eukaryota; kingdom Metazoa; phylum Mollusca; class Bivalvia; order Cardiida; family Solecurtidae; genus Azorinus; species Azorinus chamasolen. The sequence continues at coordinate 31,170,272 of OY755238.1, read as the reverse complement.
TTCCAAGTTTTCACTATATAGTAGAACCTGTCTTAAGCGACCCTCAAAAATAGGTATAATTATGGGCCTATGAGGCAGGTGGTAGCTTAATGCAGGTCAAAAGTATTAGAGAAAGATCCTGAAGGAGATGTCTACATTACATTTGCCCTGTGTTAAGCAACCACCTGTTATTAAGACTATGTTCTATAAATTCATGGTCGCTTAAGACAGGTTATAATTATGTTTCTATTGAAAATTGGCCAACCCTGGGACGGGACCAGTTTTACCCCAGGGGCATAATTTATACAACTTTTTTAGAGGACCTGAACATGATGCTATGTTGCAAATATGAAAGCTGAGAACCTTCCAGTTTCAGAGGATAAGATTTTCAAAATTTCCACCATATGTTTCTAAAGAATCCTGGCCACCCCTGGGGGTCGGTACATTGTGACATGTGCAAAATATGAAAGCTGAGTACCTTACAGTTTCAGAGGAGAAGATTTTCAAATTTGTCACTATATGTTTCTATAGAACACAAGAGTGTCATGAGGCCCTGAACCTCTCACCTGAGATAACCCCAGGGGTGGGGCAATTTTTGACCCAGAATTACAACCTTGGTAAAGAACCAACATGCAAAGCTGCATGCCATTTATCAAAGGTCTAAGCCTTTAGGTTTCAGAGAAAAAGAATATTTTGTATTTCCCCATTAAAAACTGATAAGCCCCAGGGCAGAGCCAAATTTCGCCCCAGGGTCGGGGTCGTAAGTTGAACATTCGTGGCAGAGGAGAACAAAGCAATGCTACCTACCAAATATGGAAGGTATGGGCCTTATGGTTTCAGGAGCGAAGATTTTTTAAGGTTTTTCCTAAGTCTATGAAAAATTAATATGCTCCATGGCGGGGTCATTTTTTACCAAAGGGTCATAATTTGTACAATCTTGGTAGAGGACTATATGGTTAAGCTGCATTTCAAATATTAAAGGTATTGGCCTTAAGGTTTCAGAAAAGAAGAATTTTAAAGGTTTTCCTATACTCGATTCCAGAAAAATGTTTCTATGCGATTATCTCCCCTGACTATTCTTCGCGTCTGCCATTACACCACTGAACATATGTAGCCAGATTTCACTCAAGTCTGAAAGATTCACAAATTTTTTAACTGAATGTGATAAAAATGCCGTATTAACTGAGTGAAGGTAAGCAGTGTGTAGTCGTTGGATGTGTTAATAGCCAGAAAAAAACTACGAGTGGGAGAATTCATGTTGTGAAATACACAACATTGAACATAAAAACGTCCCCGTTTGGTGCCGTTCAAGCTACATTACATACAAGCGGATGAAGAAAAAATAAGAGCCTGGGTTAAAGCATTGAATCGAAAGGACTACAATGACAATGCAGCGTCACAAACTGTCGCAAGTTTATTAGCTATATTTTTAAGTTTTCTTCCTAAATCAGAATGCGCTTTAGAAGGTCAGGCATATTGGGCAAATTTCAGTTGGATACACCGGCACCGAATTACACAGAAAATGTATTAAATATCTAAACAAATATAAATTTATAGTTAGAATCAGTGTTCCGTTGACAAAAAGTTGTTTTATCATGTGTTTACGTGTGTGGTTTTTTTAAAAACAATTTCGGGGTGTGTGTGTGTGTGTGTGGGGGGGGGGGGGGGGGGGATATAGCTGTAGTATAAATGAAATTCCTTCATGGCTACTTGTAACTCGATTCCGGATTGGCATTTATATAGTGTTTAACAGTATATGGTTTAGGTACAATGAGAACTGAGCATAAACTGTATTAGATCTACTATCAAGATACAACATTAGATAAAAGAAACATGCATATCATGTGGTGTTGTGTCGTTGGTCATTTTGGACCAAACAAGCTATGAGATTAAAGTACATTTAAACAAGAGTTTTCAAAGGAACATATGTGTCTCTTTCTGGGAGAACTGTTAGAATAAAAAAAGTGTGACAGACAGACAGATGACGGAAAGGGGATCCCTAGGTGACACACTGCCTCTTGGCAGGTGACACAATAAATAAGAAATGTCGACACGACATCAAACCGGGTTTTCCTTCAGTATTAACTGGTGATTTCTAAGTTCAAAGGGGCATAACTCCCAGAACAAGAAATGCGTCACAGTACGTGACAAATGCCCCAAAGCAAAGCACTGACAATATGCGTTTTGTAAGCAGGCCTGCAATATGCAACTGCAAAATGAAAATAAAGATTGCATAGTAAGACCACAATTTGAACTCAAGTTACCCTAAATGACAATCCTTTTTTCATATTTGAGGTCAAAGGTCAAGGTCATGGCCACGACCTACAAAAAGTATGCAATATTCCAGCATCCGAAGATGAACTCATACACCATATTTAGTAATCCTAGCTGATTCGGTGTAGGGATGACAAGCTTTTTTGTAAATGAAGTCAAAAGTCAAAGTCATGGTCACACTGATCTTTAAATAGTATGTGACACTGCTATCCCAGGATCTACTCACAAACCATATTTGGTGATCCTAGCTGAAGTAGTGTAGAAGATATGCTCCGGACAAGCCTTTTTTTAAAATGAGGTCAAAGGTCAAGGTCATGGTCACATTAATCTATAACTAGTATGTGATTCCAAGACGAACTCACACACCATATTTGGTGAACCTAGCTGATTCAGTGTAGGAGGTAAACTCAAGACAATTTTTTTTGTCAAGGTCACACTGACCTACAAATAGTATGCAACACTCTGCAATCCTAAGATGTACTCACACACATCATATATGGTGATCTTAGCTGAATAATGTAGGAGATATGCTCAGGACAGGCTTTTTTTGGAAATGAGGTCAAGGTCACATTAAACTAAAATTAGTATGCAACACTCCGCCATCCCAAGACAAACTCACATGCTATATTTGGCGATCCAAGCTAATTCAGTAAAGGAGGTACATGCTTCGAACGAAATGTCTTTTGTAAATAAAGCCCAAGGTCAAGGTCACATTGACCTATAAATAGTATGCGACACTCTGCCATCCCAAGATGTACTCACACACAATATTTGGTGATCATAGTTGAAATGATGTAGGAGACATTTTCCGGACAAGCTTTTTTTGTAAATGAGGTCAAAGGTCAAAGTCACATTGACCTAAAAATAGTATGCAACATCCGCCATCCCAAGATGAACTCGCACACCATATTTGGTGTTCCTAGCTGATTCCGTATAGGAGGTATTCTCCGGACAAGTGTTTATGTAAATAAAGCCCAAGGTCAAGGTCACATTGACCTATAAAAAGTATGCGACACTCAGCCATCCCAAAATGTACTCACACACCACATTTGGTGATCCTAGCTGAAGTAGTATGGGAGATATGCTTCGGACAAGCTTTTCTTGCAAATGAGGTCAAAGTTCAAGGTCAAGGTCATATTGACCTAAAAATAGTATGTGACACTCCACCAACCAAAGATGAACTCACACACCATATTTGGTGATCCTAGCTGATTCCGTATAGGAGGTATGCTCCAAACAAGTGTTTTTGTAAATAAAGCCCAAGGTCAAGGTCACATTGACCTATAAATAGTATGTGACACTCCGCAATCCCAAAATGTACTCACACACCACATTTGGTGATCCTAGCTGAAGTAGTGTAGGAGATATGCTTCTGACAATTTTTTTTTGCAAATGAGGTCAAACTTCAAGGAAAGGTCACATTGACCTAAAAATAGTATGTGACACTCTCCAAACCCAAGATGAACTCACACACCATATTTGGTGATCCTAGCTGATTCCGTATAGGAGGTATGCTCCAGACAAGTGTTTTTGTAAAAAAACAAACCAAGGTCAAGGTCACATTGACCTATGAATAGTTTGCAACACTCCGCCATCCCAAAATGTACTCACACACCACATTTGGTGATCCTAGTTGAAGTAGTCTAGGAGATATGCTTCGGACAAGTTTTTTTGGCAAATGAGGTCAAAGGTCAAGGTCAAGGTCACATTGACCTAAAAAAAGGATGTGATACTCCGCCAACCCAAGATGAACTCACACACCATATTTGGTGATCCTAGCTGATTCTGTATAGGAGGTATGCGCCGGACAAATTTTTCTTGTAAATGAAGCCCAAGGTCAAGGTCACATTGACCTATAAATAGTATGCGACACTCCGCCATCCCAAGATGTACTAACACACCATATTTGGTTATCCTAGCTGAAGTAGCGTAGGAGAGATGCTCCTGACAAGCTTTTTTTGTAAATGAGGTCAAAGGTCAAGGTCACATTGACCTAACAAGAGTGCCAGTGGGCACAATATACGCCCGTCGAGGTTTTGTTCAACATAAACTGGGGTTAACGTATTTACTTACTCAAATTCTAGGTCCAATTAAGTGACCTTGACTTTGGATATACGAACCGTGACTTGGCAGGCTACTGTAGCATGTATTGATAAACATTGTGGTTAAATTTGAGAAGGATCCACCAAGTGTAATTTGAGTTAGAGATGTTACAGACAGACAAGTAGGTTAACATTTTTGCTAAACGCAAATTCTAAGTCCAATTGTGCGACCTTGACCTTGGATAAATGAACCGGGACTTGGCAGGCTACTGTAGCATGTCTAGATAAACATTGTGGTTAAATTTGGGAAGGCTCCACCAAGCAGAACTTGAGTTTGAGATGTTACAGACAGACGGGTAGGTTAACATTTTTGCTAAACGCAAATTCTAAGTCCAATTGTGCGACCTTGACCTTGGATAAACCAACCGGGACTTGGCAGGCTACTGTAGCATGTCTAGATAAACATTGTGGTTAAATTTGGGAAGGATCCACCAAGTGGAACTTGAGTTAGAGATGTTACAGACAGACGGGAAGGTCAACATTTTTGCTAAACGCAAATTCTAAGGCCAATTGTGCGACCTTGACCTTGGATAAACGAACCGGGACTTGGCAGGCTGCTGTAGCATTTCTAGATAAACATTGTGGTTAAATTTGGGAAGGGTCCGCCATGCAGAACTTGAGTTAGAGATGTTACAGACAAACGGGTGGTTCAACATTTTTGCTAAACGCAAATTCTAAGTCCAATTGTGCGACCTTGACCTTAGATAAACGAACCGGGACTTGGCAGGCTACTGTAGCATATCTAGATAAACATTGTGTTTAACTTTGGGAAGGTTCCACCAAGTGGAACTTGAGTTAGAGATGTTACAGACAGACGGGTAGGTCAACATTTTTGCTAAACGCAAATTCTAAGTCCAATTGTGCGACCTTGACCTTGGATAAACGAACCGGGACTTGGCAGGCTACTGTAGCATGTCTAGATAAACATTGTGGTTAAATTTGGGAAGGATCCGCCATGCGGAACTTGAGTTAGAGATGTTACAGACAGACGGGTGGGTCAACATTTTTGCTAAACGCAAATTCTAAGTCAAATTATGTGACCTTGACCTTGGATAAACGAACCGGGACTTAGCAGGCTACTGTAGCATGTCTAGATAAACATTGTGGTTAAATTTGAGAAGGATCCGCCATGCGGAACTTGAGTTACAGATGTTACAGACAGACGGGTAGGTCAACATTTTTGCTAAACGCTAATTCTAAGTCCAATTGTGCGACCTTGACCTTGTATAAACAAACCGGGACTTGGCGGGCTACTGTAGCATGTCTAGATAAATATTGTGGTTAAATTTAGGAAGGATCCACCAAGCGGAACTTGAGTTAGAGATGTTACAGACAAACGGGTAGGTTAACATTTTTGCTAAAATGCAAATTCTAAGTCCAATTGTGTGACCTTGACCTTGGATATACGAACCGGGACTTGGCAGGCTACTGAAGCATGTCTAGATAAACATTGTGGTTAAATTTGGGAAGGATCCACCACGGGGAACTTGAGTTAGAGATGTTACAGACGGACAGACAGACGGACAGCGCCATTCCATAATACGTCCCGTTTTTTCAAACGGGCGTATAAAAATAGTATGCGACACTCCGCCATCCCAAGATGAACTCACACACCATATTTGGTGATCCTAGCTGATTCCGTATAGGAGTTATGCTCCGGACAAGTTTTTCTTGTAAATTAAGCCCAAGGTCAAGGTCAAGGTCACAATAACCTATAAATAGTATGCGACACTCTGCCATCCCAAGATGTACTCACACACCATATTTGGTGATCCTAGCCAAAGTAGTGTAGGAGATATGCTTCGGACAAGCAAAATCTGTAAATCCAGTTAAAAATATACATGATTTTGACCTTTGACCTCTATGTATGACCTTGACCTTTCAGTTATTGACATGTTTTTTTATGCGACACGTCGTACCGTCTAGAGGAACATTTATGCCAAGTGATTTCACAATCCATCCATGGAGTTCTAAGTTACAGCCCGGACAAGACCGGACGGACGCACATATGGACTGACACATTTTTAAGTTCAAAGGGGCATAATTCCAATATTAGTGAAGCCAGAGTTATGGACCTTGTGCATGACACTTCCTCTTATCACGATCTATCTATGTTTGAAGTTTCAATCCAATGGCATGAGCCATTTAGGAGTTATCGTCCAGACAAAACTGGCAGCCGCCCGCTGATCGCCCGCCCGCCTTAAATAGCATTTCAATAACCGGAGTTTTCCGTGGAAAACCCGGTAAAACTAGAACTGTAAGCCAAAGGCTAACGAATACCCCCCCCCCCCCCCCCCCACCTGTCTGCTTGTCAGAACACCTATCATCAATCTGAACATATGTACATACAGAAACATGAAGAGATTTAAAAACAATACATGCCCCAACCTAATTTATGTAATAAAAATGAAGAATAATTCAGAGAAACAAGACCCTTTCATGAGGTTCAAGCATCATTTTGTTTATGAGTAAAATCCAAAGTTCTAAAGCTAGGTACCTTTTCAGAAAAACATTAAGTTCAAGGACAATAACTCTGACAAAAATTATTCAACCAGACCCATATTTGAACTTAAGCTGTACCTCATCTAGATTTAGCTCTATGTCAAATATGAAGTTAATATCTCTAACCACTTCCAAAGAAAGACCGGAAAATTGAAAATTTGACAAAAAATTAAAGTTCAAGGGCCATAACTCTGTCAAAAATTATTCAACCAGACTGAGATTGGGAATTAAGCTGTAATTCATCTAGAGTTAGCTTTATGCCAAATATAAAGTTAATATCTGCAGCCACTTCCAAAAAAAAGTCTGGAAAATCCCAAATTTGATGAAAAAATTAAAGTTCAAGGGCAATAACTCTGGAAATAATTATTCAACCTGGCTGAGATTGTAAGATAAGCTGTAACTTATCTAGAATTAGCTTTGTACTAAATATAGAGTTGATATCTCAAGTCACTTCCATAAAAAGTCCAGAAAACCGGAAAACATTGGTAGGGGACTAAAAAGGGGAGATAACTCCTGAAGGAGTGGTCCGATCATAATGGAAATATGCTGTGCACAGGTTTATATGGTCATATGGCTATACATGAACTTTCAACAAAATTGAAGCAAAACTGTAGAAAAAGAAGGCCGGACAACCTGATTCCAGTACATGTGTATACCCCCCCCAAACTTCGTTGTGAGGGGTATAAATAGAACCCTGTATATATAAGTCTATGTAAAACCGATAAGCCCCGGGTTGGGCCATTTTGGCCTGGGGTCATAATTTGAACAAATTTGGAAGAGAACTATTAAATAATGATATACCGGTTTACCAAATATCAAAGGTTTGGGCATTTTAGTTTCAGAGAAGAAGATTTTTAAAGATTTTCCTATATGAAAAACTGATAAGCCCCATAGCGGGGACATTTTTGGCCCTATGGTCATAACTTGAACAACCTTGGCAAAGGACCATTAGATATGATACACACCAAATATCAAAGGTTTGGACATTTTACTTTCAGAGAAGAAGAATTATAAAGATTTTCTTATGTAAAACTGATAAGCCACTGGGCGGGGCCATTTTGTGCATGTGAGTCATAATTTGTACAATCTTGGTAGAGGACAATTACATAATGATACAATCCAAATATCAAAGGTCTGGGCATTTAAGTTTCAGAAGAAGATTTTTAAAGATTTTCCTATCTAAAACTAATAAGCCCCTGGGCGGGCCATTTTGGCCCGGGGATCATAATTTCAACAATCTTGATAAAGGACCATTTAAGAAATGAATGACGTGCTTCCGGTGTTCATGAGGTTATGCAACGCATAGCTTTACGAGCAAAGTTAGTGAAGCCCAAAGGGCTTCACGTGAATCTTTGCTCGTAAAGCTATGCGTTGCATAACCCATGAACACCGGGAGCACGTCATTCATTTCTTATATTTATATTCCATGGTATTTCTTATATTTAAGAAATGAATGACGTGCTTCCGGTGTTCATGAGGTTATGCAACTTTCTTTTTAGAATAAGGTTATATAAGGACGTTGCAGGGCGAATGTAAATATTAGATAATGATACATACCAAATATCAAAGGTCTGGGCATATTCATTTCAGAGAAGATTTTTAAAGACTTTTCTGTGAATTAAAGATGTATGCTGCGCAAATTTCCACAAATTTTGCGTTTCGAACTGACGTAAGAATTGGAATCTATGTACCTTAACACTCATCTAACGCTAAACAGCACGGTCAGTAAGTGGTTGTTTGTGTCGAAACAACTAGAACAAGAGAGTCGTCACGGGTGACAAATGCCCCCAACTTAGTGTTTGACACCGAAATGCATTTTGGCGGAAAAGCAATACAATGTAATGCAGGTGTAACATGAAATTTTGATGCTGTTAAAAATGACACAGGAGTCTGTTCTTAACATTAGAAACAGAACTTTTGACGATTATGATGGCTAAGAAAAGAGCCAAGGGTCAAAACTTAGTTAAAAAGGACCCTAAGTCATTCTCAACATTAAAAAGGACCCTGGGTTGATTGTCAACGTTAAAAACAGATCCTGGGTAAATTCTTGACGTTTTTAAAAAAAGACACGGGGTCAAATTTCAATATTAAAAAAACATACTGTGTTGATTGTTACTGTTAAGTTGATTCTTAACGCTTAAGAAAGACCCTATGTCGATCCTTAGCGTTTAAAACATACCCTCAGTCAATTCTAAATGCATGGTCAAAGTTTCATGTAATACTGGCTCTTAGACAGCTGCAACAGAAGTTACCTAATATGGATCTACATTCTTTGCATAAGCATGTATAGCATCTGATTTAGGTAGTGTTGTAAGCAAGCAATGAAGACCCAGTAGTTCCTACAGGAGCTGTCTGATATGGGTCTATATTGTTATAATGCTGTAATTCATCTGAAAGTTCTGACACTGCAAGTATTTGAACAGCATGGCCTACCCATGTATGAATAGCATTTAGAGCTCTTTATAATGTCTGATTCATGCTAATGTAGTAGCAAACAGTGTAGAACCTGTAGTTTGATTTGGGTCTACACTGTTTGCCTAAGCATACCTGTCCAATACTTACAAATTACAAATTTGGAATCTGTAACTGATAAGGTATAGGAGATATGCTCCGGACAAGCCTCTAGTAAAATCAAGGTCAAAGGTCAAGGGCACATACGCGACACTCCGCCATCCCAAGATGAACTCACACATCAAATTTGGAATCCGTAGCTGGTAAGGTATAGGAGATATGCTCTGGACAAGCTTTTTGTATCTGATAAGGTATAAGAGATATGCTCCGGACTGTAAAATTGAGGTCAAAGGTCAAGGTCAAGGTCAGTGATCTGAAAATGGTACACGACTCTCCGCCATCCCAAGATGAACTCACAAACCAAATTTGGAATCCGTAGCTGGTAATTTTTTAAGGTATAGGAGAAATGCTCCGGACAAGCTTTGTGTAAAATCGAGGTCAAAGGTCAAGGTCAAGGTCATAGTGACCTGAAAGTGGTACGAGACACTTCGCCATCCCAAGTTGAACTCACACACCACATTTGGGATCCATACCTGGTAAGGTATAGGAGAATTGCTCCGGACAAGCTTTTTGTAAAATCGAGGTCAAAGGTCAAGTTCAAGGTCACAGTGACCTGAAAATGGTACGAGACACTCCGCCATCCCAAGATGAACTCACACACCAAATTTGGAATCCGTAGCTGGTAAGGTATAGGAGATATTCTCTGGACAACCTTTTTTGTAAAATCGAGGTCGAAGGTCAAGGTCACAGTGACCTGAAAATGGTATGCGACATTCCTCCATCCCAAGATGAACTCACACACCAAATTTGGAATCCGTAGCTGGTAAAGTATAGGAGATATACTCTGGACAAGTTTTTTGCAGCTGGTAAGGTATAAGCTTTTTGTAAAATCGAGGTCAAAGGTCAAGGTTACAGTGACCTGAAAATGATATGCGACACTCCCGTCATCCCAAGATGAACTCACATACCAAATTCTGGATCCGTAGCTGGTAAGGTATAGGAGATATGCTCCGGACAAGCTTTTTGTAAAATCGAGGTCAAAGGTCAAGGTCAAGGTCACAGTGACCTGAAAATGGTACGCGACACTCCTCCATCCCAAGATGAACTCACACACCAAATTTGGAATCTGTAGCTGGTAAAGTATAGGAGATATACTCCGGACAAGCTTTTTGCAGCTGGTAAGGTATAAGCTTTTTGTAAAAACGAGGTCAAAGGTCAAGGTCACAGTGACCTGAAAATGATATGGGACACTGCGTCATCCCAAGATGAACTCACATACCAAATTTGGAATCTGTAGCTGGTAAGGTATAGGAGATATGCTCCGGACAAGCTTTTTGTAAAATCGAGGTCAAAGGTCAAGGTCAAGGTCAGAGTGACCTGAAAATGGTACGCGACACTCCGCCATCTCAAGGTGATCTCACACACCAAATTTGAAATCCGTATCTGGTAAGGTATAGGAGATATGCTCTGGACAAGCTTTTTGTAAAATCGGTCAAAGGTCATGGTCAAGTTCACAGTGATCTGAAAATGGTATGCGACACTCCTCCATCCCAAGATGAACTCACACACCAAATTTGGAATCCTTAGCTGGTAAGGTATAGTTGATATACTCCGGACAAGCTTTTTGTAGCTGGTAAGGTATATGCTTTTTTTAAAATCGAGGTCAAAGGTCAAGGTCAAGGTCACAGTGACCTGGAAATGGTAACCAACACTCCGCCATCCCAAGATGAACTCACACACCTAATTTGGAATCTGTAGCTGGTAAGGTAAAGGAGATATGCTCCGGACAAGCTTTTTGTAAAACCGGTCAAAGGTCATGGTCAAGGTCACAGTGATCTGAAAATGGTACGCGACACTCCTCCATCCCAAGATGAAGTCACACACCAAATTTGGAATCCTTAGCTGGTAAGGTATAGGAGATATACTCCGGACAAGCTTTTTGTAGCTGGTAAGGTATAAGCTTTTTTTAAAAGCGAGGTGAAAGGCCAAGGTCAATGTCACAGTGACCTGGAAATGGTACGCGACACTCCCCCATCCCAAGATGAACTCACACACCAAATTTGGAATCTGTAGCTGGTAAGGTAAAGGAGATATGCTCCGGACAAGCTTTCTGTAAAATCGGTCAAAGGTCATGGTCAAGGTCACAGTGATCTGAAAATGGTACGCGACACTCCTCCATCCAAAGATGAACTCACACACCAAATTTGGAATTCTTAGCTGGTAAGGTATAGGAGATATACTCCGGACAAGCTTTTTGTAGCTGGTAAGGTATAAGCTTTTTTTTAAATCGAGGTCAAAGGTCAAGGTCAAGGTCACAGTGACCTGGAAATGGTACGCAACACTCCCCCATCCCAAGATGAACTCACACACCAAATTTGGAATCTGTAGCTGGTAAGGTAAAGGAGATATGCTCCGGACAAGCTTTTTGTAAAATTGAGGTCAAAGGTCAAGGTCACAGTGACATGAAAATGGTACGCGACACTCCGCCATCCCAAGATGAACTCACACACCAAATTTGGTATCCGTAGCTGATGTGACAAAGGAAATATACTCCGGACAAAAAGTACACACACCCACACACGCACGGTGCGATCACTATATGCCGCCAAAGCCTAGCTTTGGGGGCATAAAAATGAATTGTTACGGAAACCAGCGGAACAGCCTTCGCCATTGGCAGGAATCTGTCGTAAGATTCAAATTTACCAGAAAGAAATAATCATTCCATGTACCTGTATGAGTTAGCTCCCTTTGGCCGTTATATTTGATTGACACCATTGAACAGTATATTTAGCTTATTTGCATGAAAATTATATGTGGTAAGATGGGCAATATTGCCTTAATTTTCTGAATAAAATCCATTATGTAGGCCAAAAACCAGTGTCGGCCATTGTACATGTGGTAACAACCTAAGGCTAATTATATTCAAAGCGTTGTTCCGAAATAGAATCAGAGTCATTCAGAACTTGGCCGAAGATGTCCGCTGATTTCCGTACAAATCACCGTTTCTAAAAAGGAGGCTCCTTTTTAAGAATTTAGCAGTATTCGGATAGCAATAATATATATCCTGTCGGAAAATGGGTTGTAAGCATTATTTTCATTGTATGTATACCTGTATAGTTTCTGATGTTGATTGATTAATACGAAAAATGTGCATAATACATCTTTAAAAGTCATCTATACGGTCATGTCAGAAAAACTGGCTCCACAGCAAGGGGTATAATTGTAGCCAAAAATGTTCCTCCTAGCAACTGATGCTTCTGACAAAGTTTGGTTAAAATTGGGTGTGCAATTTCAAAGGAGATGACGTTTGAAAATGTGGCCGGACGGAGAATGGTCACAATAGCTCATCCTGAGCCTTCGGCTCGGGTGAGCTAACAAGGCACCCTTGGGGCAGGGTCAATTTTGACCCCAGGGACATAATTTATATAACTTTTGTAGAGAACCTACAGATGATGCTATGTGCCAAAGATGAAAGCTGAAAACCATGTAGATTCAGAGAAGATTCTTAAAAGTTCAAATTGTTGACGACTGACGACGCACGCCGAGGCACAACGGACATCTGGCGATCACAAAACTAAAACACACTTGAATTTTGTCTAAATATTGGAAAATAACACCGGCGACAATAATAGTTATGTAAGAAATAATGGTATCATGAATACTAGATTTATTTGTATAATGGCAAATGAAATGAGATTTTTGGTCATGGCAGAAACTGTAGAATCATATCTGTATAATTGCATAATGTAAAACTATGGGTCAATTCTGCTTGTAAAGGCTTTTATGGAATAAAGGAAAAATATTATCCTTTCCAATTATAAGTCAGTATTAATTATTACCACACACTACTATTTTTCATTCCACAAGCTACAACTTTTCTCCATTTTTACAGACTTTTTAAACATGACACATACTAGAAGCATTGCCTTTAACTTAGTAACTGTTGTCTGCAAAATTTGTGATCTACTGTAATCCTAAAAATATTAAAAACAACAGTTAGAGTATCAAAGCATGAAACGACAAGTTACTGTTTTTACAGGTAATCACAACATCATTTTAGTGTGCAATTATTATAAAAACATACTACAACATAGTGACGTCTTTGTAATAACCCCTCACTCCGTTACTGTAAGAAACATATTTGCAAACACAGTAGACCCAGGATCAGACTGGTCCTGTAAGATCTCTCTAATCAAGGGGTAATACAGACCTAATTTTACAGTTTTGTCAGGGCAAAACATTCTCTTATTCATATTTCACTATTTAATTTACATTAATTAGTATTCATGATGTCATTATTCTACATAAATATTCATGACACAAAGGGATAACTAAGTTATCATTATTTCAGTTTTTAAGAGGAGCACCCCGTGCAAGTGCCAACACTCATCTGTTCGATTGTAGGCTTTGTAATGGTTAACAAGTGTGTGAAGTTTCATAAGACTTGCATGAATAGTAAAGAAGTAATAACCAACATTTAAGTTTCCATACAAAGACAGTGCTGAAGACAATGACGACAATGCGGACACCAGTGTTACGACAATAACTTTCATAAAAGCAAGATGTGTTTCTGATACACTATGCCGCTCATTATCATCAATATTCATTTGATCCGTTATATGAACTTTGACCTTGATATATGACATTGACATTGACCTTAATAAGTCACTCCTAAAAATGCTTGCCTCCACAAGTTGCACATGCATATCAAGTTCGAAGTATGTATGTGCAATGGCTACAAAATTTGGGGAAAAACCAACCAACCAACAAATAGACAGACAGAGGGCGTGGTTCAAAAAAACATAGACAAGCTAAAAATGAGACAGTGTCTACCAAGGTAAGAATTTTTTCTCACAAACTAAATAGTGGAACAATAGTTTGGATCCTGGTGAGACTCTGGGTTGCGTGGGGACTCATCTGGATTCAAACTGTAATGATATGCAACAAGACTCTGAAGTTAAAAAAAACTTTTCCCTTGAGTCTTAGTCCATTCTCAAGCACATGATTAGATACATTTTATACTTAGCATAAAATCTGAGTAATCAGACACCTGAAAATGAACTCAAAATCAAACTCAGATGTTTGTAACTATATAACCATAGGACACGGACTATAACTTAACCTTTATCATGCAGAGCATGACATAACCATCATTTTCAAACAGCTTAGATCTAGATGAGATGCCAAGAAATGCAGTCTCATCAGTTTCAAGCTGTTTAACACTCAGTCAGTTGTTTCTCAAAAGCTTGAATGATTCAGAAGTAAGTTAAACTTGCTTCATATCAGACTCTGGGCAAATTAGAGCTCAGACTCTGAGCAGACATTATTGTTCAGCATGATAAGAGTTTAGTCTTACTGATTGCATATCACACTCAAGATGCCCAAGTTCACCTTCTGATCAATCATCCAACAAAGATTTAAGACTCTAGGTCAAACACTTTTGGAGTTACCAACAACAAAACTAGAATTATGTCCAATGGACATGATTGTATGCCCTTCCTCGGCTATTTTCACAAAGTAGCTCTGTAACATCGTGTTCTGACAAAAACTAGGACTATCACTAGTGATGAATATCCCAACATGACAGCCTTGATCACAAATCCAACCAAATGACAACAAGAGTACCGCATACGGTACATAATACGCCCACTTGCAAATTTCTCTGATTCAACATGCCTTATAAGTGTTGACATTTTCTAATCTGTGCTTCAGAATTAGATTTCCATATTAAGGTGATACTATTTTTTTAAAAAATGAAGTGAATATCTTATTAAATAAAAAAGTTACAGCTAATCCTCATTTTTGCAGATTTTTGTAAAGTGCAACGGCCATAACTCTGTAAAGACAAATTGAATGAACCTCAAAATATACTCAGCTTCAAATTTTGTTGCTTAAAGCATTTGTGTTAAGTTTCATTTATATCATTTTAATAGTTTTCCCAGAAAACAAAACACAAACTAAAAGTTGACTGACTAACAAAGCAACGAACACACTAAGTTCAAGGACCATAACTTTAGAATAAAATGACACATCAAACCCCCCAATATATCTGTGAAAAATCACATTAAGGTTTAACCATATAAAAAAAATTGAAGTAAATATCATTTCAAATGAAAAAGTTATGGACATCCTCATATTTGCATAAATTTGCATTATTTTTTAAGTGCAAGGGCCATAACTCCGAAACAACAAATCAAATGATCCCCAGAATAATTTAGCTTCAGGTCTTGATGCATTAAACTTGTGTATGAAGTTTCATTAATTTCTGTCAAACAATTTTGCCAGAAAACAGCGGACAAACTATTTCCATATATTTGCATTTTTTTGAAGTAAAAGGACCATAACTCCAAAACGACAAATCAAATGAACCTCAGAATCGACTCAGCATCAGATCTTGATGCATTAAACATTTTTGTGAAGTTTCATTAATATCTGTCAAACAGTTTTCCCAGAAAACGGCCGACAAACTATTTGCATATTTTTTAAGGATATGGGCCATAACTCTGAAATGAAAAATCAAATGAACCTCAGAATCAGCTCAGCTTCAGATCTTGATGCATTTAACATTTGTGTGTAGTTCAATTAATATCAGTCAAATAGTTTTCCCAGAAAACAGTAGACAAACTATTTGCATGTACTTGCATTATTTTTTAAGTAAAAGGGCCATAACTCCGAAACGACAAATCAAATGAATCTCAGAATCGACTCAGCTTCAGATCTTAATGCATTAAACATTTGTGTGAAGTTTCATTAATATCAGTCAAATAGTTTTCCCAGAAAACAGCGGACAAACTATTTGCATGTATTTGCATTATTTTTTAAGTAAAAGGGCCATAACTCCGAAACGACAAATCAAATGAACCTCAGAATCGACTCAGCTTCAGATCTTGATGCATTAAACATTTGTGTGAAGGTTCATTAATATCTCTCAAATAGTTTTCCAAGAAAACAGCGGACAAACTATTTACATATTTTTTAAGGACAAGGGCCATAACTCTGAAATGAAAAATCAAATGAACCTCAGAATCAACTCAGCTTCAGATCTTGATGCATTAAACATTTGTGTGAAGTTTCATTAATATCTGTCTAATAGTTTTCCCAGAAAACAGCGGACAAGCAAAATGTTGACGGACGGACGAACGAACGAACGAACGAACGAATGGACGGACGGACAGGGCCACGACAATATACGACCACCTTTATTAGGTGGGCGTATAAAAATACTCAAAGTGGGAGATAAATTTATGCAATGCCTGACACTGAACACATGAAACTAAACACATGCATTTTACACATTTACTATTTGTGGTTATTATATTCGGCAATTATCAATTCAATAACTTTCAAGTTGAAGAAAAAGTTTGTGACACCAGCTAAACATGTTTCATACCAAAATGACAAAAAATACTCAAAGTTTAAGGAAAGATCATTCTGCAATACCCCACACTAAACACGTGAGAACTGCGTCTTGCACATCTGCTATTCACGATTATTATGTATGCCAAATATGAACTCAATAAATTTCAAATGACTATTTTAACCAATTACCTCATATATATGCTTTTTAACACCTATGCAAAAAGAGTAGACCAAGATCAGACAGCTGATCAGGATACACTCTGTTTACATATGAAATAATATCGATTTGGTTCTAAAATTTGTACCATAGTCACAAATTCCCTTGTTCATATGTGATAATAAAAACTTATCCATTTAATACTCATGATGTCATTATTTCTTTCATGAATGTAATGGATTAAAACAGTAACTCAACCTTGGATTCTAGATTCCAGCTTGTGAAAAAGGATAAATGGCAGGTGGAAAGACAAGAGGTGAGGTAAAATGATTAGGCAAATGAAGATCTATTATCCACTGCCACTGATGAATTCAACCATACTACTTTTCTGGATGTCTTTGAGGAGAAGGTGGCGTTCTCTGGTCGGTCTCGTCGGTGTATGTTGTAACCCATCTCGTGTGGGAGCAGTTCAGTTGAGGAAACCTGGGCATTGAACAAAGTCTCAGTGCCAATTATCACATCTGGATCGCACTCTGTTAAAAGAGTCTCAAGAAGTTTCCCTTTCTTATGTAAACTTTGGAAATTCACATTTATGATCCGAAGCCGTTTAGTCTGTTTAAGTTTTTCTCACTTGCACTAGGGTACTTAGGATAGGATGTAACTACGCCTTTGTTTGAGATATTGAAGGTCGAGTCCAGAGGATATGTGCTGGTACTGCTCCTGGACGAGAATGAAAGGTAAGAAACACTATGAGAAACCGAAACACTCTTTGGGGGGCTATTTTTGTGCTACAGTCTGAATCTGGAATAGAATAAATGATAGTGGAGCAGTTCTGTTGATCACAAGATGGGCACTTCCAGTTTTCTGCATTTTTAACAAGCCTACTGAATTCTATGGTCGACATACCAAAACATGATTTGTGTAGTGACTTGTTTGGTGTGCGATAACATGGTTGTAGTGACTTTCCAGGTTATCAGACACACACACACACACAACACACACCACACACCACACACACACACACACACACACACACACACACACACACACACACACACACACACACATGCATACACATACATGTTTACTTTTCTATACTTTAGAGGTATAATTTCTACATCGACGTACCAAGGTCTACCTTTTCCATTCAAGATAGAGCAATAAGGTTTGCACATTTGTACAGTATAGAGGATGTAGATTATGAATCTAAGTAGATAATTCAAATTACTTAAATATTTCTTCTTCAACTTTTCACCAATATTGAGAGGTATTTACATATATGGTATGTCATTCAGAGGTAATTATCTCATTTGCATATTAGCACACAGCTACCTCGCTAAGTCTATGAATATTTTGATTGTCAGATAGCCAGGAGAAGGACTGATTTTATAGTATTTACTATGATATAAGTATTATAAGTATTATAAACGACAGTCAATTTATTCAATACTAGCATTTTTAAGAACAATTTGTTAATCTTTAGCATGAAGCGAGCGATTTTCATGGTAACCTATGTGAATACCACTGACCTAGATTATATGTCGGGTTCACTCAGCAGCCAGATCAGTGCCAATTTTTCTAATATTCCGGTATTGAAAAGAAACGGAAAAATGTTTATTATGAACATGGAGCCGGACTTGTTTATATCATATATCTATATCTGTACAATGTACAAGTCACAAAACATCATATTATCTTATAACATTTCATTACATAACCTGCGGCGTTGGAGTGCTTAAACAGTTCCGTGAATTAACCAATATGTATGTATTAGGGCATTTTAGTCAAACTAACAGACGTAATCCTGATAATGAATCTTAAATACGAAATTCCAACATTTTGTCAGATAGTGTGCTCCACAGTTTATCCAATTACAAATAATATTTGTATGTATGCAAATGACTGTAAGTGCTGTGAAAGAAAGAGCCTGGCGCGTTTGAGCTATGGTCTACGGTATCTTGAATGCACATTTCTTGTGACGTAACTCACATGCATAGCACGATTACCATAACCAGTATTACGATTGTATTCCGGACTTTATTTTGTTATAATATTTGTTTTTCATTATACCACTGAGTGGGAATAAAAAGAAGTATTTCTATCATATCAAGATGTCCAGCTAATTACAGGTGGCGGAAGATCCAGGAGTTTTTTCCGATTTACAGACAGAGCAAATTGCATTGTAAATAAATCAGTCTATAGACTCATTGATTGTTCCTCTCCACAGAAATCTTTAGTAAAAGGCGAAAGATTTATTCGTGGTCTGAAGAGAAACCAGAGATACACACACACACACCAAACCCACACACACACACCAAGGAGATGAAAATATCAAATACAAACAAACGCACTAGTACAAAGACACCAGACCACAAATGCAAGGGCGCTTACTCTGAACATCCAATAATACACACACATTGGACGAACCAATATTTGACAAGTGGACAGGGTACAAGAATTCAAAACAAACCGGAGCGAGATTGTTTTCACTCACCATTTCGTTTCCGAGCCATTTGATTTCAAACCTGTCCACTTTGGACCATACTGGAGTGAGGATGTTCTCACTTACCTTGCAATGTTCAATTAAATTGGGTCTTCGTGACCTATCTGGGTTAAAACAGGGAAGTAGGGCCAATCCTACCACCAAAAGTACACTAATTCCATTGGTCACTCTCGCCTTCGTGTGCGCCGCCATTGCAAGCCTCGTTCTGGGGCTCATGTTATGTGCATGTTAGAATTTGACTGTTTGTAAACAAATCCAGGAATAAAGATAAGTGAGGAGAAATGGAGAATATCACCGCCGTATGGGTTCATGAAGTTGTACAATCCGTAAAAAGAAAGTATGTTCAGCTGCATATTATAGACCACTAAACAAATCAGAAACTCAGTACTCGTCACATTCAGTGGATGAGATATCTATATTCAAAATGAGAAACAAGGACTCAATCCTTATAGTTGAAGGGGATTTTAACCTATCGGACATAAAATCGGATGCTCTCAGCATAGAGTCTTCACAGTACCCCAGGGAAGGTAAGTAAAACTTCCTTGATTTGATCGCCGACAACAGCCTGGAACAACTGGTGGATTTCCCCACGCGGAAGGATAAGACACTAGATCTAATACCAGCCATCCAAGCTACAAACTTCTGTGCAAACCGATACCGTCCATTGGCAACAGTGACCATGACATAGTTTTGATTGATACAACCATATCAACACCACGTCCTAGGCCCCCAAAACGCCAAATCTTCCTTTGGAAAAGAGCCGATATACCAGCCATAAAAAGTGACATCCGCATTTTTTCTTGCGATATTCTCAACCGAAGTTGCAGAGACATTGAATATATAAGGCAATATTTTAAATCCCATATCAATGACATTATAAAGAATCGTGTCCCGACTAAAATGACCTCATCAAAATATACTTATCCATGGATGAACACAACCATCAACAAAACCATGTGTAGGAAACAAAAAGCTTTCAAGAAGGGAAGAAAAACTGGAATGAAACGAGACAAAGACAGGTATCGCCAGCTCCAGAAGGAAGTCCAATGGCAGATGAGGAGAGCAAATAGAGTTTATGCAGGATGTTATAAGTGAAAACTACACCGACAGCCCCAAAATGTTTTGGTCCTTCATTAAGGGTAAACGTCAAGAGTCAACCGGAGTGGCCCCACTCAAGAATCACGAAGGTTATTTACGTAGTGGCAGTCAAATTAGGCAAATATTCTTAACCAACAGTTTAGCTCTGTCTACACAGACAAGGGACTCTCTAAATATCCCAGCATACCCAGCATCACGGTTACATAGAATGGAGTGGTAAAACTACTAAAAAATCTCAACTGCTATAAAGCATCAGGACCAGATGAAATTCCAAATACAATCTGAAGAACTAGCTCCTATTCTGACCGAGTTGTATCAGTTATCTATCAACCTAGGTGAAGTACTCCAAAATTGGCGAGAGGCCAACGTAGTACCAATTTTACCAATCTTATGTCGGTCACCTGTAAGCTCTTGCAGCACATTGTCCACAGTAGCATTATGTCACACTTCGATGACAACAATATACTGTGCGAAAACCAACGCCGCTTCAGAAAGCGCAGGTCATGTGAGACCGAGCTGATTGTCACCATTGATGCTATTGCCAAGAAACTCTCCAGCAAACAAGATCAAGTCGATGTCATTCTTCTAGATTTTGAGAAGGCATTCAACAAAGTACCTCACTCTAGGCTACTATACAAACTTGATTATTATGGTGTCAGAGGCCCCATCAATCTTTGGATAAAGTCTTTTCTACACAACAGGAAACAACAAGTTGTCCTGGATGGTGCCACATCTTCTCAGGATGATGTAATCTCTGGCAGTCCACAGGGAGCCATGTTAGGCCCGTTACTATCCCTCACCTATACAAACGACATGTCGGAATGCACATCATTGGATGTAAGATTATTTGCAGACGATAGTTTGCTCTATAGACCCATACATACTCATGGGAACAACATCGCCTTGCAAAGAGATCTTGATGCCCTTGAAAGATGGGAGAAAATGTGGCCAATGCTTTTTTTGGTGATGGTGGCGTTTTGTGTGTTGCTTTTCCTCTTTGACTTTACTACTTTTTCATTTAATGCATCAAGGTGTCATGTTTTACACATCACCAGAGATAAATCCAAGACTAGAAAGTATTCGTACACTCTACAATGACAAGCACTTCAAGCAGTCGACCAAAGCAAATACCTAAGAAATACAGTTTCCAACAACTTGACATGGCACAGTTATATACAGAATGTGGCTGCAAAAGGCAATGAACCCTAGACTTTGTGAAGAGAAACTGAAAGGAGTGTACACCTAAGGTGAAAGCAGCGAGCTACTGCACATTAGTACGCCAAGTCCTTGAATATGCGTATACTGTATGGGACCCCATCTTCAGTCACACTCCCAAACAGACACAGAGGAGGACAGCAAGGTTTGTCACCCATGACTATACATCAAGGAAACCTGGTTGCATGACAGCTATGTTTGGGGGAATAGGGTGGGAAACTCTAAAACAGCGCAGAGAAGTGGCCAGACTACAGATGCTTTACTGTATTCAGCACGCAATGGTGGACCTCAACATGGAGGTAAACCTGCGAGGAGGCGATGCCAGAACAAGAACCCGCTTCTACCAGGAACGGATCACAAACCAGCTCTATGCTAATACCTTCTTCCCGAGAACCATTGTCTGCTGGAACCGGCTGCCTGCAACCGTCATCTTGGGAGAATTTCACCAGCGAGTGACAGCCACATACCGATAACTTCCATATAATTGTACATAGTTAAATGTTAACGGCACAGCTCGATCCGACTGACCATGTACATAAATCACGCAGAGCCTTTATACATTCCGGAAGGATCACATCTCTCATCGGAAGAAGTATCCTTTCCCTGTTTAATATTTATCTAAGATATTCATGTTCCAATTCAATAAAACGGAACATGGTAAAATATTTTTTTATTTCCCTGTTTTGGAAAGTTAATAATCAAATAATTAAATGTCTATGTATATGCAAACAGAGCAGACCCTGATCAGAAGGCTCCTAAAAGCTGTCTGATCTAGGTCTACTCTGTTTGCACTTATCCCACTATCCATGACCTGACTTGCATTTACAAGTAACATGGTATCTCATCAGGATCCAGACTGTTTGACACTCAATCTCAAAAGCTTATAAATCGAATAGGACGTATAGTCAAAATTTAACAGATCCAAATTAGAGCACATACTTTTGTCACAGCTGGGAGAGGGTTATCTTGACCTTGACCTCAGTTTAAGTAAAAGTTTGTTTGCAAGAGACATCAAGAAGGTTCAACTCCTATTCAGATCAAAACCTGACCTCTCATACATATCAAAACTTAACCTCCGATACGGATTTAATCTTGACCTCTGATACATATCAAAATTTGACCTCTGATACAGACCTAAACTTTACCTCTGAAACTGATCTAAATTTGACCTCTGATGCAGATCTAAACTTGAAATTTGATGTCCCTAACCCAAACCCTAAACTTTACCTTTGATACAGATCTAAATCTGACCTCTGAGATCTGAACTTGACATTTGATAGATCTAAACGAGACCTCTGATACAGATCTAAACTTTACCTATGATGCAGATCTTCCTTGACTGTTGATACAGACTTTCTCTTGACCTTTGATGCAGATAAAAACTTGACCTCTCATACAGATCAAAACTTTTGGCACTATGGATTTTGAAAGAAACAGAAAGTCTCTCTTTGGGTATTTTCACTGATGAATACTCAACTAAGAAATTATGACATCATTAATATTAATTAGATGAATTTTCATAATGATATATTCACATGAGAATACTTAACTGAAGAATCAATATCCCAAAAGCAAACGGTATGATCTGGGTCTACTCTGTTTTCAAAGAAGTGAAAAGGCATTTATATGAAGTAAATGGTTAAACCTTTCCTTCATATAAACAATTTTTCATGTAAACAGAGAAGACCCAACTCAGTTGGCTCCTATAGGTCTGCTCTGTTTGCTTTTTATATGATATATATCCGATTCTACAGTTTTTGTCAAAAAAAAGGATTGTATTGAAAAGTTTACATTATAAAACTTCAGCTAATAAATATGTCATCATGAATATTGAACAGGGACAAGAGGGCCTGAAAGGCCCTGACATCGCTCACCAGACAATCAGAGGAGAAGATTTTCAAAGTTTTCACTATGTGTTTCTATAGAAAACTAGCCAGCCCTGGCGAGGGCCAATTTTGACTCAAGGGGCATAATTTATGTAACTTTTGTACAGGACCTCAAGTGAAGAAAATTTAAGAAAATGTAAATGAAAACATATAACAATGCAAATCTAAAGAAGGGCATGTACAAAAGTATGTATACCCTTTCCCTGGGCAAATTGGTTGAATTTTAGAAAGAATAAATTAATCTATACATGTACTTATAAATAATATCCAAAATTTCAGATATTTTCATTACACCTTCATGAGTTATTATTATTCTTATCTTAATTCATTTTCAACCCTTCCCCTGTTCTATGTTTATTCAAAATTTAAATACCTACTGAATATTCATAGACAAAATAGTTATAATGAAATATGGAAAGTGGGACAGTGTAGCCATTTTAGAAAGTAAAGAAACATCTTTCAAATTCCATTAACAAACAGAGCAAACCCTGGTCAGAAAGCTGCTTTAGGAGCCGTCTGATCTGGGTCTGTTCTGTTTGCAAATGTGTGAAAAAAGTGTTAACATGAGGGAAAGGGTTAGCAAACATATTATTAGTATATTGTACACAAAATGAAAATAATGTAATGCACTTTGCACTATATTATATCATAAGCAAACAGCAGACTGATCAGATGGCTACTACATGAGCCATCTGATCTGGGTCTACTCTGTTTGCAAAGGTGTAGAAAGGCATATTTATGAAGTAAAGGGTTAATTGTCTGATTTACTGTGCAAAAAATTTCATTGTTTGGGTAGATCTGCAATATTTCTGCAGAGTTACTACCAACAAGGGAGACAATCCAGTTGTTACAAAAAAAGGGGGCAAAGGGAGATAATCTCCCTTTAATGTATGCTAAAAATAGACACCAGCAAATGTTTATAAATAGCTATATGTAAGTCAGCTTTGAAAAACTTGCTACCCCTGGGGTGGGGCCAATTTTGACCCTGGTGGCATGATTTATATAACTTTTGTAGAAGACCTGAATATGATGTTATGTGCCAAATATGAAAGCTATGAAGCATTTCAGTTTCAAAGGAAGAAGATTTTCAAAGTTCACTATATGTTTCTATTGAAAACTCCCCACCCCTGGGGCGCGGCCAATTTTGACCCCAGGGCCATAATTTATATAACTTTTGTAGAGGACCTGAACATGATGCTATGTACCAAATATGAAAGCTGTGAGCCTTTCAGTTTCAGAGAAGAAGATTTTCAAAGTTTTACTACATGTTTCTATTGAAAATAAGACACCCCTGGGGTGGGGCCAATTTTGACCCCAGGGGTATAATTTATATAACTTTTGTAGAGGACCTAAAGATGATGCTATGTGCCAAAGATGAAAGCTGAGAACCCTGTAGATTCAGAGGAGATGATTTTTAAAGGTTCAAATTGTTGACGACTGACGACGCACGCCGACGGACGACGGACATCAGGTGATCACAAAAGCTCACCCTGAGCATTTCATGCTCTGGTGAGCTAAAAATGTTAAGCAGACATAATTTTTAGGATAGGGGGTCTTTAAAAACATTCACAGCATAAAATTTTCATGGTAGAAAACTATACAATAAGATGTAGTATTTATCTACCTTTATGCAGAAAAGTATCCTCAGTAGCATCCATGGTACTTATCAAGCCTGTCTGACCAGTAAGGAGCAGGCATTTCTTAAACATCTTGTAGCCTTCAAAACCTCTTTTTCTTACATGTTCAATTATTTGTCTGTTCTTTTCTGAAGTGGTAGTTAATTCCTGTAAATATTAAGATCCAACTAATTTCAGGAAGAAAAGTATCACCATTTAGTCATTATAAACTATTAACAAGAGGGCCAGAATGGCCCTGACATCGCTCACCAGACAATCAGAGGAGAAGATTTTCAAAGTTTTCACTATATGTTTCTATTGAAAACTTAACACCCTAGGGGCGGTGCCAATTTTGACCCCAGGGACACAATTTATATAACTTTTGTAGAGGACCTGAACATGATGCTAAAAGAATGTAGTGAAAGAATGGATAGAGCATTAGACCACTGGAACTTGTATTCTTTGGATGCTAGAGGCGGATTCTCCCACCACTAATGACCTATGCAAACAGTTTGGATCCAGATCAGGCCCCACATAATGTTGGGCCTGATCTGATACCCAAATTGTTTGTAAATGAGACTGAACTTCTGAAAAACTTGGAAAGTGTGTAGTGGGATTCTCCCACCACTAATGACCTAAGCAAACAGTTTGGATCCAGATCAGGGCCAACATAATGTGGTGCCTGATCTGATATCCAAACTGTTTGTCAATGAGACTGAACTCCTGAAAAACTCAGAAAGAAAGTATATAGTTAGGATAACTTGTGAATATGCTGCAGACAACAATTTAGCAGATCACAAAATTACCCAGCATGCAACGAGTTAAGCTGAAATTCACAACAGATATGCTCTATATTGATAGCTGGTAGCTTAATGCAGGGCATAGGTATGAAAACAAGAGGGCCAGAATGGCCCTGAAGCGCTCACCAGACAATCAGAGGAGAAGATTTTCAAAGTTTTCACTATATGTTTCTATAGAGAACTAGCCGGCCCTGGGGCGGGCCAATTTTGACCCCAGGGAATAATTTAGAAAAACTTGTAGGGGACCTGAACATGATGCTATGAGCCAAATATGAAAGCTGAGATTAACCTTCCAGTTTCAGAGAAGAAGATTTTCAAAGTTTTCTCAATATGTTTCTATTGAAAATTGCCTACTACCCCTGTGGCAGGGCCAATTTTGACCCCAGGGTTATAATTTATATAACTTTTGTAGAGGACCTGAACATGATGCGCTGTGCCAAATATGAAAGCTGAGAGCCTTCCAGTTTCAGAGGAAAAGATTTTCAAGGATTTCACTATTTGTTTCTATTGAAAACTACCCACCCCTGGGGCGGGGCCAATTTTGACCCAGGGGCCATAATTTACATAACTTTTGTAGAGGACCTG
Organism: Azorinus chamasolen; assembly: GCA_963576725.1. NCBI lineage: Eukaryota > Metazoa > Mollusca > Bivalvia > Cardiida > Solecurtidae > Azorinus > Azorinus chamasolen. Next base: position 31,143,685 of record OY755238.1, on the reverse strand, counting down.
AACATAATGCGCTGTGCCAAATATGAAAGCTGAGAGCCTAGCTTCCAGTTTCAGAGAAGAAGATTTACAAAGATTTCACTATTTGTTTCTATTGAAAACTGCCCACCCCTGGGGCGGGGCCAACTTTGACCCCTGGGCCATACTTTATATAATTTTTGTAGAAGACCTGAACATGATGATATGTGCCAAATATGAAAGCTGAGAACCTTCCAGTTTCAGAGGAAAAGATTTTCAAGGATTTCACTATTTGTTTCTATTGAAAACTGCCCACCCCTGGGGCGGGGCCAATTTTGACCCCGGGGCCATAATTTATATAACTTTTGTAGAGGACCTGAACATGATGATCTGTGCCAAATATGAAAGCTGAGAACCTTCCAGTTTCAGACAAGAAGATTTTCAAAGATTTCACTATTTGTTTCTATTGAAAATTGGCCACCCCTGAGGCAGGGCCAATTTTGACCCCGGGGCCATAAATAATATAACTTTTGTAGAGGACCTGAACATGATGCTATGTGCCAAATATGAAAGCTGAGAACCTTCCAGTTTCAGAGGAGAAGATTTTCAAAGATTTCACTATTTGTTTCTTTTGAAACCTGCCCACCCCTGGGGCGGGGCCAACTTTGACCCTGGGGCCATAATTTATATAACTTTTGTAGAGGACCTGAACATGATGCTATGTGCCAAATATGAAAGCTGAGAGCCTTCCAGTTTCAGAGGAGAAGATTTTCAAAGATTTCACTATTTGTTTCTTTTGAAACCTGCCCACCCCTGGGGCGGGGCCAATTTTGACCCTGGGGCCATAATTTATATAACTTTTGTAGAGGACCTGAACATGATGCTATGTGCCAAATATGAAAGCTGAGAGCCTTCCAGTTTCAGAGGAGAAGATTTTCAAAGATTTCACTATTTGTTTCTATTGAAAACTGCCCACACCTGGGACGGGGCCAATTTTGACCCTGGGGCCATAATTTATATAACTTTTGTAGAGGACCTGAACATGATGCTATGTGCCAAATATGAAAGCTGAGAGCCTTCCAGTTTCAGAGAAGAAGATTTTCAAAGTTTGCAATATATGATTCTATGGAAAACGGCCCACCCCTGGGGCGGGCCAATTTTGACCCCAGGGACATAATTTATATAACTTTTGTAGAGGACCTGAACATGATGCTATGTGCCAATTATGAAAGCTGAGAAGCTTCTGGCTTCAGAGAAGAAGATTTTCAAAGTTTTACTATATATTTCTATTGAAAACAAGGCACCCCTGGGGCGGGGTCAATTTTGACCCCAGGGGCATAATTTATATAACTTTTGTAGAGGACCTGAATATGATGCTATGTGCCAAAGATGAAAGTTGAGATCCCTGTAGATTCAGAGGAGAAGATTTTTAAAGGTTCAAATTGTTGACGACGGACGACGAACGACGGACGACGCACGACGCACGACGCACGCCGACGGACGACGGACAACGGGCGATCACAAAAGCTCACCCTGAGCACTTTGTGCTCTGGTGAGCTAAAAAAGCTTTAAGAGTATTCTGCATTTTGAGAATTATCCACAGTTTTCTCAATCTTAAATGAGTGTGTGTTATTTGTCTAAACACAATTTCTACTCTACTGATCAGGCTAAGGGTGATTATATAAGAACTCCAACTGACTGGTCTCAGCTAAGAGTGATATTAAGGAGAAACCTTTAGAATGTTGTTTCTGGTGTAAAGAAGAATATAAACACAGGGCAGGGCCAATTTTAACCCCAGAACTATGATACTTATAAAACTCAAAAAGTTATGCTAAGTAAATCTATACACCAAATATCTAAGCTCCGGGACATGTAGTTTCAGACAAGAGTATTTTCAAAGTGTTTCCTATGCATAACTAGTGATCCCATAGGCTGTTTAGCAGTCAGCTACAAAAAACTGGCAATCCCTGGGGTGGGACCAATTTTTACCCTAGGGGCATAATTTATATAACTTTTGTAGAAGTCCTGAAGTTGAAGCTATGTGCCAAATATGAAAGCTGAGGACCTTCTAGTTTTAGAGGAGATGATGTTCAAAGTTTTCACTATATGTTTCTATTGAAAACTGAAAACCCCTGGGGCAGGGCCAATTTTGACCCCAGGGGTATAATTTATATAACTTTTATAGAGGACCTACATATGATGCTATGTGCCAAAGATGAAAGCTGAGACCCTTGTAGATTCAGAGGAGAAGAACTTTAAAGGTTCAAATTGTTGACGACGAACGACGCACGACGCACGCCGATGCACGACGGACATCAGGCGATCACAAAAGCTCACCCTGAGCACTTTGTGCTCTGGTGAGCTAAAAAGGCAAATTAAAACCATCCGATTATATTGACCCCTTCAATTCCTCTGTAAAAGTCACTTCTTAAAACCATTGTAATAAATAAGACATTTACTCAATTACCATCAATGGTTCCAAAACTACACAACTCTAAAAAAATTCCTTTTCTCTAGTAAATTAAGTAATAGTTGATTGGTTGGGTTTAAAAATAGCCTATGAGGGAATGGGTTAACCCTTTCCCTGTTCTATGTCTGTCTAAATGTCAGTATCGGCTAAATATTCATGGACAAAATAGTTATAAATCAGAACTGTTTTTGATACAGAAACTGATATCTTCCCACCCACCCAAGCCACAACGCGGACAACATTTTCAATGTAAAAAACTCAAAGTCCCATATCTCTGCAGAAAATCGAACCTGAACAGGAATAAAATATGCAAAACTAGACTTGGTGCTGATCAATCCTATGAAGTTTCATGAAAATGCAACCAAAGGTTTTGGAGAAACTGCGCAAACAAAATATTCCATGTAAACATTTTAAAGTCCCATAACTCTACAGAAAATCATCGAACCGAAACAGAAATAAGATATTTGAAACTTGAAACTTGAAACTTAATCACTTGCTTAAATGCCTATTTTTGCAAATAATGCATTCAATGGCGTTGTACATTGACATAAATAAAATCAGAGACAAATAAAAATCGATAGAGGATATACAATACACGAATATACATTTAAGAAAGCATAAAAACTAATATCCATAAAACGATGGTTAAAACACTGTTATAATATACTAAAACCCAGTCTTTATAAGATATGCACAACAATGCATGGTGTTGATCAATACTATGAAGTTTCATAAAAAATCTTATCAAAAGTTTTGGAGAAAACACTCGGACAAAATTGTCCATCTATAAATTTCATAATTCTGCAGATAATCATCGACCCAGAATAGGAATAAGATATGCACATCTAGGCATGGTGTTGATAAATCCTATGTAGTTTCATGAAAATCTCACCAAAGCCTCCGGAGAAATTAAAATCGGGACAGACGGATGGATGGACCTTCTTACGGATTGAGTGTATGTGGCTATTCTTTTGTTGGGAATAGCCACATAAACTGAAAACTAGAGGTTTTTGTCACAAAAACGGATGTCTCCCCTCTAATAAAAACAATATGTAAAGGGAAATCACTAAAAATGTTATGGTCTTGATGAATGATACTTCCCCTCATTATGCGCTTTCCACACTACATTTTTCATAAAGAAAATGATAACAGCTAATAACTCCAAAAATACTGATACCAGATTTATGGCCCTTGTGCATGACACTTACTTTCATCATGCTCTTTCCAAAAATAAAATGTCATTCCAATAGCATCAGTCGAACAGGAGTTATTGATCGGCCAAAAAATGTAACAAAGGGCAATAACTCCAAAAGTATTGAAGCCAGAATTATGGCCCTTGTTCATGACACTTTCTCTCATCATGCTCTCTCCATGTATGAAGTTTCAATATGATGGCAAGAGCCATGTAGGAGCTATCGTCCGGACAAGAAAGCATTAAACAAATGTACAAGGGGCAATAACTCTAAATTTATTGAAGCTCGAGTTAAGGATCTTATGCATGACACTTTCTCTAATAATGATCGTTCCATGTATGAAGTTTCACTCCAATGGCATGTGTCACATAGGAGTAATCATCCAGACAAAAAATTGTGATTTTTTTTACAAAGGGCAATAACTCCAATATTAGTGAAGCCAGAGTTATGGACCTTGTGCATGACACCTCCTCTCGTTATGATCTTTCCATATATGAAGTTTCAATCCAATGGCATGAGCCATATAGAAGTTATCGTCCGGACAAAAAAGTGTGATTTTTTTTTACAAAGGGCAATAACTCCTATATTAGTGAAGCCAGAGTTATGTACCTTCTGCATGACACTTCCTCTCATTATGCTCTTTCCATATATGAAGTTTCACTTCAACTAGCCGAAGCATATTGAAGTTATTGTCCGGACAAAAAATTGTGATATTTTTTACAAAGGGCAATAACTCCAATATTAGTGAAGCCAGAGTTATGGACCTTGTGCATGACACTTCCTCTCGTCATGATCTTTCCATATATGAAGTTTCAATCCAATGGCATGAGCCATATAGGAGTTATCGTCCGGACAAAAAAGTGTGATTTTTTTACAAGGGGCAATAACTCCTATATTAGTGAAGCCAGAGTTATGGACCTTGTGCATGACACTTCCTCTCATTATGCTCTTTCCATATATGAAGTTTCAATCAACTGGCATCAGGCATACTGAAGTTATCGTCCGGACAAAAAGTGTGACGGACAGACAGACAGACGGACAGACAGACAGACGGACGGACAGACAGACAGACAGACAGACAGACAGACAGACAGACAACTCTCACGAAAACAATATGGCTCCCCCATATAAATATGGGGGGAGACATAATTAGCCACATAAAAACGATGAAAACAACATATCTTTTGTTCTCCTAGTCAAATAAACAGGAATTGTTAACACGGGCGGACAGACAGACGGACCTTCTCACGGATTGAGTGTTATGTGACTATTCGTTTGTTAAAAATAGTCACATAAAATGAAAATTTAGTTACATAAAAAGAAAAAGTAAAAAAATAAATTTTGTTCTCAGTGTCACATAACCATCAATTCGTGTGACCGAACGGACAAACAGAAGGACGCCACACACAAAAACAAAATGTTTCCCCAGTATACTGGGGGAGAAATAATGACATATGTAAAGGTGGAACACTGTAGCCATTTTAGAAAGTAAAGAAACAGAGCTATCAAATTCCATTAGCAAACAGAGCAGACCCTGATGAGACAGCTCCTATAGGAGCCATCTGATCTGGGTCCACTCTGTTTGCAGATGCATGAAAAAACATTATATGACATAAAGGGTTAAGATAACAAAGACAAAAGGGCCATGATGGCCCTGTATCGCTCACCTGGTTTGCTATGTTTTCTATAACAACATATAAGGAAAATGGCCCCCAACGGACATGTTTTTTAGATATTGTTACCATTTCACCTATTTTGGTAGAGGGTCACCTAGTGATTAGTCCCATCAAATTATTTTGAAATCTGATCATCGGTTTTGGAGAAGAAGAGATTGAAACAATATGTTTTTGTGAAACACTACACTATGCCCCAAACACACACATACCACCCTAAAAGGCTAGCTGGTCAAATATGAAGTCTTTATTTGACCTATTTATAAAATTTGACCTTGAAGGATGACCTAGACTTTGACATGTAATGTCACCATGCAATACATGCGGCTCAATGAGATACACATTCACGCCAATGTCTTTACCTGTACAAAATCAAACAGTATAGTGAATATAAACTTTGACCTATACATTTGTCCTTTGATCTTGAAGGATGACCTTGACAATGACATGCCACCACTCAAAAAATGTGAGGCTTAATGAGATACACATGCATGCCAAATATTAAGTCTCTATCTCTATTAGTTCGAAAGTAAGTGATTTGAACTATGTATCTGGCTTGAAGGATGACCTTGACCTTAACATGTCACCCCTGAAAAAGTGTGGCTTAAACAGATATACATGAATGCCAAATATCAATTCTCTAACTAATAAAGTATGACATTTGACCCTGAAGGATGACCTTGACCTTAAAAACCCCTCAAAATGTACGGCTTCATGAGATACATATGCATATATTCTGAAAATGAGTGATCCTTCGAAAGCAAAAGTAAAAATGCAAAATGAGAAAATTGTAGACTCAGTTTTATTGAGTCTGTTCATGAGAAGTAATTAAAAGTGCAAGACTACTCACGCCCCCTAGCACCGGCTTAAGCAGTATTCAATTTTCAAAACAAATAACATCAAAACTAATGATCCCAAAGGACCAGAAAATATAACAACACTGAGAATGATGTACGGGCGACTTTTTACAGCCGCCACACAAGCACTTAACACCTGCTGTTGTGAAGTACATATATTCTGAAAATGGGTGATCCTTCGAAAGCAAAATATCAAGCCTCTATCTCTACTGGTACAAAAAATATGGCCAATGTTAAAGTCGGTGATTTGATCTATATATTTGACCTCTGACCCTGATGGATGACATTGACCTTAAAATGTCACCCTTAAAATGTGGGGCTTTATGAGATACATATGAGCGCTAAATATCAAGTCTCTATCTGTACTGGCTGAAAAGTTATGACCAATGTTAAAGTTGGTGACAAACAAACTGACAAACAACAGACAGGGCAAAAGCAATATGCCCCCAGATGAGATCTGGGGGCATAAAATATTATGTTGGTTGCCATGGCAACCAGAGTTCCGCATGTTCTATACTGACAGTTACCTTGCTGATACAGACTATAGCTTGCAGCAGTCACATGACCCTGTGAGCCTGCGAAAACCCGTACTGGCATCAGGCCGCAGTTTGTTATGTTACTCTGTAGAACCCAGTCGAGACTGTCTTAGAGACCCCCTGAATTAAGCAACTGTCTGTCATAAGTGACTGTAATTCAGCCCGCCCAACGTATTTCCTATAATTTTGGTCTGAATAAGGGACTCCCTGTCTAACGTGACAAGCGACTCTGATTTTGCCATAAAAACGAAGGGTTCGGTCTGTATTAACGATATTTTAATTATCATTTCAATTATCACAATTTCTTTTGTTTGTACATTCAGCTCGTCGGTTTTTTACACCATATTAATTGAGGAAAACCCGGAATTCTAAATCACATGTGAACTAGCTGGTTCCCAACTTCCCCTCTGCAGTTACATGTACGCAAACCAGTCGTGTCAAACATGGCTGCAGCATGTACTGCCGTAGGAGATTTCAAGCGACAAAAAGGTTAAAGAATGACAAAAAAGACAATTAATTCGATCTGGCTGGCGATTATTACAGGCACATTAGGTCAGTACAGACTTTATAAATATCAATCAGTATACAATTAAGACATGTCTCTATCATCATTACTCGAAAGTATGCTTGGTAATCTGCACTTTGTTTATATTTATATCATTACATGTCTAATTTAGTGCATGTATTTATCAGACGTAGAAGTCTCAAACAGGTTATTGTATTTTCTATATACATGTAGACATATAAGGAAAACAGGCCCAACCCCCAGCGGTCATGTTGTTTTAGACATTGTCATGGTTTTAGCTATTTTGGTAGACAGTCACTTAATGATTATTCCCATCAAATATTTTGAAATCTGACCATCGGTTTTGGAAAAGAAAATATTTATTTGTTTAGCTTTTGGTTACCATGGCAACCAGAGTTCCACATGGATCCCAACCATTAAAGCTATTTGGTAGGGGGTTACCTAATGATTATTCCCATCAAATTATTCTGAAATCAGACCATCGGTTTTGGAGAAGAGGATATTTGAAGATTTTGCTGTATTTTCTATATACAAATGTAGACATAATTATAAGGAAAACAGGCCCATCCACTAGCGGCCATGTTGTGCTAGATATTGTTATGTTTTTACTTGGTAGATAGTGACCCAATGATTATTTCCATCAAATTATTTTAAAAGCTGACCATCTGTTTCTGAGAAGAAGAGATTTAAGGATTTTTCTTTTGATTGCCATGGTAACTAGGGTTCTACATGGATCCAAACTATTTTAGCTATTTTGACAGATGATTACCAAATGACCATCATTGGAAAGCTGCATTACATTTGACCATATAATTTCAGCGGAGATGTTAGAAATAAAATGTTGATGCTGGACATTGGACACCGCACGCACGATTGAAGATGCCAGAAGACGGACACACCATGATCTCAATAGCTCACCTTGGCACTTTATACCAGGGGAGCTGAAAAAGCAGATACACTTATCCTGTTTGCAGCAAATAAAATAACATACCTACCCAAATTACCATAAATACTAGAAATAGTGCAGACCCAGATCAAAATAACATTTATTCTGATTGAGCAGTTTGGAGTCTACACTATTTGGTATTATGTATGTTCAATTTAAAATTATCAAAATGGTACCAAAGTAACAAACCCAAGGAGAGAAATGACTGAGTGTCTAAATACTTAGTACAGCTGTAGATAAAATGTGTATCTATGAAATTTAGCCCTGTACTCCATGAATAATTATATAAGAAATAATGACATAATGAATATTAATAAGATGGATTTTAAAATGGCATACTGACTAAAATGTGTGCAGTAACTGTAGAATTATATAGACATGTATATATATATATTAAAAAAGACTAAATGTTATATGACTTTAAAATCTTTAATTAATAACTTAAAAATGCGCGACGCGTTTCATCAGATCATCAGGCGCAATATTATGACGTCATGACTTTGTTGTCATGACGTTGACGTCCCTACTTCCTGTAAGGCTGGTAACTCTGTCAGACAAATGTTTTAATTAGAAATTAATTGCATTTAGGGTTGGTTTAAATTTTTGTATAAAATATTTTTCTTTTTCTAGCCTAGCTGAAACACTATCTGTCTTTAATTTAAACAAGAGGGCCAGAATGGCCCTGAAGCGCTCACCAGACAATCAGAGGAGAAGATTTTCAAAGTTTTCACTATACATGTATGCTTTTATAGAAAACTAGCCGGCCCTGGGGCGGGCCAATTTTGACCCCAGGGACATAATTTATATAACTTTTGTAGAGGACTTGAACATGATGCTATGAGCCAAATATGAAAGCTGAGAACCTTTCAGTTTCAGGAGAAGATTTTCAAAGTTTTCTCTATATGTTTCTACTGAAAACTACCCACCCCTGGGGTGGAGCCAATTTTGACCCCAGGGCCATAATTTATATAACTTTTGTAGAGGACCTGAACATGATGCTCTGTGCCAAATATGAAAGCTGAGCACCTTCCAGTTTCAGAGGAGAAGATTTTCAAAGATTTCACTATATGTTTCTATTGAAAACTTCCCACCCCTGGGGCTGGGCCAATTTGAACCCCAGGGCCATAATTTATACAACTTTTGTAGAGGACTTAAACATGATGCTATGTGCCAAATATGCAAGCTAAGAGCCTTCCAGTTTCAGAGGAGGAGATTTTCAAAGATTTCACTATTTGTTTCCATTGAAAACAGCCCACCCCTGGGGCGGGGCCAATTTTGACCCCAGGGCCATAATTTATATAACTTTTGTAGAGGATCTGAACATGATGCTCTGTGCCAAATATGAAAGATGAGAGCCTTTCAGTTTCAGAGGAGAAGATTTTCAAAGATTTCACTATTTGTTTCTATTCTGAAAACTACCCACCCCTGGGGCGGGGCAAATTTTGACCCCAGGGTCAAAATTAATATAACTTTTGTAGAGGACCTGAACATGATGCTCTGTGCCAAATATGAAAGCTGAGCGCCTTCTAGTTTCAGAGGAGAAGATTTTCAAAGATTTCACTATATGTTTCTATTGAAAAATGCCCACCCCTGGGGCGGGGCCAATTTTGACCCCAGGGGCATAATTTATATAACTTTTGTAGAGGACCTGAACATGATGATCTGTGCCAAATATGCAAGCTGAAAGCCCTCCAGTTTCAGAGGAGAAGATTTTCAAAGATTTCACTATTTGTTTCCATTGAAAACTGGCCACCCCTGGGGCGGGGCCAATTTTGACCCCAGGGCCATAATTTATATAACTTTTGTAGAGGACCTAAACATGATGCTCTGTGCCAAATATGAAAGATGAGAGCCTTTCAGTTTCAGAGGAGAAGATTTTCAAAGATTTCACTATTTGTTTCTATTGAAAACTTCCCACCCCTGGGGCGGGGCCAATTTTGACCCCAGGGTCATAATTTATAAAACTTTTGTAGAGGACCTGAACATGATGCTATGTGCCAAATATGAAAGCTGAGAACCTTCTGGTTTCAGAGGAGAAGATTTTCAAAGTTTTACTATATGTTTCTATTGAAAACTTTCAACCCCTGGGGCGGGGCCAATTTTGACCCCAGGGGCATTATTTATATAACTTTTGTAGAGGACCTATAGGTGATGCTATGTACCAAAGATGCAAGCTGAGAACCCTGTAGATTCAGAGGAGAAGATTTTTAAAGGTTCAAATTGTTGACGCGGGACGACGGACGACGACGGACGACGGACATCAGGCGATCACAAAAGCTCACCCTGAGCACTTTGTGCTCTGGTGAGCTAAAAAGGGAAATATTTCATATTGAAGGGTTTTGATTCCGCATTTTTCTAAATGTTCGCTTAAAGGAATTTGTCTTGTTGATGGGTCTCTAATTTGCTGTGAATGGATAGTTCTTCTTGTTCTCAATTTGTCACCAGTTTGTCCTATATAAAAACTCTCTGCATCCAGTGCATGTAAGAACATATAAAAGATTTCTTACATCACAAGACATTGGTTGATTTACATAAAATTTTGATCTTTTAAAATTTAAAGAATCACTTTCTCTAATATGTTGACATAACGAGCAGTTTGACTTATTACATTTTGTTACTCTACTAAGTATGTGTTTATTCTCCGTAAACTTTGCTCTGGTAAGAAGTAAAGTTTCTTTAAATTTGGGGCTTGTCTTTTACTTTTTATTATGTTACATTTATTTAAAATTTTAGACATGTTTGAGTCTGTATGTAATATTGATAAATTAGCTTTTATTTTATGAAACAGTTCTTGGTTTTTTGGATTAAATGTTGAAATGTAAGGAAGCGTAGTAGATGTATTTTTAGCGCTGGGTTTTAGAAGGTCTGACTTAGGGATTTGCTTTGCTTTTTGTATGCTATCTTGTAAAAGCAGTTTAGGATAACCTCTTGAACTTAAAGTGTCTTGTAATTCTTGAAGTCTTTTATTCCTAACTCTGTCACATGAAACTATGGTGCAAATTCTTTTTTGCCAAATTATAAGGTATGTTTACCTTTGTGTGTTTCGGGTGACATGATTTGAAATTAAGGTATTGCATAGAATCCGTTGGTTTGTAAAAAATGTCAGTCATTAATTTGGCGTCTGTTATTTTTACTAATACATCTAAGAAAGGTAATGAAGTGCTGCTATATTCTACTGTAAATTCAATGTCTCAGGTGTAATTCATTTAATATCTTGTGAAAAGTTAAATCACGTCGCGCATTTTTAAGTTATTAATTAAAGATTTTAAAGCCATATAACATTTAGTCTTTTTTAATATATATATAGCCTTTCCGGTTGTATTCTATTGCCAGTTATATAATATATATATATAATATATATATATTATATTCTTACAAATTGCCTCAAAGAAGTGATTCTAATGCACAGCAAAAAGATAGGGTTTGGCTGAGAAAGAAAATATTTTGAGAGTCCAGTACACATGTATCTACAGCTCTGACTTAGGGCAATCTAGTCAGTCTTCAAATGACTGAATAATAAAATGTCTTACTGCTTATCAAAATTGTCCAAGATATTTTGTCTACTAAACTAAATGTGGCAATCTGTAGTTGAAACTCAATACAAGAAAGAGCAGTAAAGTTAACCCTTTACCTGTTCAATATTCATGTAAGAAATTATGACACCATGAATATGTATTAGCTCTAATGTCTTTACTATAAAAGCTTCATGAGAAATTTTGCTTTGACTGTAGAATCAGATCTGTATCACGTCATAAGCAAACAAATCAGAAACTGCATGATTAGACAGCTCCTATATGAGGCCATATGATCTTGATCTTTTCTGTTTGCAAATGCATGAAAAGTTTATATGAGGGAAAGGGTTAACAAATATGAATGAATTAACCGTTTGAATGTGGGAAACAAGCATACTGTTATTTGCAAACAATGAACACCCAAAATGCTCTGGCATATTTCACTGAACTGAACAAGTTATCATTAAACAATAATGAACTAGGGGTTTGTTTTTGTCACAAAAACCGATGTCTCCCACTCCCATCCTCTTTCCAATACACAAGTGTAATGTTTGTAACTCCAAACTTATCAGGGTCTAATTTTAAGTCACCTGGGGCAATAACTCCAACATTATCAGGGAGAGACAATTAAAAACAACCAGGTACACAACAACACATGCTGGTCAACATTCCTGTTTGGTGACTCTAGTACAAGTGGTTTCAGAGATACACATGCCACAAAGTAAAGTTTCTCTTATTTAAGTCACAAGGGGCAGTAACTCCAAAGTTATCAGGAGGAGACAATTAAAAACCCCAGATGCACAACAACTCATGCAGGTGAACATTCCTGTGAAGTTTAGTGACTCTAGCCCTACTAGTTTCAGAGATACGTGCAGCACAAAGTTTCTCTAATTTTAAGTTATCAATCAGGGGGCAATAACTCAAGAATTATCAGGGGGAGACAATTAAAAAACCCAGATGCACAACAACTCATGCTGGTCAACATTCCTGTGAAGTTTGGTGACTCGACTCTAGCCCTAGTGGATTTAAAGATATGCATGACACAAAGTTTCTCTAGTTCTAAGTAATCATATCAAGGGCTATAACTCCAAAGTTTTCAAGGGGAGACAAATCAAAAATCCCAGGTGCACAAGAACTCATACTGGTCAACATTCCTGTGAAGTTTGATGACTCTAGCCCTAGTGGTTTCAGAGATATGCACCAAACTAAGTAAAGTTTGTCTAATTTTAAGTCATTAGGGGCAGTAACTCCAAAATTAACAGGGGGAGACAATTCAAAAATCCCAGGTGCACAAGAACTCATGCTGATCAACATCCCTGTAAAGTTTGGTGACTCTAGCCCTAGTGGCTTATGAGATATGCACCACACTAAGTAAAGTTTGTCTAATTTTAAGTCATCAGGGGCAATAACTCAAGAATTATCAGGGGAGACAATTCAAAAAACATAGGTGCACATCAACTCATGCTGGTGAACATTCCTGTGAAGTTTGGTGACTCTTGTACTAGCTGTTTCAGATATACGCGCGACACAAAGTTTTTCTAATTGTAAGTCATCAGGGGCAATAACTCCAAAGTTATCAGGGGGAGACAATTCAAAAACACCAGGTGCACAACTCATACTGGTGAACATTCCTGTGAAGTTTGGTGACTCTAGCCCAACTGGTTTCAGAGATACACGCGACACAAGTTTGTGACCGACAGACAGACGGACGGACAGATGGACGGACATGCTAACGGATGGGTAGTTGTGTGACTTTTTCCTTTGATCTTTTCTTGTGTGACTAGTCCCACAAGAAAAACTATTTTTGGCTCTAACTTTGGAAAAGAATGATCTGGAAGCTAACCCTAACCCTAACCCTATGTCCCACAACTGGCCAGGTTAATGTCACAAGAAATGGCCAGGTTAATGTCACAAGAGATGGCCAGGTTAATGATTTTACTTGTGGGACTAGTTAGAAAAAGTCACACAACTACCCTTTGGTGAGTGCGGACGGACAGACGGACAGACATACAACTCTGACAAAAACAATATGTCTCCCCATAAATGGGGGAGACATAATTATTTCGGTTCACTTTGAAAATTCAGAACTCAATGAGTTAAATGTCATTCTCTCAGAAGGACTTGATACATTTTTCTCACTGTTGGTCAACAATGGATTAAGCCATAAATATTGTGAACTAGTTGCTTCATGATATTATTTAAAAAATTGATAAAGCCGAGACTTAAAAATGTTCATGCATGCCAAAAAAGGTAGTCAAAGATGCTGGTTCTTTAAACAATTATCTGGATCCAAACTGTTTGTGAATATTATCAAGAGTTCAACTACAGGAAGCAAACATTTGCATATAAAAAATGTCTCACTGTAATATCCCTCGATGAAACAAAAGAATGAAAACCATATTCAGTGGCCTTGTCCAAGAATCCTATGGGCTCCAGGTCTTGAACGAATCTATTTAAGCATATTCTAAGGACTTCTAGATAACCTGTGAAAAAGAAATACTTGTAATGAAGTTTCAAATGGAATAAATGAGAATGATGCAATTACAAATGAAAACAATGAGATTGAAATGAAATACAATTTGGTTTTGTTTTGGTTTTTATCGGGTTTTACATCGTTTTAACAGTATTTCAGTCATATCACAGCTTCCAGCTAATTACAGGTCACTGGAGGAAGACCCACATTTTTCTTTCCACGGAACAATTTGCACTGTTTCATGCACAGAAGAACATCCAAGTAGAACGACAGACCTACCGCAAGCCAGCTGGAAGGCTCTTTCACATTAAAAATCCAAATGTCCAGACCGGGATTCGAACTTACAGTGGTGAGGATGAAATACAGTAAAAAACTTGTACAAGTGGCTGCTTAATGCAGGATGAAAGTCATGCAGAAAGCTCCAAGAGAAGCTTTCTACATCCCAGATAGCAGACCAGCGTTGGCCCAACATTGTAAATTGGTTGGCATGATGGCTTATGGTTGGCGTTGGCTGCATCATGACCGACGTTGGCCCAACATCATCAACTGGTTGGCATGTTAGCTTAAGATTAGTGTTGGCTGACCAACGTTGGCCCAACATTGGACCAACGTTGTATGGAATGCGGCTCAAGGAAGAAATAATGTATATATTGGGCCAACGTTGGCCCAACGTAACTGTTTATTCGAACATATTAGGTAATTATAGTAGTTCTGAAAAGATACATGCATTAGCCCAACACAGACAGATAGGTCAGAAGTGTTGAATGTAAGTAACAAGTATTTGACCCTTCAGTTTGCCTAGGGCGAAACTGTGCATGCATTATTCCTTACCTGCTTTGATTGTTTAAACTTCACCGAATGGCTTCAGTTTATAATACAGCTTGAAGAAGTTTAAAATTTAAACAGCTAGAGCTAGATGACTTGTTTTACCACGTGGTAAGGGTTAAACTATATGTTCAACAATTTTAATCAACCTATATAACTGTATTTATAATTTCACAAGAACTACAATCAATTTTCAAGATATTGTTATTTTTACTTGAGAAATATTTATGTATGATCTTAGAGTGAAATGAACACATCTATAATATAACACGTACATTCCATGGGTTGAATGTTCAAGCAAAACTAAACTAGAGGTTTGTTTTTGTCACAAAAACAGATGTCTCCCCCTCCCATCCTCTTTCCAATACACAAGTGTAATGTCTGTAACTCCAAACTTATCAGGGTCTAATTTTAAGTCATCAGTGGCAACAACTCCAACATTGTCAGGGGGAGACAATTCAAAAGCCCCAGGTACACAAAAACACATGCTAGTCAATATTCTTGTGAAGTTTGGTGACTCTAGTACTAGTGGTTTCAGAGATACATGTGACACAACGTAAAGTTTCTCTTATTTTGTCATAAGGGGCAGTAACTCCAAAGTTATCAGGAGGAGACAATTAAAAAACCCAGATGCACAACAACTCATGCTGGTGAACATTCCTGTGAAGTTTGGTGACTCTAGCCCTACTGGTTTCAGAGATACGTGCAGCACAAAGTTTCTCTAATTTTAAGTTAACATATCAGGGGCAGTAACTCAAGAATTATCAGGGGGGGACAATTAAAAATCAAAGTACTGACAGTACTGAAGGTTTCGGACATAATATATATTATATTGATTGTTTGCTGTGGATTTTTCTGAAAATCATGTCAGTAGTTTGGAAGACATTTAAAGAATTGTTTTATGAACATGTCACACACAGGACGATTCCAATAGCTCAACTTGCCACTTTGTGCCAATAGAGCCAACATTGATGTTTAATGTAGTATAGAGCTATCACTCCATTATTTGAAAGTAAGGGTCATACTTCTGCTACTATCTGGTGGACCATAACAGTAATTAGCATGCATCATTCACTTATCCATATATACACCTCCACCAATTTTAAACATATATTTCCTTGTGATTCTAAATACCCTACAAATAATTGCCAAATATACTGTGGGGTGATATTAACAATATGACAAATTATAAAGTAACAAATATATTTCAACTTAGCATGGCAGGACACAACAGGGAAAATAAAATTAACTAGAAAATTGTTTCCAAGTCACTGATGCACCCCTCCCGCTAACAATAGTGCCTCTATATCAAGCACTTTTGGCTATGTGTTATACATAACTCTGGTAAAATGATCAGAGCATAAATTACATTATTTAAGAAAATCTTCACATCAAGGTTGACAGATTATCATGGGTGAAATTTTGAAGTAAAACCTCCTATTGGTATATGGGTTGTTAGACACATAATATTGTTTCACTTTATATTATATAGTGAAGACAATTTCAGGGTTCCATATCGGGTACAATTGGTTTGAGCAAAAATAAGCCTATCTATGCTTTTGCAAACAGAAAATACCCTGAAGTTCATAGAATAGTTTATACATGCCTATACTTTGTCTTTGCGTGTGATTGCATTGTATTTTCTTACTTTTTCCTGAGGAGACTGCGAGTGTGAGTTCAGGGCCAGTTTGTGAGTCTGTGCTGCAAACAATACATACCCCGATCAGTTACCACAACTGGCCAGGGTCTTCGCTATTTGCAGCATCATACATGTAACAAGTATATATCAATAAATGATATAATTAAAAATAAATTATAGTCATACATGCAAATAACAGTTAGTGTTGTAGTAAACACTACAGACCCTGATCAGTAACCGGCGTCATAGAAATAAATGATATGAATAAGAAATAAATTACATACATTACTATAAGATACTATACGACACTATAAGATACTATACGCCTGACACGTTAATCAATAAATGATGAGATGTATATAAATTAAAAGATAAGAAAGTGCTTTGTCTCATTTTGTTTGCCTCTCTGCCTTTTTGCTGTTAATGATTTTTATACGCCTGTTTGAAAAAACGGGACGTATTATGGAATGGCGCTGTCTGTCCGTCTGGTTGTCTGTCCGTCTGTAACATCTCTAACTCAAGTTCCGCTTGGTGGATCCTTCTCAAATTTAGTCACAATGTTTATCTAGACATGCTACAGTAGCCTGCCAAGTCCCGGTTTGTTTATCCAAGGTCAAGGTTACACAATTGGACTTAGAATTTGCGTTTAGCAAAAATGTTAACCGGTCTGTCTGTCTGTAACATCTCTAACTCAAGTTCCGCTTGGTGGATCCTTCCCAAATTTAACCAAAATGTTTATCTAGACATGCTACAGTAGCCTGCCAAGTCCCGGCTCATTTATCTAAGGTCAAGGTCGCTTAATTGGACTTTGAATTTGCGTTTAGCATTTGCGTTAAGCAAAAATGTTAACCTCAATTTATGTGGAACAAGTCCACTTATTTACATAACACTTTGTGATAAAGCTTTGAAATTTGGAACACCTGTTCACCGTCACAACCTTCACCTGTAGGCAAGAGTAAATAACTCTGTCAAGCATTTTGACTGAATTATGCCCCTTTTTAACTTAGAATTTTTGGTTAAGGCTTTGTTAAAGTCCATTTATTTATATAACCCTTTGAGATAAAGCTTTTAACTTAGAACACTTGTTCACCGTCACAACCTTCACCCTGTTTGGATTCAGATCTAATACCAAGTAACTGTTTGACCTAAGTCTAAACTGTTTACAACTTGTGACAATTTTGCCTTAGGTCAAAATGCCTAAAACTGATCTTTTAGAAATTCAAATGATGACAAACCTGAAGCAGACGATATAACAGATCTCTACAGCTTGCATAATCCTTACAATGCTGAGTGATTTTTCGTTTGCAACAATTGCCGTCTGCTTCAATTCTTCAATAAACCTTCTTTCATTTTATGCAAAAATATGATCAAGATGACAAACAGTTTGGATCCTGATGAGACGCAGAAATATGTGGCCTCTCATCTGGATCCAAACTGTTTGCAAAGGTAATCACAGTTTCGCCGCTAGCGTGCAAAGAGTTAAGCGTATGACCTCGAGAGATTTTAGCATGATGTAACAGTTGCCCTGCACTACTGACCACCAGTGCTCTAACCTTTATACTGTAGCTTTTGATGTGAAGAACAGAAGAGTCTATTTAACCCTTAATTTCCCTCATATAAACTTATTTTCATGCCTCTGCAAACAGATTCGACCCAGATAAGACAGCTCGCTTCCATATGATCAGGGTCTGCTCTGTTTGCTAATGGATCCAACTTCCATATCTCATTATAAATATTTGGTAAGATTCCGGAACCGGATTGTAAGCCATGCACTGCACATGCGCGTATTCTCTTAGGGGGATTCCCGCTAGGTAGAGCTCGTGCAATAGGGTTTTCCGCCATAGTTTGAGTCGCAATCCATTTTATAAGGATTTCGGCAAAAGCCGAAACCCTAAAAACCAGGTGCACAACAACCCATGCTGGTGACTCTAGCCCTAGTGGTTTTAAAGATATGCATGACACAAAGTTTCTCTAATTTAAAGTAATCATATCAGGGGCAGTAACTCAAGAATCATCAAGGGGAGACAATTAAAAAATCCCAGGTGCACAACAACTCATGCTGGTCAACATTCCTGTGAAGTTTGGTGACTCTATCCCTTGTGGTTTCAGAGATATGCACAACACTAAGTAAAGTTTGTCTCATTTTAAGTTATCAGGGGCAGTAACTCCAAAGTTAACAGGGGGAGACAATTAAAAAAAAACAGGTGCACAACAACCCATGCTGGTGAACATTCCTGTGAAGTTTGGTGACTCTAGCCCTAGTGGTTTTAAAGATATGCATGACACAAAGTTTCTCTAATTTAAAGTAATTATATCAGGGGCAGTAACTCAAGAATTATCAAGGGGAGACAATTCAAAAATCCCAAGAGCAAAACAACTCATGCTTGTGAACAATCCTGTGAAGTTTGGTGACTCTAGCCCTACTGGTTTCAGAGATACGCGCGACACAAAGTTTGTATAAATTTAAGTATTCATATCAGGGGCAATAACTCAAGAATTATCAGGAGGTGACAATTCAAAAACCATAGGTGCACAACAACTCATGCTGGTGAACATTCCTGTGAAGTTTGGTGACTCTAGCCCAACTGGTTTCAGAGATACGCACGACACAAGTTTGTGACGGACAGACAGACAGACAGACAGACAGACGGACATGCTAACAAATGGGTAGTTGTGTGACTTTTTCCTTTGATCTTTTCTTGTGTGACTAGTCCCACAAGAAAAACTATTTTTGGCTCTAACTTTGGAAAAGAATGATCTGGAAGCTAACCCTAACCCTATGTCCCACAACTGGCCAGGTTAATGTCACAAGAAATGGCCAGGTTAATGTCACAAGAGATGGCCAGGTTAATGATTTTACTTGTGGGACTAGTTAGAAAAAGTCACACAACTACCCTTTGGTGAGTGCGGACGGACGGACAGACGGACAGACAGACAGACAACTCTGGCAAAAACAATATATCTCCCCATAAATGGGGGAGACATAATAAGCTCATTGTTAATAATTAAATGCATGAAATATCATTGTACACAAAATAAAAACAAAATACTGTCACTGTATAATCAAATGAGTAAAATTTCTGTAAGCACATATAGTAGACCCTGATTGGGTGCTGCATTAGCTAGGTCTACTCTGTTTGCATGGATGTTGAACGGCTTATATGTGTGAGGTATAAAGGGTTAAATTCTATTGAGCAGATCAGTACAAACTGATCGGTTGCTAGTGGTAATGTGGATTAAGTCTTCTAATCTACTTCAAAATGCTCCATTATTCAAGCTGGTCAGCAACTAATGGGCTTATGCAGGTGCCAGATAGCATCTATGAATAACAGGAATCGTAACACTTAGAGTGCTGCACACCAGTTTGAACTGCTTGACCAGGCGATATAGCTTGCCAGTCTTGCAAGATTTAGATGATCTGCAATATCAACCTGATGTAAGTAAACTTCTTTTTGTATTGTTTAATTATATGCATGCATAATACTCATGTGTATTATGATTTTATGAAGATGTGTTTTGGTTAATTAAATAGTCACATTTGCAAATAGTGTAGACCCTATAGGAGCTCTCTCATCTGGGTCTGCACTGTTTGCCATAGAAAATCCATGACTGCATGCCCTATGTTTTTGCCATGGAAATTCATTTCAACACATCCTGTATACTTTTGTAAAGATTTGCTTACAATTGATATTAAAAGAAGACAGGGTGATAAAAAATATGTGATGGGCTAAGGGTTAGGTTTGAAAATAAAGGAGGAATGTTGGAATGATCTGCATGCATTACATGTATTGTTTACAAATAGCACATGCATTACTCAATCATTATTATTTTTACATACATGTATATATTTTTGAACCAGAAGAGTAATCTATAATCAACATGCTTACTTTCACAAATCCATTTATCCACATTTCATTCTTACACTTAACCCTTTCCCTGTGTAACATTTATGCAAAAGTCCACCCACTGTGAATAGTTAATTAAATTACTTTCCATTCTAATACATTGAGCAAAGAATTGAGTAGATGTTACCATGCAGTTATGCAACCTTTTGCATTCTGCATTTTTATTGCATTAAAACTGATGGTAAGTAGTTGTTTTCCCTTTTAGATGGCTACTAAAAACACAATTAATAATGTATATGCCTTCACACTTATTATTTGCACAAAGTAAATGCCCAGATTAGAAGTTTCCTGAAGGATAGGTGTGTTTAATAGTTTGCATGCTAAGGGCGACCAGAGTTTGGATACAGATAAGATGTGGGGTACCTTGGCATCTCATTCAGATGCAAATTGTTTGACACTATCCAAATTGTTTGACACTCACCCAATATCGATACCATAGAGCAAGGCAGAGGCGAGAGTGTACAAAGTTTTGCCTTTGGCAAAGAGTTAAATGAGATCCAAATGGGAAAAAATCTTTAGGAAAACTTGTCTAAAATCAGAAGTTTTTATAAACAAGTACACGCAGTAGAGAATCTGCTCCATAATGTTTCTATAAGCAAACAGATTAGACTCTGATCAGGCAGCTTTTATAGGAGCTGCCTAATCAGAGTCTACTTTGTTTAAAATCAGAGGTTTTATAAACATGTAGTAGAGAATCTGCTCTATAGTTTTTTTTCTATAAGCAAACAGGGTAGACCCTGATCAGGCAGCTATTATATGAGCTGCCTAATCAAGGTCTACTTTGTTTGCTAAGGCATTAAAAGGCCTGTGTATCTATAAGGAAAAGAGTAAGCATTGTTCATATACAAGCTTAGTTAATAAAATATTTCAGGGGCTGTAAAAAGCATCAGATGTTGCAGCACTGTAGCTGTAGGAGATAGAGACAGATGGAAAAGTGGATCAGTTTTTCCAAGGACCGGGCAGGTGGACAAACTTTGCGAAGGAAGAGGCAGCAAAGCATGGAAAAAGACATTGAAGAAAGTGAAAATCAACCCTGCTCATGCTACAGTTCATAAAAGACTAAGTACATCATGTACTATAGTGCTCTGAAAGATAACATCAATGAACATTTGAACTCTGCTGTGGAAAAACCAACTATATATGCTATCACAAACAGTGCAGACCCAGATCAGCCGCCATGCACTATCAACACAGCATGTGATCAAGGTCTTCACCATTTGACACTTGTCAGAATCAATGTAATTTATTTATCTACTGCAGCAGACAGTGTAGACCCTGATCAGATACTGTGCCAACAGCGCAGTTGCTGATCTGGGTCTGCACTGTTTGCAATGTCCTTTAGTTTGTTTTCGCACAGTGGCGCTCATTTTAAGATATATTTAGATTCTCCAGTAAATAAAATGGTTAATTTGACTTGGATATATTATTGGATTTGAATTTTGAACCCGGGGAAAATAAAATATACACTGTCAGCACAGCAGGTGATCAGGGTCTTCACCATTTGACATTTGTCAGAATTTATGTAATTTATTTATCTACTGCAGCAGACAGTATAGACCTTGATCAGATACTGTGCCAACAACACAGTACTAGCTGATCTGGGTCTTCACTGTTTGCAATACCCTATAGATGGTTTTTGAACAGCGGCGCTCATTTTAAGATATATTTAGGTTCTCCAGTAAGTAAACTGTTTAATTAGACTTGGATTTATAAATAGATTTGAATTTTGAACTACTAAATATCAGTCCAAGTATATTTACTTAACATAATAATATGATGCAGTGGAAAATAAAATGTTAATTGATACAATTATAATATTGTTGTGCTTATGAAAGACTGAAATCCTTGCTCAATCTAAATACATCACCTTCTGAAAACTAAATTAAGAATTTATTTTGGCTCCTGCAGGGCTAATAAAACAAAAGCTTTACACAGGGATTGATTTCTTTAATCCTCTTCATGCTGGACATTTAACCCATTACCTCAGAGGCTATTTTTAGACTAACCTCTGTAAATGAATCTACTGAAAAGGAGCATTTACTAGAAAAAGGGCAAATTTCAGAAGTTGGTAGTTTTGAAATCATTGTGATAAATAGAGCATTTGCTCCTATTGAGCAAATACTCTATTTATCACTGGTTTCTAAAAGTTGGGGGAATAGGTTAAGCAGAACTCCACCCAAAATCTAAAATTGATTATAGATATATTTTGAAATCAGCACGTAAGATGATAAACTGGAATACAATAACAACTTATGGTGCACAGTCCTAGTAACATGCAAACAGAGCAGATCTAGATTAGGCAGTTTTCTGTATGAACTGTCTGATCTGGGTCTATCTATTCTGTTTGCAAGAGTTCTTATGTAAAATAAAGGCTTAAGGGATGTCTTGATGTTACTTGTGCATATTCTGATATCATGTATTTGGTATTTGTTATTTAAAATGAAGTGCCATAGCTGAAAAAACATAATTTTAAGACTAGAGCTATCAGATAAGTAGTAGTAAGCCTGTGCAAAGTTTTATTTCAACTGATTGCAGACAAATAATTTCAATGGTAATAAGTTATGCTGTATTTAAATGTGTCATGAAGGTCTACAAACAGTGTAAATCCAGAGTGCCACAGACGTATGGGATATTTACTTGTCTTCTAACTTCAAAATTGTCATAACATTTTAATTATTTTTCATTATTTTTACTGTTTAGGGGGGACCATTTGGTGCATTCTAAGACATAGTTTAGTATTGAATTGTTTGTATTCACTTGAGACACATTTTATCTGGCAAAAGCAGAATGTTGGTCAATATTAATTGGCAAAAGGTTGGAAATTAGTTGGCAATCAGTTGGCAAAAAACGTATTAGTGTTGGCAAACGATATGTTATTTGACGTTGGCCCATCATTGGGCCAACGTATAAATGTTGGCAAACGATATGTTATTTGACATTGGCCCAACATTGGGCCAACGTATTAGTGTTGGCAAACGATATGTCATTTGACATTGGCCCAACATTGGGCCAACGTATTAATGTTGGCAAACGATATGTTATTTGACGTTGGCCCATCATTGGGCCAACGTATAAATGTTGGCAAACGATGTCATTTGACGGCCCTACATTGGGCCAACGTATTAATGTTGGCAAATGGTTGGCATAGTGTTGGCTTTGGGTATTTAAGTTGGCCGTTAGACGTTGGCCCAATGTCTTGCCAACACGTTGGGTCAACATTGGCCCAACGAGCAAGAATACGTTGGGCCAACGTAAGTTTCCGACGTTGGGCCAACATATGTTTGCTATCTGGGATGACTGTCATCCAGCCACCTGTCTCCAAGACAGATATTTATACTAACTAAAAGTCTGGCTTAGAGAGGTGTTACTGTATATGAAATAATGAAGTTTGAAATGAAGTACAGGAGAACAAGAACTATCACTGAATGTGATTAATACCCCCACAAACGTGACTGTCACATGAAAAAGTTTTGTTCAATTTGAAGGGGCATAACTCTGTAAGGAAATAGATAAACTGGAAAACTATTATTTGATGTGCATATCCTTTTTATGATAAAGCATCATGTCAAGTTTCATTGGATTCCAATTAGCGGTTACTTAGAAACTGGGCGGAATAAAATTCAACAGATGGACCAACACAAAACTTTTAAACAAAGGGGCATAACTTTGTAAGAAAATCAATCAGCTGGAAAACTATAATTGGATGCGATGTCCTCTTCATGACAAAGCATCATGTCAAGTTTCATTGGATTCCAGTGAGCAGTTGCTGAGAAGCCGCGAGAAAAAAGTAAACAGACCGATCAACTGATCAAAATTCAAAGGGACATAACTGTAAGGAAACAGATAAACTATAAAACTGTTATTGGTCACGAGGTTTTCCTACTATTTGACATAGTGACCTAGTGTTTAACCACACAAGACCCACTTTCGAGATTGTCCGAGATTTTATCAGCACAATCATTCTGACCAAGTTCCATGAAGAAATGAACTAAAATTGTAATCACTAGAGTGTTCACAAGCAAATTGTTGACGACGCACTACACATGACGGACATTCAAGTCTCCATAAAGCTTTGCTCATGTTAGCTAAAATTGCAGGTGCTCAAGTTCTCATAATAGGAAGAATTCCAGTAAAGTTTCAGCAAACGTGGTGAAAAACTGTAGAAGAAGCGAGGACAAAATTTTGTCTATGTAAACAGAGCTACAGACAAGGGTGCATACACAAATACTTAACTCATCATTTCTCCACCAAACCCTATACTGTAACCACTGTTAAGAATCGTCCCTTCGATGAGATTCTAAAGTTTGTTCACAGTATAATATGGTTTGGTGAAGAAATAAAGGAGATATTCTTAAAATGTTTAAATTTGTAACGCATCTTATCTGGAGATCTGGGACATATGGGCGGATGGATAGGCGGACAGACAATCTTGATTCCAGTATACCCCCTATAACTTTGCTTAGAGGTTTATAATAAGTAGCTTATGATCTAGGTCTATTATGTTTGCAGAAAAGTGTGAAAAGGCATTTATAGCGGGTTTATCGAAACACGTTTCATCAGGATTACATTTAAACTGCAGAAATAATTTACACAATAATATGTTTATATCTGGGTCTACTCTGCTTGTAAATGTGTCCAAAGGGATCTGTATCAGGAAAACAAGAGGGCCATGATGCCCTAAATCGCTCACCTGGTTACTATAGACTTATGCCTACACTGTATTTCTATGTAAAAATAAATCAGCTTCAGATTGGGGCCAATATGAAACCAAGGGCCATAATTTTAGGCTTGGAGGTTAAAATTTGAACAATCTTAATAAAGGAACATTAGATGATGCTTCATAAAAAGTTCAAAGGTCTATGCCTTACAATTTCACAGGAGATTTTTAAAGATTTTCCTTTGAAAAACTGATAAGCCAGGGGCGGGGCCATTTTGGTCCAGGGTTCATAATCTTGGTAGAAAACAATTAGATGATACTACATACCAAATTTCAAAGGTCTAGGCCTTACAGTTTCGGAGAAGAAGATTTTTTAAGATTTACCTATACAAAAACTGATAAGCCATGGGGCGGGGCAATTGTTGGCCCAGGGGTTACAATTTGAACAATATTGGTAGACAATCATTAGATGATACTACATATCAAATATCAAAGGTCTAGGCATTACAGTTTCGGAGAGAAGGATTTTTAAATATTTTCCTATTGTAAAACTGATAAGCCCTTAGGGCGGGGCCATTTTCGGTCCGAGTCATAATTTGAACATTCTTTATAGAGGACCATCAGATCATGTTACATACCAAATATCAAAGGTCTAGGCCTTACGGTTACTGAGAAGAAGATTTTTAAAGATTTTCCTATAAAAAAACTGATAAGCCCCGGGGGCGGGGCCATTTTTGGATCGGGGTCATAATTTGAACAAAATTCGTAGAGGAACATTCGATGATGCTACATACCAAATATCAAAGATCTAGGCCTTAAGGTTTAAGAGAAGAAGATTTTTAAAGATTATCCTATGAAAAACTGATAAGCCCCGGGGCGGGCTATTTTTGGTCCGGGGGTCATAATTTGAACAATTTTTGTAGACGACCATTCAATGATGCTACATACCAAATATCATGGGTCTATTCCTTACAGTCCGAAGAAGATTTTAAAGATTTTCTTATGAAAACTGATAGCCCCGGGGCGTGGCCATTTTTGCCCAGGAGTCATAATTTGAACAATCTTTGTAGAGGTCATTAGATCATGCTACATACCCAATATCAAAGGGGTAGGCCTTAAGGTCTCAGAGAAGAAGATTTTTAAAGATTTTCCTATGAAAAAACTGATAAGCCCCGGGGCGGGGCCATTGTTGGCCCAGGGGTCATAATTTGAACATTCTTTGTAGAGGACCATTAGATGATGCTACATACCAAATATCAAAGCTCTAGGCTTTGTGGTCACGGCTTACCTACAGGTGCTCTGATTTCAGCAAAGTCATTGAGTACATATTTGACAGATTGCCACAGTTATTATGCTATGTTTTACATGTTGTCCTGTGTTCACCGTCATCTATGTTGTGGGTAAGTCCTGCGGGGATACCTTTATTTACACTATTTGTAAAGCTAGGGTGACCTTGAGAGAAGTGTGAGGTAAGGACATCCGTAAACCGGTTTAAACCCCCAGTGGTGTTTTTGCTACTGACTGTGCCAAGGCGGTACTCTCTTTGTCATCCTTCCTTTTGTTTGCCTTGCATCTTTGTGCTTTTGATTTTGTTCATGTATGGAGTGTTTGTCTCTGGTTCTTGTGTGTCTGTTTGTGTTTTCTGTGTTCATCTCGTGTGTGAGTGTGCGTTTGAGTGTGTGGTTGTGTGTGTGTATGTGTGTGTGTCATGCTGTCTACTGGTGTTTTGGTGGTGGTTGCGTCTTGTATGTGGCTTTGCCTGCTTGACTTCACTACTTTTCCATTCAGAGAAGAAGATGTTTAAGTAAATTGTTGACGACGCCGGATGCCGGACACTGCCCCCTCACAATACCCCACCTGGCACTTTGGCTAAAAAGAAGTTTATAATTGCGTATGTACGCAGGACATTTCGATAGAGTTCTTGTAGAGTCAGATCTATTATAATTTAATAAGCAATCAAAGCAGACCCTGATAAGACAGCTCCTGTAAGAGCCATCTGATCTGGGTCTACTCTGTGGGCAAATGCGTTTATATGAGAGGTTTAATTTATCAAGATACAAAAGAAATGTCTTCAACTATGGACAAAGAACTTCAAAATGCCACACACTACCAGGTCCAATAGGGTGACTGCAGTGTAACTCATTACACACTACGTACACTTTGTAGGAAACCATACATAGTAAGAAAACAATGAATTATATAAGACAGTCAACTAGAGTTTGTTTTTGAGAAAAACACATGTCTCCCCCCAGTACCCAGCCCCCGCACCCATAAGAGGAATAAAAGTTGTAACCAAGAGATACATAGATACATATAGATTGGTTGTGCATCACATACAGATTGGTTATCTGTAAACTTTTGTAGACATCTATAAACACTAGTTTTCCCTATAAATTTCATATTTGAAAAAAATCCAAACTTCTGTCAAAATTGTTGCAGACCATATTCCAATCCACATGACCATACTCACTACTGGTTCATATGTAAAAGTTTGAATGAAAACTCTTACATAGTATATAGGAGGAGTTAGCTGCACAAGACGTTTTCGCTATTACTCTATATAAGGAAAAACTCCAAAGGGTCATAACTTCTGTCAAAATTGCTGTAGCCAAAATTCCAAACCACATGACCATCCTCACATATGGCTGGTTCATATGTAAAGGTTTGAGGTAAATCCCTCAAATACACATATAGCTGGTTCATATGTAAAACTTTGAAGTAAATCCCTTAAATAGTGTAGGAGTTAGCTGCACAAGATTTTTTCGCTATATATTCTATACAAGGAAAATCGAGTTGGCGCACAAGATTGTTTTGCTATATATTCTGTATAAGGAAAATAGTGTTGGAGGAGTTAGCTGCACAAGATTTTTTCGCTATAAGGAAAAACTACAAAGGGCCATAACTTCTGTCAAAATTGTTGCAGCCCATATTCCAAACCACATGACCATCCTCACATATAGCTGGTTCATATGTGAAAGTTTGAAGTAAATCCCTCAAATAGTGTAGGAGGAGTTAGCTGCACAAGATTTTTTCGCTATATATTCTATATAAGGAAAAAATACAAAGGGCCATAACTTCTGTCAAAATTGTTGCAGCCAAAATTCCAAACTACATGACCATCCTCACATATAGCTGATACATATGTAAAAGTTTGAAGGAAATCCCATAAATGGTGTAGGAGGAGTTAGCTGCACAAGAATTTTAACAGACAGACAGATGGACGGACAGACGGACTGATGGACGGACAGACAGAAGGCACAACATCAATATGTCTCCCTCCGCTAAAGGGGGGAGACATAATAAAGACATCCGAGATATAAGGTTCAGTCTATAAGACATAAAGAATATAAGGTACAGTCACTAAAGATATAGGGGATATATAAGGTATAGTCAATCAAGACATAAGACATATAAGGTAGTCAATAAAGACATATGAGATGCCAATGCAGTCGGTAAAGACATAAGAGATATAAGGTACAGTCATTAAGATATTAGGGATATAACGTAGTCAATAAAGACATAATTATTATTATTATTATACCACATTTATATAGCGCTCTTTTCATACAGGATATGTGCGTTCAAAAGCGCTTCACAAAGATACATTTACTGTACAATAATGCGTAAATTACAGAACCTTTAAAATAAAATATATTTAATACTTATATATAGATAAGAATAATAATAAAATAGAATTTATTTAGGACATTGGTAAATAAGCTAATCTTTTCCGTAAGTTTATCTGTCTGTGAATGCAACATTCTATGCGCAGTGCCAGTATGTCCCATAATTTACATAAGAGTTATAAAGTACAGTCAATAAAATCAGGATACAAGGTACAATCAATAAAGACATAAGGGATATAAGAAAAGTACATGTAAGAGTCATGCAGGAAACACCGCATACAAAACACACCAATGCTCAAACAGCATCACGACAACAAAGTACAACTTGTATATAACAGACACAGAGAGACACAGTACAATGACAAAATAAACATAAAATAGGGGGAAGATGGAAGTACCGCCTTGGAACGGTCAGTGACAAAAGTCACTGGGGGGGTTAAACCGGTTTTTGGGCGCCCAACCTCACACTTATTCCATCCCCACACTAAGAGACAGTGTAAAAAAATGTATCCCCTCTCAGACTAATCTACAACAACCATGATGGTACCTACAGTGGTAAAGTGCATGTAAAACGAAAACATATTTAAGTGAAGTAACTGTATCCACCTAACAAGAGGGCCATTGGCCCTATATGGCTCACCAGAGTTACAGTAATATATTGACAATGTTAATTTTTCAGTGGACAACATTTCTAGCAGATGATGGAAGCTTAGTGCACTGCTTTCACCCTTTCAGTGCTGAATAAACTTGAACTGAATTTAGATCTAATACCAAGTGACTGGTTGACCAAGATCTAAACTGTTTACAACTTGTGCCAATTTTGCCTTAGGTCAAAATGCCTAAAACTGGTCTTTGAGAAATTCAAATGACGTCAATAAAGCTATGCAATTTTACCTTGATCCAGGTATATAGGCAAATAAAGTGCTAGGCAGTACATAATGCCAGTTTTTGTGAGAAATGACCAATAAAAATATCTTTAAAAATCTTTCAACCCTTTCCCTCATATAAACCTGTTTTTACACATTAGCAAACAGAGTAGACCCGGATCAGAGTTCTGACGACTCCTACAGAAGCTGTCTGATCAGGGTCTGCTCTGTTTATTTTGACACAATATAGATCTGATTCTACAGTTTTTGTCAAAGCAAAAACTTCTCTTCACAGAAATAATGTGTTTTATGCATTAAAAATAAGAGTAGACCAGATCAGACAGCTCCTATAGAAGCTGTCTGATCAGGGTCTGCTCTGTTTGCATTTGACAAGATATAGATTTGATTTTACAGTTTTTATCAAAGCTAAAACTTCTCTTTATGGAAATAACATGTTTTTACGCATTAGCAAACAGAGTAGACCCAGATCAATTTTTGTCAAAGCAAACAGGTAAAGGGTTAATAGGTGTTTAGAAATAATTCTAGCTCTAGGTGTGAATATCTGATGATAAGTCAATTAAACTGGTCATTAGTTTTTTTAACAATTGAAATTTATAAGAATTAATTGTTTTAAAAATCAAATTAAAATAAATACAATTAGTAGCAAGGAGAAAAGACTTTATTAAACACCTAAATTTCAACTAAATGCAATTAATGAAGACTCGTATAATAAAATTTATTAAAACAAATGATCATAATGAAACTAAATTTTTTTTTTCCAATCACATAAATTAACTGCAGAAACAAACATAACATTGTGCAAAGACCTATGATAACATCTAGCTGTGAAATTCCCTGTGTAGCACCACAAATCACTCACACTACACACTATGGGGTTAATGGGTCAACTTTCCTTTCAAAATGCCTTTAATTTTTCGTCTGCAACAAAAAGTTATTGTCATCTGCTTCAATTCTTAAAATAAACTTACTTTCATTTTTTGCAAAAATATGGTTAAGATGACAAACAGTTTGGATCCTGATGAGACGCCGCATTATACGGCCTTTCATCTGGATCGAAACTGTTTGCATAGGTAATCACAGTTTCACCACTAGCGTGCAAAGAGTTAAGAGTCATGCATTGACCTGGAGATATTTTACTGCCCAGTGCTGTAACCTTTTAACTATAGTTTCTGATGTGAGGAAGTCTATTTAACCCTTAATTTCCCTCATATAAACTTGTTTTCACACATCTGCAAACAGAGTAGACCCAGATAAGGTGGTTCCTATAGGATCAGGGTCTGCTGTTTGCTAAGGTCTGCTGTTTGCTAATGGAATTTGATAGATCTGTTTCTATGCCTTCTAAAACAGCTACACTGATCCACCTTCCATATTTTATTATAAATACTTATAAATAGAATAACTATTCAGGAGGTACTAGAACTCCAATGCAGTTATCTCCCTTTGTTCCTTATGGCTATGCTGATGAGACAAGGGAAATATCTGTGAGGAAATTGCTAAGGGGGAAACTTTTTAACTGTAGTTTCTGATGTTAAGAAGTCTAAAGCCCCAGGGTGAGACCATTTTTGGGCCAGGGGTCATTATTTGAACAAACTTGGTAGTGGTATATTAGGTGATGCTTCATACCAAATATCTTAGCTCTAGATTATGTGGTTTCAGACAAGAAGATTTTTAAAGGTTTCCCTATATAAGTCTATGTAAAAATTACAAGCCCCAGGGCAGGGCCATTTTTGGCCCAGGCGTCATCATTTGAACAAACTTGGTAAAGGACCATTAGATGATGCTATATACAAAATATCAAAGCTCTAGAAATTGTGGTTTTAGAGAGGAAGATTTTTAAAGATTAAAAAAAAAAACACCTTTAAAAGTAGTGAGACGGGGCCATTTTTTGCCCGGGTCATGATTTGAACAATCTTGATAGAGGACACCCTAAGGTACACTTCTGTGAAATTTGGTGGTTTAGGAGAAGAAGTCATTTGAATAAAAGTGAACGGACAGACAGACGGACAATGGACCACAGGCGGTCACAATAACTCACCTTGAGCCTTTAGCTCAGGTGAGCTAAAAAGCCATAAGAGATATACGGAAGTCAATAATGCCATAAGAGATTATAAGGTTCAGTCCATAAAGACATAAGGGATATAAGGTAGTCAATAAAGTCATGAGGGATATAAGATACAGTCAATAATGGCATAAGGGATATATAATAATGTAGTAAATGAAGACATAAGAGATATAGGTTAATCAATAAAGATATACATGTAAGGGATATAAAATACAGTTAATAAGACATAAGAGATATAAGGTACAGTTAATACAACATAAGGAGTATAAGGAACAGTCAATAAAGATATCAGAGAAATATAGTATTCAATAAAGACAAAAGGGATATAATATACAGTCAATTATCATTTAAAAAATGACATAAGGGATATAACATAGTCAATACATAAATGATTATATAAGGTACACTCAATAAAGACATCGAGATATAACGTACAGTCAATCAAGACATAAGGGAATAAGGTATAGTCAATAAAGACATACCTTTGGCATGTAACCTCTCATCAGGCTCCACTGGCTGACAGGACGTTAAGTTTTCCTTCATTGAACTCTCTTCGCCATTTTGATTTACCGGTTCTTGAAATCCTGTAATTTATAAATAAGGCAAGTACCTATCTTTCTCCATGCTTTAAAGGTCAAGTAAACAGATTGGGTTTTCGTCAAATTCTGATAGTATACAGTTAGTCAAACGCCAAGCTTTAGAAAGTTCATACCGTTTTTATCTAGTTTTGATTTAAATCGAGTTTTTATTGTACCGCGTACGGTGCATTTTGAAAATCGATACATGATTATCTCCCTTGCGTGACGTCACTTGTGATGCTCGCCAGTCAGGGATCCCATTGAGAGGGAGGAAAGTACACAGAAACTTTAACCTTTTCCTTTAAATTAACGCCTCTGCAAACAAAGTAGATCCAGACCAGAGCCTACAGGAACCGTCTAATTAGGGTCTGTTCTGTTTGCTTACAAAATAAGATAAAATCAAACTCCTAAGTTTGTATAAATACCCAAATTATTTTCAAACTTTTCCAGACATTACGTCCATGGATAAGCCATAGAAAGTGACACTTTATCGAGTAGGGGAAACTATTTATGGGGTGTGATGTTTATTTTAGGCGTGAAATACAATGATTCTTAATATTAAACATATATTTTTAAATTTTGTTAATCTTAACCCTTCTCTTGCTTTTTACCCATGCCCTGTTGTATAATTACATATATAGCTTCACTGTGTACACGTATTTCGCTGTGCAATCACTGCTGTAAATCAACTTGTAAATAGTGCAGACCCTGATGAGACAGCTCCTGCAGGTTTTCACTATTTACAGTTAGGTATATTGACGTGAATAGCAAGCGAATGGTTAAAACTTACTTTACATGTCAGTGAATTTACATTATCCATAAACAATAATTTAAAAAGAGGATGAGGTTAGGACCAAGACCATTAGCAAACAGTGTAGATTCAGATCAGAGGGACCATTTGGGTCCCGCCCATGAGTTGGGTCCAAACAACTTTTAGACAGAACCAGACAACTTTAGATGAATTTCATATTTCACAAGAAATTCCACCCAAATACAGAAAAATAGAAAATTATTTATTTATTTATTTTACTTTAATATTTGCAATACCAAAATGATGCATTACTTTCAGAAAGTCGAGTAAAGGTTGAAATACCAAAATATGTATTTTGTTGGGAAACAGAAAAAGGTGGATCTTGATAATAAATGGTTGTCGGTCTTGAAGAATGACTAATTGTTTTTATTAATATATTATATTATGTTTCTAAAGCTTGTGAATTATGTTTAAATGACTGGGCACACTACAAATAAAAATTTCTATAAAAAAAATATGGTCAACACATTAAAACTGTTACTACATTTTTCTTTATCATAATTTTACAGTATACTCATATGTGCAATTTAATTATGGTTTGTATTATATGGAAACAACAGTAAACATAACCATTAGAATATCTCTATGCATGTATGAATGAATGTATTAAATGGCCTTAGGCCAGGTGTGCGGTAAAAATGCCACAGGTAAAAATGCCTTAGGTAAATATGCCATAGGTAAAAATGCCTTAGGTAAAAATGCCACAGGTAAAGTGGTAAAAATGCCTTAGGTAATAATGCCTTAGGTAAATATGCCATAGGTAAAAATGCCACAGTTAAAAAAAAAAAATAATAACAAATATTTTTTAATTTATAAAAGGAAAAAATATATATATTTTTTTAAATAATTGTATGAAAAATCTTTTTTTTATTTTTGACTCAGACAAAATTTCCAAATATTTGTTATTAAATAATGTTTTATATGCCTCTGAAAAAAAATTAATAACAAATATTTTTAAATTTATAAAAGGAAAACTGTATAATTTGAAAAAATATGTTGTAATATCATTTCATTATCTATTTTGGTCTAAAAAAAATTTAATAATTGTATGAAAAATCTTTTTTTGTTATCAAATAATGTTTTTATACACCTCTGAAAATTCTTATAATAACAAATACATGCATTTTTAATTTTATATAAAGAAAACTGTATAATTTGAAAAAATATGTTGTACTATCATTTCATAATCAATTTTGGGTGTCTTGGTCTAATTTTTTGTAAATAATTGTATGAAATTTTATTTTTTTATTTTGGACTCAGACAAAATTTCCAAATATTTGTTATTAAATAATGTTTTTATATACCTCTGGCATTTGAGGGAAGGTGTCTGGGTCACTCAACTCTGTTTAAATAATTTATCGGAAAAATCATAAGAAACAGGTAGGTAAGATTTCAATATCTATCAAAATCCAGTAACAAACAGAGCAGATCCTGATCAGACTGCTCCTATATAATCTGGGTCTACTATTATAACAATATTTTTTAAAATATAGTTTTCCTTTTATAAATTCAAAAATATTTGTTATTAATTTGTTTTTTTTATAACTGTGGCATTTTTAAACAGAGTAGACCCAGACACCACCCGTCAAATGCCAGAAAATAATAATAAATATTTTTAATTTTGAACATATTTAAATGGTTTTATATACTAAAATTGATTATGAAATGATATTATAACATATTTTTTCAAATTATACAGTTTTCCTTTTATAAATTTAAAAATATGTTATTATTATTTTTTTAACTGTGGCATTTTTACCTATGGCATTTTTACCTAAGGCATTATTACCTAAGGCATTTTTACCACTTTACCTGTGGCATTTTTACCTAAGGCATTTTTACCTATGGCATATTTACCTAAGGCATTTTTACCTATGGCATTTTTACCTACATTCCTTAGGCCATATTGTACTAAGCCATATTACACACGAAATGCCCCATGCAGGGTCAGTCTCCAGATGTCAGTTATCATAGTGGCCTTTTGTCAAAAACCCAACAGCGGACAATGATTATTGCAAGGCCATAAAACCCAATGAACAATTCCATAAATTACAGTAATCCAGAATGACTTTTTTGCTATGGATTTATGGTCAAAATTGTCCATGTTCCAAAATTGCAAAAGGATCATATTTATGATAAACTATTTCCCTGATGAAAAAATATGTGTGAGTAAATCACTTCGCGAATATAAACCCTTCATTCCACGTGCCTGTTTATGCCAATGCAAACATAGTAGACCCAGATCAAACGTATTGAAACAAATTTACAAACAGTAGATCCAGATCAGACAGCTTCTGATCAGGTTCTTGTCGATTAGCTTATGAAATAATATACCGATAGGTCTGGTTGTACAATTACTGCCATAGCATGTGTTCATATATCATTACTCTCCATGAAATCATTATTTCTTACACGAATATTCATGAAGAAGATCTAAAGGCTTTTTTTCACAATGCTAGCTTTTCAAATAGATCATTGGCTCTGACAGATCAATTAGGATTAGATCAACAAAATTTCATAAGCAAACAGAGCAGAACCTGATCAGACAGCTCTTACAGGACCTGTCCGATCTGGATCTACTCTATTTGCAAACGCACGTGAAGCCGTTTATAAATATAAGAATAGAAGGATTGGGAAATTGATTTTAAAGCAAATTAGGTGTCTGCTGCCAAAAAGTGCTAAATCATGTTTATTAATCATTTTTTCTCTTAAGAATATTTATTAAAGATTTCATGACCTCATGAATATTCATTACTGGGATTACAGATACGCTAGACAACCCTGATCGAATCTAAAGAAATAAGTCTTCGGACTAAGCAATCAGAGCATATCCTGATCAGACAGTTCCTGCGTGATTTGGGTTTACGCTGTTAACAAAACATTTCTATAGAATAATTTTCCACGAAGAAAAAGCCCATTAACCTACAGTGCCAGACCTAAGTCACATTTATAACAGAATGTAGCACATCCTTTTTAGGGTTTCGGCTTTTGCCGAAATCCTTATAAAATGGATTGCGACTCAAACTATGGCGGAAAACCCTATTGCACGAGCGCTACCTAGAGGGAATCCCCCTAAGAGAATACGCGCATGTGCAGTGCTTGGCTTACAATCCGGTTCCGGAATCTTACAAAATATTTATAATGAAATATGGAAGGTGGATCCATTAGCAACAGAGCAGACCCTGAATCTATGGGAGCGAGCTGTCTGATCTGGGTCGAATCTATTTGCAGATGCATGAAAACAAGTTTATATGGGGAAATTAAGGGTTAAATAGACTTCTTCTGTTCTGTACGTTCTTTACAGTATAAAGGTTACAGCGCACTGGTGGTCAGTAGTGCAGGGCAACTGTTACATCATGCTAAAATCTCTAGAGGTCATACGCTTAACTCTTTGCACGCTAGCGGCGAAACTGTGATTACCTATGCAAACAGTTTGGGTCCAGATGAGAGGCCACATAATTCTGCGTCTCATCAGGATCCAAACTGTTTGTCATCTTGATCATATTTTTGCATAAAATGAAAGAAAGTTTATTGAAGAATTGACGAAGACGTCAATTGTTGCAAACGAAACATCACTCAGCATTGTAAGGATTAAGCAAGCTGTAATCTAAAGTTGCAAAAATGTTTCCAAGCTGACTTATTCAGCTGTACAAACTGGTAGAGATGCTAGAACACTAAACCTTTCCTTCATATAAATGTTTTTCACGCGTTTGTAAACAGAGTAGACCCAGATCTGATGACTCCTATAGGAGTCGTCTGATCAGGATATGCTCTGTTGGCTAATGGAATTTGAAAGATCTTTTTCTTTCCTTTCTTAAATGGCTACTCATTTCCACTTTTTATGTTTCATATAATGAAACATGAAAAGTGGAAATTAGTAGCCATTATTTTGTTCATGAATATTCAGTAGGTATTGAAATTGGAATAAACATAGAACAGGAATCAAGTTTCTTACATGGATCCGTTCCATTTGCGCTCTGTATCTATATACATGTACTTTTTTAAAACTATTGTTTTTGTTGATTTAATTATTGTTCAAATTCTCAGGGAATTTTTTATAGTCAGTTTGAACTGTGCAGTAATTCCTTTTGAAACAAACTAAGTTTTCAAATAGTATGCAGGTTATCGTGACCTAATTGCCAGTTGTACATTGTGTGTGTCGGACCGTGATCAGGATCCTAGATGTTTGACAATTTTAAAACAAGAGGGCCATTGGCCCTATATCGCTCACCTGAGTTACAGTAATACATGTATATTGACATGTTAATTTTTCAGTGGACAACATTTCTAGCAGATGAAATAAGCTTAGTCCACTGCTTTCACCCTTTCACTGCTGAATAAACTTGAACTGAATTCAGAACTAATACCAAGTGACTGGTTGACCAAGATCTAAACTGTTTACAACTTGGGCCATTTTTGCCTTAGCTCAAAATGCCTAAAACTGGTCTTTGAGAAATTCAAATGACTTCAATAAAGCTATGCAATTATACCTTGACCCAGGTATATAGGCAAATAGAGTGCTAGGCAGTACATAATGCCAGTTTTTGTGTGAAATGACCAATAAGAATATCTTTAAAAATTGTTTAACCCTTCCCCTCATATAAAGCTGTTTTTATGCATTAGCAAACAGAGTAGACTCAGATCAGACGACTCCTACGGAAGCTGTCTGATCTGGGTCTTCTCTGTTTCTTTTGACACAATATAGATCGGATTCTACAGTTTTTGTCAAAGCAAAAACTTCTCTTCAGAGAAATAATGTGTTTTACACATTAAAAATAAGAGTAGACTAGATCAGACGGCTGCTATAGAAGCTGTCTGATCAGGGTCTGCTCTTTTTACATTTGACAAGATATAGATGTGATTTTACAGTTTTTTTCAAAGCTAAAACTTCTATTTATGGCAATAACAATTTTTTTAAGCATTAGCAAACAAGAGTAGTCCCAGATCAATTTTTGTCAAAGCAAACAGGTTAAGGGTTAATAGGTGTTTAGAAATAACTCTAGCTCTAGGTGTGAATATCTGATGATAATTCAATTAAACGGGTCATTAGTATTTTTAACAATTGAAATTGAGAAGAGTTATGTCTACTGTTATAATTAAGTTATATTTACTCAGTTATTTCATTAATATCATACAAGATTCAGACATTTTAGGACTTTTTAATGTGTTGTCATCAAATTTTATAAAAAAAAAAGAGTTATATTTAAGAAGCTTTTTGGGGCAGCAGACTTAATCCACAGTAGTAAGTTTAACACCTATCATTGTTAGGGGGGGGGGGGGGTACTGTTCTGTTCTGTTCATGTTTTCTTAAGAATTACCATGACTTATATCAGTTGGGCCATTGCATAATCATGTTTTCACAGTTTTCTTAAACATTACCATAAATTACATCAGTTGGGTTTGGACCCAGATCAAAAGTCTAGATGGTGATCATTTTCCTTGATTGGCTGAATTGTTACTTTCCTATATCTCTCACATCTAATTTGAGAGACATTGGAAGACACCATGTAACATCACTCACACTACACACTGGGGGTTAATGGGTCAAAATGCCTTTAATGTTTCGTCTGCAACAAAAAGTTATTGTCATCTGCTTCAATTCTTAAAATAAACTTACTTTCATTTTTTTGCAAAAATATGGTTAAGATGACAAACAATTTGGATCCTGATGAGACGCCGCAGTATGCGGCCTCTCATCTGGATCCAAACTGTTTGCATAGGTAATCACAGTTTCACCACTAGCATGCAAAGAGTTAAGAGTCAAGCATTGACCTGGAGAGATTTTACTGCCCAACAGCTGTAACCTTTGAACTGCTGCTGTTGTTTATTTAACCCTTAATTTCTCTCATATAAACTTGTTTTCATGCATCTGCAAACAGAATAGACCCAGATAAGGTGGCTCCTATAGGATCAAGGTCTGTTATTTGCTAATGGAATTTGATAGATGTTTCTATGCCTTCTAAAACAGCTACACTGATTCACCTTCAACATTTTATTATAAATAGTTATAAATAGAATGATACCAGCACTCCAATGCAGTTATCTCCCTTTGTCCCTTATGGCTATGCTGATGGGACAAGGGAAATAACTGTGAGGAAATTACCTTTTAAGTGTTACAGATTCTGATGTTAAGTAGCATAAAACCCCAGGGTGAGACCATTTATGGCCCAGGGGTCATTATTTGAACACACCTGGTAGTGGTATATTAGGTGATGCTTCATACCAAATATCTTAGCTCTAGATTATGTGGTTTCAGACAAAAAGATTTTTAAAGGTTTCCCTATATAAGTCAATGTAAAAACTACAAGCCCCAGGGCAGGGCCATTTTTGGCCCGGGGGTCATCATTTTAACAAACTTGGTAAAGGACCATTAGATGATGCTATAAACCAAATATCAAAGCTCTAGAAATTGTGGTTTCAGAGAAGAAGATTTTTAAAGATTTAAAAAAAAAACTTGTAAAAGTAGTGAGGCGGGGCCATTTTTTGCCCGGGGGTCATGATTTTAACAAAACTGATAGAGGACATCCTAAGGTACATTTCTGTGAAATTTGGTTGAAATCCTCCTAGTGGTTTAGGAGAAGAAGTCATTTGAAATAAAAGTGAACGGACAGACGGACGGACAGACGGACAGACGGACAGACAGACAGACGGACAGACGGACAGACGGACAGACGGACAGACGGACGACGGACGACAGGCGGTCACAATAGCTCACCTTGAGCCTTTGGCTCAGGTGAGCTAATAAAACTATGCAAAGCATAGACTAATTGAATATAAATAGTTATATATGCAATACACAAAATAATGAGCAGGTGACAATTTTAAATTGAACATGGTACTTTCGAATTCATAGTTGTCCTAGCACAAAGTCTGGATCCTGCCTCTAAGTTTCATCGAAATGCATACTATTGACACCAGGACTGTATGTTAATATAGCATAATGCTTTAAAAAGTCCATAACAAGTTTCAAGAGGCATGCTTATGTTTTCTAGTTTGTTTGCTTTAAAATGTATTTAGAGAAAAGAATATAAAAAAAAGATAAAGAATAAAAAATATATTAGAATCATTTTTCTATTTGCATTTGGTTTGGACGGGATTCGAACCAAGGACCTAGAGATTCATAGACGCAGCTCTTTCCCCTCGACCACCGCTTGGGTCCCAATATATAAGTGTTACATGGTTCTATTTAAACGCTACAAAGGTGTGAAAAGCAACAACGACTAGTGAACGTACATACTTAATATGCAAATTATATAGACCCATTTTTCATGAAATCTCCAAGTATAAAATGAATAGATTTTACCAATGACCTACTGTCAATCCAAACGCCTTTGGTCAAACAGCATGGTGTCTTTTTACAACAGAAGTCCGACATAAGGTCGTCGGATTCTGAAAGTTCCATACCCTTCCTGTGGTATTTACAAAAGTCCGATATATTGTTGTCGGATTCTGAGTTAAATGCCCCTTTTGCCTACACACTATATATATAGGCTACTCTTTCTTTCTTTTTTTCTTTACTTTCTTAAATGGCTACTAATTGCCACGTTTCATATTTCATTGTAACTATTTTGTCCATAAATATTCAGTAGGTATTGAAATTTGGAATAAACATAGAACAGGGAAAGGGTTAAGGAAATTAGGGTTTTTATAAATCAGACATTTCTTGCATATGTTTGGTACTGACCAAGTAATGGTCAGAATCATCCGGGGTCCAGTCTAGACCTACAGTGTTCTCATTCAACGATAATGGTGAAATCGTTAATTCTATTATGCTAAGCACGACTTGACTTGACCCTTACTTTCAAATAACGGAGTGATGGCTCTTTACTACATAAACTATCAATTTTGGTTCTATTGGCACAAAGTGGCAAGATGAGCTATTTGAATCGCCCTGTATGTGACATGTTCATAAAACAATTCTTTAAATGTCTTCCAAACTACTGACATGATTTTCAGAAAAATCCACAGCAAACAATCAATATGATATATATTATGTCCGAAACCTTCAGTACTGTCAGTACTTTGATTTAGAATTGTAGACCCAAGTCATCCCATGCATCTCTAGTATAAATTTCACGGAAAACAGCCATCGAGACAAAATGTAAATCACATCACATTTTCTTGAACTTCTCATCTTTTGGTAATTTAAATAATCCTATTTAGCCTCTGTCAGATTAGGAGCTACACCCATAGGCAGGGATACACCCATAGGCAGCACAAATTACCATTTTAGCACTCAAAACGAAGCAGAAGTACATTACCTGCGATTCTTTTCTATACGATATCTAGTTCGACATTTATAGCGAATGTCACAAGTGACGTCATCACAAGGGAGATAAGCGAACGACCAAAATCAGCCAGTGCTTACTTATCGGTGATATATGACAGCTGCTATGTGCGATATGACTGTATTTTTTTGTGTTTTCGAAACTACGTCGTACAAGGTACCCATTTGTCAAATATTTACGAAAAAGTGTCCTGCCTGTTTACTTGACCTTTAAGCGTACTATAGGTGTCCCAGACCTAGCACAGGCAAAATCTATATACATGTAGAATTTGTTTAGAAATAATTTAAAACGGGTGATGCAAGAGTTATGGATCATGTATCTGACACACCGTCTACTCATGAATGTGACATATGCTTAATTATACTAAGCTCTGTCAATGTTATGGTCCTGACAATAAAGACAATATATAACAAGAGGGCCAAGATGGTCCTGACAATGAAGACAATATAATATAACAAGAGGGCCAAGATAGCCCTTAATCGCTCACAAGATTACCATAGATTTAGAGATTATAGCTGGGTAGCCCCAGGATGGGACCAATATTGAACTAAGGGAACAATGTTATAGTGGATCATGAGCAGTAGTTCTGGAGAACAAGATTTGCAAAGATTTAGAATATAGATTTTATCAAGACAATCTTTCTGACCAATGAAGATTGGGCTAAAAATACCTCTATAGTGAGTTTTCTAAGATTTTATCTAGTGACCTACTTTTTGATCCTGCCCAAACATTCTGAGCAGGTTTGAGGAAGATTGGGCTAAAATGTGATCGCTGGAGTGCTGACAAGATTTTTCTAAGATATGAAATAGTGACCTACTTTTTAGATCCATTTAACACATTTTTAAACTCGTCCAATATTTAATAATGACAATTATTCTGACAAAGTTTCATGAAGACTAGGCTAAATGTGAGCATGTTCACAAGGTTTACCTACCATTTGACCTAGCTTTTTACCCCACATGACCCATTTTCAAACAAGTCCAAGATTTTATTAAGACAATAATTCTGACTATGTTTTATGAAGATTGCACAACAAATGAGACCACTAGAGTATTCACAAGGTTATTTCTACTGTTTGACCTAGTGACCTAGTTTTCAAACACACATAACCCACTTTCAAACTCATTCAATATTTTATCAAAACAATAATTCAGATAACATTTTATGAAGATTGGGCTGAAAATGTGACCTCTAGAGTGTTCACAAGGTTTTTCTACTATTTGACCTGGTGACCTAGTTTTGTACCCCACATGACTCACTTTCAAACTCATCCGATATTTTATCAGGGCAACCATTCTGACAGTTTCATAAAGATTAGGCTGAAAATGTGACCTCTATAGTGT
Organism: Azorinus chamasolen; assembly: GCA_963576725.1. Lineage (NCBI taxonomy): Eukaryota > Metazoa > Mollusca > Bivalvia > Cardiida > Solecurtidae > Azorinus > Azorinus chamasolen. The sequence goes on along the minus strand of OY755238.1, from coordinate 31,100,923 downwards.
TCACAAGCTTGTTCTTCTACTTGACCTGGTGACCTAGTTTTTGACCCTACATGACCCAATTTCAAAATCATCCGAGATTTTATCAGTACAATCACTCAAAGTTTCATGAAGTTTGATCTGAAAATGTGACCCCTAAATTGTTACTACTATGTTACCTAGTGACCTAGTTTTTGACCCCACGTGATCAACTTTCGAACTCGTCCGAGATTATATCAAGTCAATCATTCTGATACAGATTCATGAAGATTGGACTAAACATTGTGACCACTAGAGTGTTCACAAGTAAATTGTTGACGACGCACGGCACACGACGGACATTCAAGTCTCTCAAAAGCTCACCCTGAGTTTTGCTCAGGTAAGCTAAAAAGGTAGATAATTCAAATGTTTGTGATGCTAGAGGTTCTACGGTTCTAGTTCTAAGACATGATACAAAACAGGGTCAACCCCTTTCAGACAGCTCCTGAACGTTTCATCTGATAAGGGTCTAGTCTGTATGCTAATGAATAATATAGATCTGGTTCTAAAGTTCCTTCCAGTGCCAAACGTTTATGCATTCATCTGACATGACAAAAATTAATCTTATACATTTTTTTGATTTCATAATTCGTTATATGTTTGTTCATGAAGTTAAGAGTTAACCCATTTGCTCATATTGAAGCTTTTTGACTGTGACACCTCTGTGAAAATCACTTTATGAAACAATTGTGATAAATTTATCAAAATGGTTTTAAAATTACACAATTCTAAAACATTTCCCTTTTCCTAGTTAATGCTCCTTTTTGGTAGATTTATTCAAAGAGGTTGGGTCTTGGAATGGGTTAATCATTTTGCTTTTTCTGAAATCTAGAGCGAAACTATGTAAAATCCATGCAAACAGAAAATACGGCTCACAAAGCAAAGGGACATCACCGCTGAAAATAACATTGATAGTAGGATAGATTATCGTTCCTTTGCTGCCAAGTATGGTGATTTCTCCCGTATTTTAAAAAATAACACTACTATTTCATAAATCAGATTTTCTAATACCATTTTGTTTTTTCTGAAATCTGGAGCGAAACTACTAAAATTCCTGTCAAACAGAAAATACAGTTCACTAAGCAAAGGGACATCACCAATGACAAAGTCAATCGTTCCTTTGCTGCCACGTACGGCGATTTCTCCTGTATTTTAAGACATAACACTGCTGTTACCATTGTAACAAATAATTCCTATATTAAGCTTATTATTACACAAAACTGGCGCAAACTATAAATAATAATGTACTAAAAGGTCATACGTGGCACTAATCAAGGTAATCACCTTTTCATACCTATTCATACATCCGGGAACTTTGTGGTTGGTTAGTTATGCGCATCTTGACTCGGGAAGCTATTTCAGTCCGCCATATTTATTAATCAATAGTGCATTCAGTTTCTCTACATAAAATTGTTAGATATTCGATAATTAACCCTTTCCCATACTTTTGTGCAAATTGAGTAGACCAAGATCAGACTTTTACTTTAAGACAGCCATTTAATCAGGATCTGTTTTGTTTGCCTATTACATGTATGTTATATATAGCAGTACTGATTCTACTGTTTTCAATAAACTTTGTCACTGAATTTGATAAGATAAAATAGACATGTTAAGATTTATTTTGAGTCGGCAAGACATCTACAAATAACGTAAGCTCTCAATGGCTTTTAAAACCCACTATACATGTATAACAAGAGTATGTTAACATATATAAAACAGCTTCAAATTTAAAAGAGTAATAGGCAACATATTTAATTTAGTTATCACATAACATATATGAAAAATGTGAAAATACAACATGAAAATTTAGTTTCGAGATGCTGCCGGGGCAGAAGACATATAAATGTGGGAGTTATGTAAACCACAAACACTGAAGTGAAGTTTACAAGTTTTTACTTTACATGCTCGAACTAAAACATCAACTAAGTATAGGGTATAACAACTTTTTGATAAGATTAAACTAAAGTGGGTTTCAGTTGCTGTCACCTCTCTGTACGTTTACTGAAGTTGTCAATAAAGTGCTCACAGTTTGCTTATAAAGCACTTAGACATTTAAACTCAAATTTTCTGACACCATCAAGTTTTATTCTCTAATATTGTGCGACTTGCAGTCCCCACACGTTCATTGTGTATATTTCTTCCCTTCTCCTTCGATAAGGATCATGAGGCTCGTCACCTACTTCAAAATGTCTGCTCTAACTTCGACCCATTATGGGTCTATATGTTCTTGGCAATGGTCATAGCCCTCAGTAATGGGATCTATAATGAACATGCTTGTAAAATGCATGAACTGCTCTACATGACATACCTGCATATTACAAAGCTTATATCTTCTGATACTGCCTCTTATATAATGCAAAATAAACAGCAGTTAAAATATAACTTGCAGATTATTTCTTCAGGAAGATATACATGAAAAAGTAGTAAAATCAAGCAGGCAAAGCCACATACAAGACACAACCACCACCAAACATCTATAGATAGCATGTGTCACACACATGTATACATGAGATGAACACAAAAATCATTAACAAGGGCATGTTGTATTGCTATGCAAGACATGAGTCCCCCACCGGACTGAGAAAAAAAACCTCCACTCTCCCCACCCCACCCACCCATGGTGTGGTTGACCATGGTATATACATGACCACCTGAATGGTATTAGTACCTACTTTCATACATTGAATCAGTAAATAAAAAGTTATTGTCCCGACAAGAAAATATGAAAAAGGGGAGTAACTCCAAAAATATTGATGCTAGAGTTATTGCCTTTGTGCATGACACTACGCCTCATCATGCTTGTTCCATATGAGAAGTTTCAAATCAATTGAACAAGTACATAAAGAGTTATTAACTGGATAAGAAAATATGAAAAAGGGGAAGAACTCCAAAAATATTGATGCTAGAGTTATGGCCATTGTGCATGACACTGCCCCTCATAATTCGTGTTCCATATGTGAAGTTTCAAATCAATTGAACCAGTAGATAAAGAGTTATTGTCCGGACAAAAAAATATGTAAAAGGGGAATACATGTAACTCCAAAAATATTGATGCTAGAGTTATGGCCCTTGTGCATGACACTAGCCCTCATCATGCTTCTTCAATGTGTGAAGTTATAATGAATTAGGCCTAACTTTGTAGGAGATATGGCCCGGATAAGAAGTGTGACAGACGGACAGACGAACGGACGGACTTACCCGTTCTAACAAAAGTATACTTGTGTGACTTTTTTTAAGTACAAATATCCCTTGTATGTCTAATTTTTCTTGTGTGTCTAGTCACAGAAGTACACTGCACATACTAGTATAAAATTATCGTGCGTGTTCATAAAAAAGTTTCATTAGTAAGTGGCACAAGTAAAGTGTCCATGTCCAAAAGTGTCTGCAAAGTGTCGTTATCCTGGACAAGATCATAAGTTCATATTTACCGCCTCTAGATTTGAGAACCATATGCTATCAGATTCCAGAACCAGCATCACGAAGCTGTGGAGGAGGAGTGCTTTAAATAGAATAGCATTGAAAGCTTTTTAGTGGTCATGATCAAGCACCTGTTATTTCTGTTTTTATTGGAGAGGAAGTATGTCTAGAAAAACAACAACAACAATGGCGGAGAAAAGGAAAACATGAGCAAGAACTCAAGAACGTCAGCAGTATGAATGTAATTAACTTCGAATTATATACACAAGCACTACGAATGCAAATAGTTTTTGTTACTAATTGTTTAGATTATGCTTGATGCAAAGATACATTTGAAATATGCAGCATAGTACATATGGATCAAGTACCATCAGTACCCCACCCATTTCAGTTTGTATCTACTAATTACACCACTATCGTAGGCTATATAAAAAGAAATGGGAGCTTACACTTATTTAAGTTCTTTTGAAGAATATCCCAATTTCACACAAGAATACAGTATATAGCTAATGTTTTTGTTGTTGTTTATTTATTTTAATTTTTTTTAGAGTAGTTTCGTCCCCATGTCATACCTAACACAAATGTCCACCATAGGAAATAAATTATAATTCACAGCTTTCTTAGTTAAAAGTGCTAGTCTTTTGTAAACAGAGATTTTAACTTGAGAGCCATCTTTTATATCTAGGGACAGATTATATATTAAACTCAAAACTTGAAGTCTGAAAGGTTTGAAGACACTTCAAACCTTGGACATGGACATTCACTTGGACATGGACAGTTTACTTGTGCCACTTCCTTGCGAAACTTTTATAAACACACAAGATAATTTTATACTAATACATGTATGTGCAGTGTACTTCTGTGACTAGACACACAAGAAAAATAGACACACAAGGGATATTTGTACTTAAACAAGGCAGTCCAAAGGACAGCTACATCCCCCACCGCCGCCACCTAAATTAAGAAATTGACCTTAAGGTGATACAATGGGTTTTAAAACTGCATTTCATGCATTAGGATAAGACAACACAAGACAAGCTTTTAAAACAGAGCTGCGGTCAAAAAGGAGATATGTTGCTTCTAATGGAAATTGCGCTGCTTTCGCCGACATTTCAACGTGGTTGACATTCAACCTTCCAGTTGTTAAGAAAATAGGACGCGGAAACAAATATAATGGAAACTGAAGGTAAGAACACGACTTTCAAATGTGACCTTGACATTGAGCCGACATTACTGCCACATATGTTCTGCACATCATCTCAATTCGGTTAATATTTGACTCAAGTTTTATGAAAATCCTTCAAATGGTTTAGAAGATATGGAGTGGACACGAAATGTAATGGAAATTGAAGATTAAATCACTTGGCCTTCAAATGTGACCTTGACCTTGAGCCGACATGACTGCCACATATGTTCTGCACATTGTCTCAACGTGGTTAACATTTGAGGCAAGTTTCTTGAAAATCCTTCAAGGGGTATAGGAGATAACGAAACTATAATGGAAATTGAAGGTAAGATCACTTGATCTTCAAATGTGACCTTGACCTTGAGCCGACATGACTGGCACATGTGTTCTGCACATCGTCTCAATTTAGCTAACATTTAACTAAACTTTTATGAAAATCCTTCAAAGGCTTTAGAAGATATGGAGCGGACACGAAAATTTAACAGAAATTAAAGGTTAGAACACTTGACCTTCAAACGTGACCTTGACCTTGAGCCAACATGACTGCCGCATGGGTTCTGCACATCACCTCAATTCATTTAATATTTGACTCAAGTTTTATGAAAATCCTTCAAAGGATTTAGAAGATATGGAGCGGACACGAAACTGTAATGGCAACTGAAGGTTTAAACACTTGACCTTCAAATGTGACCTTGAACTTGAACCGACATGACTGCCACATGTGTTCTGCACATCGTCTTAATTTGGTTAACATTTGACTAAAGTTTTATGAAAATCCTTCAAAGGGTTTAGAAGATATGGAGCGGACACAAAAATGCAATGGAAATTGAAGGTTAAAACCCTTGACCTTCAAATGTGACCTTGACCTTGAGCCGACATATCTGCCACATATGTTCTGCACATCGTCTCAACTTGGTTAACATTTGAGACAAGTTTCTTGAAAATCCTTCAAGGGGTATAGGAGATATGGAGCGGATACGAAATTGTTACGGACAGACGGACAGACAGACAGACAGACAGACAAAGGCCATTCCTATAATTCCCCCTCCGCTATGCGGTGGGGGATTAAAAAAAGACACACAAGTATACTTTTGTGAGAGCGGACGGACAGATGGACAGATGGTTGCTTAGTTTGGCCATAACAAAAACAAAACACAGAAAAAAAGCACAGAAGGTTAATTCTATATTTAGATTGTGTCCAAAGTACATAAGCACATAAGTGTATATTTGTGAGTAAGCAAAAAATTGCATTTACACAAGGCTACTTTAGACTCAAGAAAAAGTCACAGAAGCAGATAAACACACAAGTATACATTCTTTAGTACGGACGGACAGACGGAATCGAGCAAACCTATAGTCCCCCAACCGGTAACTGGTGGGGAACTAATAAAAACACCTAAATACTAGAGATAAACATTCCATTCATGAACAAAAGCACAAGTACAAAGACACAAGACAAACAAAAGTAAGGATGACAAAGAGAGTACCGCCTTGGCACGGTCAGTAGCAAAATCACCACTTGGGGTTAAAACCGGTTTACGGACGTCCTAACCTCACACTTATCTAAAAGTCACCCTAGCTTTACAAATAGTGTTAATAAAGGTATCACCGTGGGACTTACCCACAACATAGAAGATGGTAAACACATAACAATATGTAAAAAATACCATAACAATACCATAACAACTGAAAATCCATCAAATATGTACTCAATGACTTTGCTGAAGTCAGAGCACCTGCAGGGAAGCCGTTGAGGGCACAACAGGGTAAAAGTAATACATGAGTCTGGTAAGCTCATCCCATTTCTGAGTTTAAAGAGAACACCATCATAGAGTACTACCCTCGGCCTGTCATCGCGCAAGCAAAGAGGGAAGCGTAGCTACCGACTGTAAAAAGGCCAATAATTAAACATGCAGAGCGTTGCAATATAATGGGGCCATAACCTTTCTTCTTAAAGGTTTTAATGCGTTTTATAAACAAATAATGAAAATGAATATGTAATACATATATGTACATTATTGAAAATAATAATAATGAATGAATACTTTCAACATATCCCACTCGTCCTTTTCTATCTTTCTATCTTCCTTATTTCCTTCTATCTGCACTCACAAACTTTCACTTCGATCTTAATTGTCTCAGGTGTTATTCAATCGTTCTTACACAAACTTTGTCCCTTAATCAGACGAATTAAAACAGACCCTACATTATTTTGAGAACCGTTTGAGTTCACATGACTTTTCTCTTTCATATGCTGTACTTCCACTCATAAAGCTTATTATCCACACATGCACACTCTACGAGTTGTCAGTCACAGATTACTAATTGACCGTGAGACTGGTTTGCCCATTGTTTAAGAGATTTAATGACCGCAGAGTCCATGGTAAGGGAACTTTATAACACCAGCTGACCTGAGCTAACCCTTTATACTCGGACAAACTGGCAAAGGTATTTACATTGGCTTTAAACCTTTAACATTAAACTGAATGTTCTTACACATCCCCCCTTAAGATGAAAACCTAACTTTCCTATCTAATTCTATAATACATACAGCTATTTACACTTATGCAGATAAATGTTAGTTCTTATCATTTCTACTCAAGTAATTACACCAAAGTTATCCATCGCTTTTGGAATTGTTCTCTGGCATTTGTCACATGATACACAACAGCGCTTAACATCTGCGAGTATTCCTGGCCAGTGGAATTGTGCAAGTAACTTGTCGGTCATTTTCTGTGTTCCAAGATGTCCTCAACAGGGACTTTCATGAGCTACTTTCAGGATTGCCGATCTGTAATGATTTTGTATCACTATCTGTCTGATTCATTGGCCATTCATATGATTTGGGGATAAAGATTCCCTGAAAATAATACCGTTGTTCCGGAAATATCGATAGGTGTTCATCTTTCCATTAGGCTTTACATGACCACTATCCGCCAACTCTCGTACTCTTTTTAGTGTCTCGTCTTCACTCTGGGACTTAATTATTATTACAGGATGCATTGAACTGATATCCAGCGACTTAGGAACTAACATAGGCTTGGCGTTTGAGGCCCCTTTCTTCACTTGTGCCGTGGTTTGAACTGTACCGGCTTCCTTTTGCCTATCTTGATCAGGTTCTGTTTCCCCCTTCTCGACTTCTGTTCATTCCATTTGCTCATCATCCGCGGTGACAGGATCATCTCTCGTTTTGTCTTTCTCTACGCCCATCTGTTCTCTGTCTTCACCATCATGTGCACCAGATAAAGCATCCTTTACTCCCCGAGTATTTCCAATGATCAAATCGTAGACTGGGTATTCTATGTACATTGTTTTGACCTGTCCAGTGAAGAATGGGGATCTTACCTGTATAACAGCGGTGGGAAACTTTCTGACTATCCCATCGATCAGAACACACATCTGTGTGTCCGCTGTTAACTGATTCTCCTATACCAGACTCTTCTTCACTACTACTGTTTAATAGCCAGTATATTGCAATACTCTTACTACCTTTCCTCCAACCTTACCAAAGTGTTAGGGCATGTTGTTTGGTCTCTGATCAATAAATGCAACTGACATCACCGATAATACATTACCACAATTTAGCACTACCTTGTCATACTCTGAACCACTCTTTATCACGTACTTATGCTGTTTGTTGTTCGAATACTGTCCTCTTGGCTGGTCATCACGGAAATTCTGTCTGATAACTGCCACCTTGAGATGGACCTTGGTCATACTAACCTTTAGATTGGTGCAAAGCCGCTGCCTTTTCCCTCTTCTTCGGACAGTCCCTCATCAGGTGTGGTCCAGAACAAATATAACATGACTTACCTCTTGGAGTCTCAAATTGCTTACTACTCCCTATACTATTCTTAGCTACAAAAGATACTGGGTTTATGTCGTGTGCATTTGCAGCCATTTTCTCTGCTGAAGAAAATTGCCTTTCCTTAAGAAATAGTGGCAATCATTTGCCAGATGACTGTAAGAGTTGGTCTCTTAGACCCTTATAGCCCTTAGTGACATGAGCTTGTGACATCCAGTTTTCTAGATAGCCACCCAATCTTACGACAAACTGGCACGCAGTTGCCCCTTTTCTACCATATTATTTCTGAATTTCACACGTAAATCCTCCTCAGTAAACTAAAATCTTTTCAAAAGATTCTTTTTCAATGTGTCATGATCTGCTGATTCAGCTACAGATATCCAGCAATATACACCTCCAGCGCTGTGCCCGTCAGCAAAGTACTAAGATGTGTGCTCATGCGTCCTTGTGCCATTTTGCACTTTCAGCGAAACGCTCAAACGGCATAAGTATGCATCAATACTAGTAATGTTTTCATTAAAAGTTGGCAATTTCGGCAACTAAGCCTTACTCCCAGGACCCATTGCTCTTCTTTCTAAATCCTTTTCCCATTCTCTCTGTAACCGTTCTGTCTCTAACCGCTCTGCCCTTTCTCTATTTTAACGAATTCCAAAAGTCTAGAAAAACCAAGCTTACTCCCGCTCTCTAAAAGTCTATCTAAATCCGACATACTGCTTTAAACCGCAGACCTGATTTCTATTAGACAGCAAGAATTTACCAAAACCTATAAAGTAGTATACAAATGTCAGATTTCTAGTTATAACAAGAGCTGTCTTCAGTGCTGGATAGTGTAGTGGAAGTCTAAGTCAGAAAGGGGAGATAACTATAGCAAAATTAATTCTAGGGTTATCTGCCCTTGTAAATAGGTCCCCCCTTGTAATAGCTAACATATATACCAAAGTTGAACCAAATATATTGGACAGTTTCTGAGACATAGACCTGAACATAAAACTTAAACAACAATGAAAATTCTAAGTCGAAAAAGGGGCATAACTAAAGCAAAATTAATTTTAGGGTTACCTACCCTTGTGAAATGGGTTCCCCTTGTGATAGTAAACATACATACCAAATATGATCCAAATATGTTTGATGGTTTCTGAGAAAAGGACCTTAACAAAAAGGTTAACCAACGCCGACGCCGACGCCGACGAGAGGGTCATGACAATAGCTCCACTTTTTCAAAAAGTGGAGCTAAAAAAAAAGTACCTAGTTATAGTCTACTTTCAGTCCGAATGACTGCTCAGCCGACTGTACATTTTATTTAGTTATGTACTCTTATTTACTGATGTACTCTTATTTACAGATGAAACTTGTGATAGTGAACAAGTGTGTAAGGTTTCAAAGCTTTATCACAAAGGGTTATGTAGACAAGTAGACTTTAACAAAAACCTTAACTAAAAATTCGAAGTTAAAAGGGCTATAATTCTGTCAAAACGCTTAACAAAAATATGTACTCTTGCCTGCTGATGACACTTATGATGGTGGACAAGTGTGAACAGTTAAATATGATGTTGAACAAGTGTGTCAGGTTTCAAAGCTGAATTTCAGTACTTCTTGTTTTGAAAATTGAATACCGCTTAAGCCGGTGCTAGGGGGCGTGAGCAGTGTTGCACTTTCAATTACTGTTCATGAACAGACTCAATAAAACCGAGTCTACAATTTTCTCTTTTTGTGTTGCAATTTTTTCTCTCCGGGGACACCTCCCTTCAGAATTTATAATCTTCACAGCAGCAGGTGTTAAGTGCTTGTGTGGCAGCCATAAAACGGCGCCCCGTACTTCATTCTCAGTGTTGTTATACCTTCTGATCCTTCGAGATCATGAATTTCAGTACTTCTTGTTTTGAAAATTGAACACCGCTTAAGCCGGTGCTATGGGGCTTGAGCAGTGTTGCACTTTCAATTACTGTTCATGAACAGACTCAATAAAACCGAGTCTACAATTTTCTCTTTTTGTGTTGCAATTTTTGCTCTCGGGAGATCACCTCCCTTCAGAATTTATCCCAAGTGGTTATGTAGATAAGTAGACAAAAACCTTAACCAAAATGTTTAAGATAAACAGGGCCATAATTCTGTCAACTAGTTTGACAAAGTTATGTACTCTTGCCTGCTGATGAAGCTTGTGATGGTGGACAAGTGTGAAAAAGTACAAAAATGAGTCATGCAGGAAACACCACATACAGAACAAACAGCCGCCCGAACAGCAACACACAAGAAAACACAGCAAATGTATGTAACTATAACAAGAGGACCAAGATGGCCCTTAATCGCTCACCTGCTAACCATAGATTTAAGATTTTGCTGGGTAGCCCATGGGTAGGGCCAATATTGACCTTAGGGACAATAAATGAACAATGTTGATAGTGGATCATGAGAAGTGGTTCTGCAGAACAAGATTTTCAAAGATTTAGTATGTTGATTTTATCAAGACAATGATTCTGACCAATGAAGATTGGGCTAAAAATGTGCCCTCTAGAGTAATTTTTCTAAGATTTGACCTTGTGACCTACTTTTATTCCCACCAAACCATGATCACACTCAACCTTGATATCACCAAGACAAACACTGTGAGCAAGTTTGAGGAAGACTGGGCTAAAAATGTGGCCACTGGAGTGTAAACTAGATTTTTCTAAGATATGACCCAGTGACCTACTATTTGACCTCACATAACCCACTTTCAAACCTGTCAAAGATTTTATTAGGACAATCATTCTGACCAATTTTCATGAACATTTGGCTATAAATGTGACCTCTAGAGTGTTCACAAGGTTTTCTTACTATTTCTTACTATTTGACCTAGTTTTTAACCCCACATAACTCACTTTCAAACTTGTTTGCGATTTTATAAAGACAATCATTATGACTAAGTTTCATGAGGATTGGACAAAAAATGTGACCACTAGAGCCTTCACAAGGTTTTTCTACTGTTTGACCTAGTGACATAGTTTTTAACCCCACTTGACCCACTTTCAAACTCATCTGAGATTTTACCAAGACATTTATTATGACCAAGTTTCATGAAGATTGGACTAAAAATGTGACCACTAGAGTGTTCACAAGGTTTTTTACAGTCTGACCTAGTGACCTAGTTTTTTACCCCACGTAACCCACTTTTCAAACTCCGAGATTTTATTAAGACAATCATTCTAACCAAGTCTCATGAAAATTGGGCAAAACATGTGACCTCTAGAGGGTTCATAAGGTTTTCCTACTATTTGACCTAGTGACCTAGTTTTTAACCCAATTTGACCCACTTTCGAACTTGTCCGAGGTTTTATCAAGACATTCATTCTGACCAAGTTTCATGAAGATTGGACTACAATTAGAGTGTTCACAAGCAAATTGGGTATGTCTAAAATTATTACAAAAAGTACAAAAATGAGTCAGGAAGGAAACACCACATACAGAACAAACAGCAGCCCGAACAGCAACACAAGGAAACAGCAAATGTACATAACTATAAAACCATCAAGAGACACACAAATACATAACAAACATATAATAGGGGGAAGATGGAAGTACCGCCTTGGAACGGTCAGTGACAAATGTCACTGCGGGGTTAAAGCGGTTTTTGGGCGCCCAACCTCACACTTATTCCATCCCCACCCTAAAAGACAGTGTAAATAAATGTATCCCCTCTCCGACTAATCTACAACAACCTCAATGGCAAATACAGTGGAAAAGTGCATGTATAACGAAAGTATTTAAGTGAAAAAACTGTATCCACCTATCGCTAGTGTACTCAATTATTGAGCTGCAAACAGAGTAACTGTAGAAAAGTAATACAGATATCCGACGTTCTCCTTCCGTTTCTGGATTTAAGAGGTCGACATCATAGAGTACTAAACCTTTCTTGTCGGCGTACATGCAAAGAGGCCAGCGTGATTGCCAACTGTAAAAGGGTTGACAACCAAACATGCAGTGTGTTGTAGTACTATAGGATCATATCCCTTTTTAATGAAATGTTTAACATATTTGATGAACAAAGTGAGAAAATGGGTAATTTTACGAAGTTTGTAAATCACATCACCATAAAATTCCGGATGTGAAATACCGTGTCGCAGAAGCGCCTTGAGATTACATTGGTACTTGCCAATAAGTGAGAGATTTCGATAGTAAAATTTAGAGAAAGTTTTTCTTAGATTATGGTATCTATATCCTTGCTTAAGCAGCTTTTCAGTTAAAATGAGATTTTGACTGTTACAATCATCAATAGATAGATGAACAAGCTCTAGCAAAACAAATAAGTTGAGATATATAAACCTTGTAAGATGGGGCACGGGGAACATCTCCGTCAAGATGAGGGAAATTTACAATATTAAAATCAAAATAATCTCTTTTGTCATATATTTTAGAAGAAATCATTCCATTGCCAATTTTAAGGTCTAGATCAAGAAAAGCTTCATAAGCGTCGGAAGGGTTAGCTTTAATAAATTCGAGTTCTTTTGGGTAAATTGTAGGATTCAGAGCATCAAAGAAAGGGTTAACTAAGTTATAAGTATCATCAAATATCGAGAAGTTTCATTGAAGGTTTTTATAACATCCTCATGTTATTGTGGATTCAAAGGTAACATGAAATCTCTCTCATAGCAGTAAAAAAAATTAGCAACCAGTGGTGCACAATTCGTACCCACAGGAATACCAATCTGAGCAAATCCAAGTGGTGTAATATTTCATTTGCTCGTCAGTAAAGAAAGTTTTATCAGCATTACATGCCAGAAATGATGTTTTTTCTTGGGCAAATACTTTCTTGATTAAGTTAGTAAGTTTATCTTTAATTAAATCACAAGGAAGGGTTGTGTACAAAGTAGAAAAATCGTATGTGCTTACAGCTCCTAATAGACCAGAAGAGATTTATTCTAGAATGTTCATGTCTTACAACAGAATGTTACATGTTTGTTTATCTTTGTCAAACAAGAAGTCAAAAGTATAGATAACTAGAGTTTATTTTTGAGAAAAACACATGTCTCCCCCCGGTACCCCATCCCCGCATCCAAAAGAGGAATGAATTCACCCCCTGTGCACCCTCTACCCTGGCACCCATAAGAGGCATAAATTCATATGTCAAAATACATGTAGTATAGGAGGAGTCAATTGCACAAGACCTTTTCGCTATATATTCTATATAAGGAAAAACTCCAAAGGGTCATAACTTCTGTCAAAATTGTTGCAGCCTAAATTCCAAACCACATGACCATCCTCACATATACATTAGCTGGTTCATATGCAAAAGTTTGAAATAAATCCCTCAAATAGTGTAGGAGGAGTTAGCTGCACAAGATTTTTTCGCTATATATTCTATATAAGGAAAAACCACAAAGGGCCATAACTTCTGTCAAAATTATTGCAGCCAAAATTCTAAACCACATGACCATCCTCACACATAGCTGGTTCATATGTAAAAGTTTGAAGTAAATCCCTCAAACAGTGTAGGAGTTAGCTGCACAAGATGTTTTCACTATATATTCTATACAAGGAAAATAGTGTTGGCGCACAAGATTTTTTCACTATATATTCTATATAAGAAAAATAGTGTTGGAGGAGTTAGCTGCACAAGATTTTTTCGCTATAAGGAAAAACTACAAAGGGCCATAACTTCTGTCAAAATTGTTGCAGCCAAAATTCATAATTTAGTAGTTGTACAAGAGCTAGAATTTGCAATGAAACGCGTTTTATATGTTTTTTATGTAGTTTTGGTAACCAATACAGTGTAGGAAATCTATGTTGTGTAATTTTAATATCAGTTCCAAGATGTTCAAACCTTTTGACATGGTCTGAAACAATGGTCTTTTCATCAGTACTAACTGAAATGTATGACTTGGTATTAATAATTCCCTGCTTCAAGACATCGATATAATGTAATCGCCAAATAATAATCACATTATTCGATGCCTTATCAGCAGGAACAAAAGCTTAATTTGAATGGAAATCCTGTAAACCCCTTTTAAGATATCTAACAGAAAGTCTAGGTTTAGGTGGAAGAATGTGAAATGCGTTTGTCAATTATATAAAAAATTAGTGTTTTCCAATTTGAAAGAGCATTAGACTCAGCATATTCTCTTAGACACCATTTAATACTAAAAGTTTGTAAAGCCTCAGCAATCTTTCCTCGACAAAAGTTAAAATCTATCAATGATGGTATTCTATATTTGGGACCTATATTCAAAAGAGATCGTAGACGTTTATCTTTAATCATCTCGAAATTACCAGTCATCACAAGCAAAAATTTGAGGTGGCGCAATCTCAATTATCAGGAATATTATCATTAATAGTAAGGTCGGCAACAATTTTATTATAGTTGGAAATTGTATTTCTGATGGGTTTGTTATATTTGTAGCAGATAAGAGGTGGTTCTGTAGTTTTAAAGTATTTAGGAATAGTGTCAATTACAGTATTGTCTCTAAAAATACTTTGGAAGTCAATTAAATCAATACCTTTATTTATAAAAGGAATTTTCAAAACGAATCGTAGGTGTTCAGATAATTTGTCAAAGAAAGGTCTAAGAACATGAAGAGTAAAGCTGTGTATCAAACTAGCCATTCCTATGAGAGTCTCTGATCTAAAAATGATTTTATCGGCTTGCTCGTCAATTTCTTTTAATGAAGATATTGATAAGGAGGAAAGTCTAGAAAGCATGGCATATTTACCAGAAGTTAGACGTAAAGTATATAGATATATCAAATCAGCTTCAGATATTGATGCATTAAAGATTTGTGTGGCGTTTCATTGATATCCATCAAATAGTTTTCCGAGAAACTGGCGGACAAAGAAAATGTTGACCGGACAAACAAAATGTTGATGCACAAATGGACAAACAGCTGAACAGACCGGACTGACAGGGCCAAGCCAATATATAACCATCTTTATAAGTTTGGCGTATAACAACTCTATATATCTATAAAATCATATTAAGCAGGTTTTGATAAGCACAATTATCATAGAAGCATAAGATCAGCAGCAACATATAATACAAAGCAAACACTAAACAAGAGGGCCAAGATGGCCCTTAATCGCTCACCTGATTACCATAGATTTTAGATTTTTGCTGGGTAGCCCATGGGTAGGGCCAATATTGACCTTAGGGACAATAAATGAACAATGTTGATAGTGAATCATGAGCAGTGGTGTGTTCTGAAGAACAAGATTTTGAAAGATTAAGTATATTGATTTTATCAAGACAATGATTCTGACCAATGAAGATTGGGCTAAAAATGTGCCTTCTAAAGTAATTTTTCTAAGATTTGACCTAGTGACCTACTTTTTATTCCCACCTACCCATGATCATACTCAACCTTGATATCACCAAGACAAACACTCTGAGCAAGTTTGAGGAAGACTGGGCTAAAAATCTGGACACTGGAGTGTAACTTAGATTTTTCTACGATATGCCCCAGTGACCTACTTTTTGACCTCACATAACCCACTTTCAAACTTGTCCAAGACTTTATTAGGACAATCATTCTGACCATTTCTCACAATCATTCTGACCAATTTTCATGAAGATATGGCTATAAATGTGACCTCTAGAGTATTCACAAGGTTTTCCTACTATTTGACCTGGTGACATAGTTTTTTACCCCACATGACCCACTTTCAAACTTGTCCGATATTTTATCAGGGCAACCATTCTGACAGTTTCATAAAGATTAGGCTGAAAATGTGACCTCTATAGTGTTCACAAGCTTGTTCTTCTATTTGACCTGGTGACCTAGTTTTTGACCCCACATGACCCAATTTCAAAATCATCCGAGATTTTATCAGTACAATCACTCAAAGTTTCATGAAGTTTGATCTGAAAATGTGACCCCTAAATTGTTCACAAGGTTTAACTACTATTTTACCTAGTTTTTGACCCCACGTGATCAACTTTCGAACTCGTCCGTGATTATATCAAGTCAATCATTCTGATACAGATTCATGAAGATTGGACTAAACATTGTGACCACTAGAGTGTTCACAAGTAAATTGTTGACGACGCACGACACACGACGGACATTCAAGTCTCTCAAAAGCTCACCCCGAGTTTTGCTCAGGTGAGCTAAAAAGGTAGATAATTCAAATGTATGTGATGCTAGAGATTCTAAGGTTCTGGTTCTAAGACATGATACAAAACAGGGTCGACCCCTTTCAGACAGCTCCTGAACGTGACCCATTTTCAAACAAGTCCAAGATTTTATCAAGACAATAATTCTATGTTTTATGAAGATTGCACAGCAAATGAGACCACTAGAGTGTTAATAAGGTTTTTCTACTGTTTGACCTAGTGACCTAGTTTTTAACCTCACATAACCAGCTTTCAAACTTGCCATCAAGACAATCATTATGACTAAGTCTCATGAAGATTGGACAAAAAATGTGACCACTATCTAGAGTGTTCACAATGTTTTTCTACTGTTTGACCTAGTCACCTAGTTTTTAACCCACTTGACCAACTTTCGAACTTGTCCAAGATGTTATCAAGACATTCATTCTGACCAAGTTTCATGACGATTGGACTAAAATTGTGACCACTAGAGCGTTCACAAGGTTTTTCTACTGTTTGACATAGTGACCTAGTTTTTTACCCCACGTAACCCATTTTTCAAACTCCTCCAAGATTTTATCAAGTCTATCATTCTGACCAAGTTTCATGAAAATTGGGCTAAAAATTTTACCTGTAGAGGATTCACAAGGTTTTCCTACTTTTTGACCTAATGACCTAGTTGACCCACTTTCGAACTCATCCGATATGTTATCAAGACATTTATTCTGACCAAGTTTCATGAAGATTGGACTATAATTGTGACCACTAGAGTGTTCACAAGCAAATTGTTGACGCCGGACGATGTACGACGCACGACAGACGACGGATGATGCACATTCAAGTATCCCAAAAGTACAAAAATGAGTCATGCAGGAAACACCACATACAAAAAAAATAGTCGCCCGAACAGCAACACAAGGAAACAGCAAATGTACATAACTATAAAAAACAACAAGAGACGCACAAAGACAAAACAAACACTCAATAGGGGGAAGATGGAAGCACCGCCTTGGAACGGTCAGTGACAAAAGTCACTGGGGGGTTAAACCGGTTTATGGGCGCCCAACCTCACACTTATTCCATCCCCACCCTAAAAGACAAACAGTGTAAATAAACGTATCCCCTCTCCGACTAATCTACAACAACCGCGACAGCAAATACAGTGGTAAAGTGCATGTCGAGGGCTTGGTGCAAAACTATTCTAACTCCTTCACAAAGTGAAGGAGTTAGAATAGTTTTGCACCAAGCCCTCGATGTATAACGAAAACATTTAAGTGAACAAACAGTATCCACCTATCGCTAGTGTACTCAATGATTGAGCTGCAAACAGAGTAACTGTAGAAAAGGAATAAAGGGTACGACAAAAATGAAATAGTACAGATATCCGACGTTCTCCTTCCATTTCTGGATTTAAGAGGTCGCCTTCATAGAGTACTAAACCTTTCCTGTCGGCGTACATGCAAAGAGGCCAGCGTGATTGCCAACTGTAAAAGGGTTGACAACCAAACATGCAGTATGTTGTAGTACTACAGGATCATATCCCTTTTTAATGAATTTTTTAACATATTTGATGAACAAAGTGAGAAAATGGGTATGTCCAATAATTTTACGAAGTTTGTAAATCACATCACTATAAAATTCAGGATGTGAAACACCGTGTCACAGAAGCTCCTTGAGATTAGATTGGTACTTGCCAATAAGCGAGAGATTTCGATAGTAAAATTTAGAAAAAGTTTTTCTTAGTTTATGGTATCTATATCCTTGCTTAAGCAGTTTTTCAGTTAAAATGAGATTTCGACTGTTGAAATTGTCAATAGATGAACAAGCTCTAGCAAAACAAATAAGTTGAGATATATAAACCCCATAAGATGGAGCACGGGGAACATCCCCGTCAAGATGAGGAAAATTAACAATATTAAAATCAAAATCATCTCTTTTGTCATATATTTTAGAAGAAATCATTCCATTATCAATTTTAAGGTCGAGATCAAGAAACGCTGCATAATTGTCGGACGGGTTAGCTTTATTCAATTTGAGTTCTTTAGGATAAATTGTAGAAATCAGAGCATCAAAGAAAGGGTTATCTAAGTTAAAAATATCATCCAAATATCGACAAGTTTCATTGAAGGCTTTTATAACATCTTCTTGTGATTGAGGATTCAAACGCAACATGAAATCTCTCTCATAGCAGTACAAAAACAAATCTGCGACAAGTGGTGCACAATTCGTACCCATGGGAATACCTATTACCTGACGGTATATAGCATTCCCATAATGTACAAATATGTTATCCAAAAGAAAGGTTAGTGATTCGCAAACTTCTGAGCAAGTCCAATTGGTGTAATATTTCATTTGCTCGTCAGTAAAGAAAGCTTTTTCAGCATTACATGCCTAGAATGATGTTTTTTCCTGGACAAATACTTTCTGGATTAAGTTAGTAATCTTATCCTTAATTAAAATATGAGGAAGAGTTGTGTACAGAGTAGAAAAATTGTATGTGCTTACAGTGGATGCAAGATACCTTTTGTTCTTAAGTTTGTTTAAGACTTCTGAAGAGTTCTTAATAGACCAGAAGAGATTTATTCCAGAATTTTCATAAGTCTTATCACAGTAGAACCTTACATGTTCCATTACCTTCGTTTAACAAGAAGTCAAAAGTATAGACAATTTAGTAGTTGTACATGAACTAGAATTTGCAATGAAAAGAGCTTTATATGGTTTTTTATGTAGTTTTGGTAACCAATACATTGTAGGAAGTTTATGTTGTGTAATTTTAATATCGGTTCCAAGTTATTCACACTTTTTGACATGGTCTGAAACGATGTTCTTTTCGTCAGTACTAACTGAAATGTATGACTTAGTATTAATAATTTCCTGCTTCAAGACATCGATATAATGTAATCGTCTAATAATAATCACATTATTCGATGCCTTATCAGCAGGAATTTTGAATGGAAATCCTGTAAACCCTTTTTAAGATGTCTAACAGAAATTCTAGGTTTAGGTGGAAGAAGGTGTTTATTAGAGCTATAAAAGGAAATGCGTTTATCAATAATATCAAAAATTAGTTTTTTCCAACTAGAAAGAGCATTCGACTCAACATGTTCTCTTCGACACCATTTAATACTAAAGTTTTGTAAAGCCTCCGCAATCTGAACTCGACAAGAGTTAAAATCTATCATGGATGGTATTCTATATTTGGGACCTTTATTCAAAAGAGATCGTAAACGTTTATCTTTAATTATCTCAAAATTACCAGTGATCACATGACCAGCCGGAGAATAGCAAAATTTTGAGGTGGCACAATCTCAATTATCAGGAATATTATCATTAATATTAAGGTTGGCAACAATTTTATTATAGTTGAAAATTGTATTTCTGATGGGTTTGTTATATTTGTAGCAGAAGATAGGTGGTTCTGTATTTTTAAAGTATTTAGGAATAGTGTCAATTACATTTTTGTCTCTAAAAATACTTTGGAGGTCAATAAAATCAATACCTTTATTAACAAGAGATGTTTGTAAAACATGTATACCCCCCAGACCCCCTGACCTTTGATCTAGTGACCTCAACTATAGAGGTAATCTAGCGGTCATGACTAATCACCACAGCAACTTTGAAGATCCTAAGCCAAACCACTGATCATTTATTGATCTGAAAACATTTCACATATTAAGGTCATGGTGACCTTGACCTTTGACCTCAACAACTTTAAGGGTCATCAAGTGGTCACAACCAACTACCACAGCAAGTTTGAAGATCCCGAACCAAACCATTGAGCAGTTATTAATTGGAAACCATTTCATCAGTTAAGGTCATGATGACTTGATCTTTAACCTAGTGACCTCAAAATCAATAGGTTGTCATGACCAACCACCTCAGCAAGTTTGAAGATCCTAAGCCAAACCCTTGAGCAGTTATTAATCGCAAACCATTTCACCAGTTAAGGTCATGGTGACCTTGACCTTTGACCTAGTGACCTCAACAACTTTAGGGGTTATCAAGTGGTCACAACCAACCACCACAGCAAGTTTGAAGATCCTAAGCCAAACCCTTGAGCAGTTATTGATCGCAAACCATTTCACCAGTTAAGGTCATGGTGACCTTGACCTTTGACCTAGTGCCCTAAAAAACAATAGGGCTCATTTAGTTGTCATGACCAACCACCTAAGCAAATTTGAAGATCCTAAGCCAAACCCTTGAGCAGTTATTGATCAGAAACCACTTTACAAGTTAAGGTCATGGTGACCTTGACCTTTGACTTAGTGACCTCAAATACAATAGGGGCCATCCAGTTGTCATGACCAACTACAGCAGCAAGTTTGAAGATTCTAAGCCAAACCCTTGAGCAGTTATTGATCGGAAACCATTCGACCATTTAAGAGCATGGTGACCTTGACCTTTGACCTAGTGACCTAAAAAGCAATAGGGGTCATCTAGTGGTCATTACCAACCACCACAGCAAATTTGAAGATCCTAGGCCAAACCCTTGAGCAGTTATTGATCGCAAACCATTTCACCCTTTAAGGACATGGTGACCTTGACCTTTGACCTAGTGACCTAAAAAACTATAGGACTAATCTAGTTGTCATGACCAACCACCTAAGCAAATTTGAAGATCCTAAGCCAAACCCTTGAGCCGTTATTGATCAGAAACCATTTTACCAGTTAAGGTCATGGTGACCTTGACCTTTGACCTAGTGACCTCAAAATCAATAGGGGTCATCCAGTGGTCATGACCAACTACCACAGCAAGTTTGAAGATTCTAAGCTGAACCCTTGAGCAGTTATTGATCGGAAACTATCTAACCATTTAAGGTCATGGTGACCTTGACCTTTGACCTAATGACCTCAAAATCAATAGGGGTCATGTAGTGGTCATGACCAACCACCACAGCAAGTTTGAAGATCCCAAGCCAAACCCTTGAGCAGTTATTGATCGGAAACTATTTCACCATTTTAGGTCATGGTGACCTTGACATTTGACCTAGTGACCTCAAAAACAATAGGGGTCATCTACTTGTCATGACCAACCAAGACAGCAAGTTTGAAGATTCTAGGCCAAGTCGTTTATTAGTTATCGTTCGGAAACCATCGATCTACCGACCGACCGACAGACCGACCGACCGACCGACCGACATGTGCAAAGCAATATACCCCCATTTTTTCAAAAGGGGGGTATAATAAAAGGAATTTTCAAGAAGAATCTTTGGTGTTCAGATAATTTGTCAATGTGCGGTCTGAGAACATGTAGAGTAAAGCTTTGTATCAACTAGCCGTTCCTATGAGAGGATCTGATCTAAAAATAATTTTATCGGCTTGCTCGTCAATTTCTTTTAATGAACATATAGATAAGGAGGAAAGTCTAGAAAGCATGGCATGTTTGCCAGAAGTTAGACGTAAAGTATGTAGATCAAGAAGAGTCATTTTCAAACGAGATTTTCGTTTAATATTACCATGTTTGCGAATGCCATGTGATCGAAATTTGCGTTTTCGTATAGAAAAAATTGAAAAAATATCTATATCTGGTTCTTTTGAAATATTTCCAGTTTGGTAAATATTATCATTCAGTCCTAAAGAAAAAGGTGTTTGCAATTTTTTGATCCAATTTAATTCAGATATAAATCTAGCTTTCGATTTAAAGCTACTAGTAGCCTCCTTATCATATGCTTTGCTCAGGTGTGCTAATAAAAAGCAAACTAATATAAAGCATACACATGCAGCAACAGAATGTATGTACACTGGCAGACAAGCAAAATTGCAGACTGTAAAGGAAAACAATCAAAATATAGATATAGAGTTATATATCAGTGCATTTATAATAGCATGTATATGTCAACCCTTTACCTCGTATAAGCATTTTACACATATATCAGTATAGGCCAACAAAAGAGACACAGAACAGATGTATATCCTTAAGTATTTACCTGATCTGTGTCTTTGTTGTCAGTCTATGAGTAAGATTGATCTTTATCGTCAGTATTATAAATGGTTAGAGAATTAGATCTTCCATATTAAATGTATGGTTCTGAATAGCAAGCTTGGGAAAGGATTAAAATATACAAATCAATAGAACATCCCCAGTAAAGCAAGCTTATTTAATGTAATTAAGCTAAAGTTATCAGATCACATAGATCCATAACTAGATGGATGGATAAAATTTTTTATCTACAAGCACTACACCAGCAGCCTTGACCATTCCAATTTGCCATTAGGGTCTTGAAATGATAAAAGCTGCCTGCTTGTCTGAATAAGTCAGGAAGGCTATTAAAAAAAATACTGGGGCTGCATATCTGAATGAATTCTTACCAGTAAGGGATAGTCTCACACTTGGCACCTGTAAAATATTTGTATACCTAAAAATATACCCTGTGTCCTTCTTTTGAATAAGATCTTTTAAAACAGAAAGAGACAACTCATTAAACAAGAGGGCCATGATGGCCCTAAATCGCTCACCTGGTTACTATAGACATATGCATACACTGTATTTCTATGTAAAAATAAGTAAGCTTCAGATTGGGGCCAATATGAAACCAAGGGCCATAATTTTAGGCCTTGAGTTTCAAATTTGAACAATCTAAATAAAGGAACATTAGATGATGCTTCATATAAGTTTCAAAGTTCCTGCCCTTACAATTTCACAGGAGATTTTAAAGATTTTCCTATGAAAAACTGATAAGCAAGGGACAGGGCCGTTTTGGTCCAGGGGTCATAATTTGAACAATCTTGGTAGAAAACCATTAGATGATAATAAATACTAAATTTCAAAGGTCTTGGCCTTACAGTTTAGGAGAAGATTTTTAAAGATTTTCCTATGAAAAACTGATAAGCCAGGTCCGGGGGTCATAGTTTGAACAATCGTTGTAGAGGACCATTAGATGATGCTACATACCAAATATAAAAGGTCTAGGCCTTACGGTTTCAGAGAAGAAGCTTTTTATGAAAAACTGATAAGCCCCCGGGCGGGGCCATTTTGGTCAAGGGATCATAATTTGAACAATCTTTGTAGAGGACCAATAGATGATGCTACATACCAAATATCAAATGTCTAGGCCTACAGTTTCAGAGAAGAAGATTTTTAAAGATTTTCCTATGAAAAATTGATAAGCCCTGGGGCGGGGCCATTTTTGGTCTGGGGGTCATAATTTGAACAAAGGACCATTAGATCATGCTACATACCAAATATCAAAGGTCTAGGCCTTACGGTTTTAGAGAAGAAGATTTTTAAAGATTTTCCTATGAAAAACTGATAAGCCCCAGGGCGGGGCCATTTTTGGCCCGGGGGTCACAATTTGAACAATATTTGTAGAGGACCATTAGATGATGCTACATACTAAATATCAAAGGTCTAGCCCTTACGGTTTCAGAGAAGAAGATTTTTAAAGATTTTCCTATGAAAAACTGATAAGCCCCCGGGCGGGGCCAGTTTTGGTCCGGGGGTCATAATTTGAACAATCTTTGTAGAGGACCATTAGATGATGCTACATACCAAATATCAAAGGTCTAGGCCTTACGGTTTCAGAGAAGAAGATTTTTAAAGATTTTCCTATGAAAAACTGATAAGCCCCAGGGCGGGGCCATTTTTGGCCCCGGGGTCATAATTTGAACAATCTTTGTAGAGGACCATTAGATGATGCTACTTACCAAATATCAAAGGTCTAGGCCTTAAGGTTTCAGAGAAGAAGATTTTTAAAGATTTTCCTATGAAAAACTGATAAGCCCCGGGGCGGGGACATTTTTGGTCCGGGGGTCATAATTTGAACAATCTTTGTAGAGGACCATTAGATGATTCTACATACTAAATATCAAAGGTCTAGGCCTTACGGTTTCAGAGAAGAAGATTTTTAAAGATTTTCCTAAGAAAAACTGATAAGCCCCAGGGCGGGGCCATTTTTAGTCCGGGGGACATAATTTGAACAATCTTTGTAGAGGACCATTAGATGATTCTACATACCAAATATCAAAGCTCTAGGCTTTGTGGTTTCAGAGAAGAAGATGTTTAAGTAAATTGTTGACGACGCACGACGCACATACGCACGACGCACATACGCACGACGCCGGACGCCGGACACTGCCCCCTCACAATACCTTACCTGGCACTTTGTGCCAGGTGAGCTAAAAATTTAAAAGTTTCTTGTGCCATAATTCTTAAACGTCTTATGTGGAGAGTTGGAAGCTTGGCCCTTGATAGGAGATCAAAATATGATGAAACATAGTCACCATAAACAAATCTCAATGCTCTCTCCTGAATTTTCTCCATTTTCTGTGTATTAATTTCTGAGCAGAAATGCCACAAAAGTGTGCAAAAGTTAGAGTTTGACATGATAACAGTATGAACTAGAACTGTAAGCACTCTGAGCAAGTTTGAGGAAGACTGGGCTAAAAATGTGGACACTGGAGTGTAAACTACATTTTTTCTAAGATAGGGCCCAGTGACCTACTTTTTGACCTCACATAACCCACTTTCAAAGCTGTCAAAGATTTCATCAAGACAACCATTCTGATCAAGTTTCATGAAAATTAGGCTAAAATGTGACCTCTAGAGGGTACACAATGTTTTCCTACTATTTGACCTAGTGACCTAGTTTTTAACCCAACTTGACCCACTTTCAGACTCGTCCAATATTTTATCAAGACATTCACTCTGGCAAAGTTTCATGAAGATTGGACTACAATTATGACCACTAGAGTGTTCACAAGCAAATTGTTGATGAAGCAAGACGGACGCTGGACATTCAAGTCTCCCAAAAGCTCACCCGGAGCTTTGCTCAGGTGAGCTAAAAAAAAACAAGAGGGCCATTGGCCCTATATCGCTCACCTGAGTTACAGTAATACATGTATATTGACATGTTAATTTTTCAGTGGAAAACAATCTAGCAGATGAAATAAGCTTAGTGCACTGCTTTCACCCTTTCACTGCTGAATAAACTTGAACTGGATTCAGAACTAATACCAAGTGAATGGTTGACCAAGATCTAAACTGTTTACAACTTGTGCCATTTTTGCCTTAGCTCAAAATGCCTAAAACTGGTCTTTGAGAAATTCAAATGACTTTTATAAAGCTATGCAATTAATGCAATTATACCTTGACCCAGGTATATAGGCAAATAAAGTGCTAGGCAGTACATAATGCCAGTTTTTGTGTGAAATGACCAATAAGAATATCTTTAAAAATCGTTTAACCCTTTCCCTCATATAAAGCTGTTTTCATGCATTAGCAAACAGAGTAGACTCAGATCAGACGACTCCTACGGAAGCTGTCTGATCTGGGTCTTCTCTGTTTCTTTTGACACAATATAGATCGGATTCTACAGTTTTTGTCAAAGCAAAAACTTCTCTTCAGAGAAATAATGTGTTTTACACATTAAAAATAAGAGTAGACTAGATCAGAAGGCTGCTATAGAAGCTGTCTGATCAGGGTCTGCTCTGTTTACATTTGACAAGATATAGATTTGATTTTACAGTTTTTTTCAAAGCTAAAACTTCTATTTATGGCAATAACAATTTTTTAAGCATTAGCAAACAAGAGTAGTCCCAGATCAATTTTTGTCAAAGCAAATAGGTTAAGGGTTAATAGGTGTTTAGAAATAATTCTAGATCTAGGTGTGAATATCTCATGATAATTCAATTAAACGGGTCATTAGTATTTTTAACAATTGAAATTGAGAAGAGTTACGTCTATTGTTATAATTAAGTTATATTTACTCAGTTATTTCATTAATATCATACAAAATTCAGACATTTTAGGACTTTTTAATGTGTTGTCATCAAATTTTATATAAAAATGTTATATTTAAGATGCTTTTTTGGGCAGCAGTAGTAATTTTAACACCTATCATTGTTAGGGGGGCAAATGCATTATCATGTTTTCTTAAGAATTACCATGACTTATATCAGTTGGGCCATTGCATAATCATGTTTTCACAGTTTTCTTAAACATTACCATGACTTACATCAGTTGGGTTTGGACCCAGATCAAAAGTCTAGATGGTGATCATTTTCCTTGATTGGCTGAATTGTTACTTTCCAATATCTCTCACATCTAATTTGAGAGACATTGGAAGACACCATGTAACATCTAGCTATCACTAACACTACACACTGGGGTTAATAGGTCAAAATGCCTTTAATGTTTCGTCTGCAACAAAAAGTTATTGTCATCTGCTTCAATTCTTAAATTAAACTTACTTTCTTTTTATTGCAAAAATATGGTTAAGATGACAAACAGTTTGGATCCTGATGAGACGCTGCAGTATGCGGCCTCTCATCTGGATCCAAACTGTTTGCATAGGTAATCACAGTTTCACCACTAGCATGCAAAGAGTTAAGAGTCATGCATTGACCTGGAGAGATTTTACTGCCGAGCGCTGTAACCTTTGAACTGAAGGATCTGGAGTTGTTCATTTAACCCTTAATTTCCCTCATATAAACTTGTTTTCATGCATCTGCAAACAGAGTAGACCCAGATAAGGTGGCTCCTGTAGGATCAGTGTCTGTTATTTGCTAATGGAATTTGACAGATCTGTTTCTATGCCTTCTAAAACAGCTACACTGATTCACCTTCAACATTTTATCATAAATAGATATAAATAGAATGACACTGGAACTCCAATGCAGTTATCTCCCTTTGTCCCTTATGGCTATGCTGATGGGACAAGGGAAATAACTGTGAGGAAATTACCTTTTAAGTGTTACAGATTCAGATGTTAAGTAGCATAAAACCCCAGGGTGAGACCATTTTTGGCCCAGGGGTCATTATTTGAACACACCTGATAGTGGTATATTAGGTGATGCTTCATACCAAATATCTTAGCTCTAGATTATGTGGTTTCAGACAAAAAGATTTTTAAAGGTTTCCCTATATAAGTCTATGTAAAAACTACAAGCCCAAGGGCAGGGCCATTTTTGGCCCGGGGGTCATCATTTTAACAAACTTGGTAAAGGACCATTAGATGATGCTATATACCAAATATCAAAGCTCTAGAAATTGTGGTTTCAGAGAAGAAGATTTTTAAAGATTTAAAAAAAAAACCTGTAAAAGTAGTGGGGCGGGGCCATTTTTTGCCCGGGGGTCATGATTTTAACAAAACTGATAGAGGACACCCTAAGGTACATTTCTGTGAAATTTGGTTGAAATCCTCCCAGTGGTTTAGGAGAAGAAGTCATTTGAAATAAAAGTGAACGGACAGACGGACGGACAGACGGACAGACGGACAGACGGACGACGGACGACAGGCGGTCACAATAGCTCACCTTGAGCCTTTGGCTCAGGTGAGCTAAAAAGTTCACGGGCAATAACTCTAGAAATAACTAGAACTATCACTAAAGGTGATGAATACCCCCACACGGCAGCCTTGATTGCAAATCCAAGTTTTGAACATGTAACAGGAACAAAAATACTCAAAGTTCAAATAGAGAAAATTCTGTAATTTATGCCAAGTATCAAGTGAATCAGGTTGAAATTGAAGGAGGAGTTCAAAGTACAAGATTTTGCCTGCCAATTTCAAGGCCAAAGGTCAAGGTCAAGGTCACAGAGACCTGAAATTTGTGTCTTGCACATCTACTACTTCTGAGTAACATTTATGCCAAGTATCCAGTAAATCAGGTTGAAAGTGAAGGAGGAGTTCGCCGTACAAGATTTTGCCTGCCAATTTCAAGACCAATTTCAAGGCCAAAGGTCGAGGCCACAGAGATTTTTAATTTGTGTCTTGCACATCTACTACTCCTGAGTAACATTTATGCCAAGTATCAAGTGAATCAGGTTGAAAGTTAAGGACGAGTTCAAAGTACAAGATTTTGCCTGCCAATTTCAAGACCAATTTCAAGACCAACGGTCAAGGTCAAGGTCACAGAAACCTGAAATTTGTGTCTTGCACATCTACTACTCCTGAGTAACATTTATGCCAAGTATCAAGTGAATCAGGTTGAAAGTGAAGGAGGAGTTCAAAGTACAAGATTTTGTCTGCAAATTTCAAGACCAATTTCAAGGCCAAAGGTCAAGGTCAAGGTCACAGAGACCTGAAATTTGTGTCTTGCACATCTACTGCTCCTGAGTAACATTTATGCCAAGTATCAAGTGAATCAGGTTGAAAGTGAAGGAGGAGTTCAGAGTACAAGATTTTGCCTGCCAATTTCAATACCAATTTCAAGGCCAAACCTCAAGGTCAAGGTCACAGAGACCTGAAATTTGTGTCTTACACATCTACTACTCCTGAGTAACATTTATGCCAAGTATCAAGTGAATCAGGTTGAAATTGAAGGAGGAGTTCAAAGTACAAGATTTTGCCTGCCAATTTCAAGACCAATTTCAAGACCAAAGGTCAAGGTCAAGGTCACAGAGACCTGAAATTTGTATCTTGCACATCTACTACTCCTGAGTAACATTTATGCCAAGTATCAAATGAATCAGGTTGAAATTGAAGGAGGAGTTCGAAGTACAAGATTTTGTCTGCCAATTTCAAGACCAATTTCAAGGCCAAAGGTCAAGGTCAAGGTCACAGAGACCTGAAATTTGTGTCTTGTACATCTACTACTCCTGAGTAACATTTATGCCAAGTATCAAGTGAATCAGGTTTAAAGTGAAGGAGGAGTTCGCCGTACAAGATTTTGCCTGCCAATTTCAAGACCAATTTCAAGGCCAAACATCAAGGTCAAGGTCACAGAGACCTGAAATTTGTGTCTTGCACATCTACTACTCCTGAGTGACATTTATGCAAAGTATCAAGTGAATCAGGTTGAATGTGAAGGAGGAGTTCAAAGTACAAGCTTTTGCCAGCCAATTTCAAGACCATTTTCAAGGCCAAAGGTCAAGGTCAAGGTCACAGAGACCTGAAATTTGTGTCTTGCACATCTACTACTCCTGATTAACAATCATGCCAAGTGTCAAGTGAATCGGGTTGAAACTGAAGGAGGAGTTCGCCGTACAATATTTTGCAGACAGACCGACCGCCGGACCGACCGACCGACCGACCGACCGACCACCCGACCGACCGACCGACCGACCGACCGACAGGCTGATTCCAGTATACCCCCCTCAAACTCTGTTTGTGGGGGTATAATTATTTAACCGTACTGAGATTGTAACATAAGCTGTAACTTATCTAGATTAAGCTTTGTACTAAATAAAGAGTTGATATTTCGAGTCACTTCCATAACAAGAGGGCCATGAGGCCCTGAAGTGCTCACCTGAGATAACCCCAGGGGCGCGGCCATTTTTGACCACAAGAAATCATGTGTACAACCTTGGTAGAGAACCACAAGGCAAACAGTATGCCATTAATTAAAGGTCTAAGCCTTATGGTTTCAGAGAAAAATAATATTTTATATATTTCCCATGAAAAACTGAGGCAGGGCCAAGTTTCGCCCAGTGGTCAGGGTCGTAAGTTAAACATTCTTGGCAGAGGACCACAAGCCACAGCTACATATTTGTAGAGGACCATTTGATCATGTTACATATCAAATATCAAAGGTCTAGGCCTTACAGTTTCAGTAGATTTTTAAAGAGTTTCCAATGAAAAACTGATAAGCCCTTGGGTTGGGCCATTTTTGGCCCGGGTCATAATTTGAACAATATTTGTAGAGGACCATTAGATCAAGCTACATACCAAATATCAAAGGTCTAGGCCTTACAAATTGAGAGAAAAAGATTTTTAAAGATTTTCCAATGGAAAACTGATAAGCCATTGGTCGGGGCCATTTTTGGCCCAGGGGTCATAATTTGAACAACTTTTGTAGAGGACCATTAGAACATGCTAAATACCAAATATCAAAGGTCTAGGACTTACAGTTTGAGAGAAAAAGATTTTTAAAGATTTGCCTATGAAAAACTGATAAACCCTTGGGTGGGGCCATTTTTGGCACGGGGGTCATAATTTGAACAATATTTGTAGAGGACCATTAGATCATGCTACATACCAAATATCAAAGGTCTAGGCCTTGCAGTTTCAGAAGAAGATTTTTAAAGATTTTCCTATGAAAAACTGATTAGCCCTTGGGCGGGGCATTTTTTGGCCCAGAGGGTCATAATTTGAATAACTTTTGTAGAGGACCATAAGAACATGCTACATACCAAATATCAAAGGTCTAGGCCTTACAGATTCAGTGAAGAAGATTTTTAAATGAAAAACTGATAAGCCCTTGGGCGGGGCCATTTTTGGCCCGAGGGTCATGATTTCAACAATATTTGTAGAGGACCATAAGATCATGCTACATACCAAATATCAAAGGTCTGGGCCTTACAGTTTGAGAGAAGAAGATTTTTAAAGAGTTTCCTATGAAAAACTGATAAGCCCTTGGGCGGGGCCATTTTTGGCCCAGGGGTCATAATTTGAACAATCTTAGTAGAGGACCATAAGATCATGCTATATACCAAATATCAAAGGTCCTAAGGCTTTACAGTTTCAGAGAAGAAGATTTTTAAAGATTTTCCTATGAAAAATTCCATATTACCATATATGGAAAAAATGACCACGCCCTCTGGCGGCCATGTTTTTTGCTTGATCAAAATTCTTTTAACAAATTTTAAAGTCTATCAACTAAGAAACATTTTGGTGAAAACTATATTCAAATCGGACAAGTCATTCTGGAGAAGAAGATTTTTCTAGATATTGTATACAGTTGCCATGGCAACAAGACCAATGGCCCACTATCTTTTAACAACTTTTGAAGCACACGCCCACAGTATGTATCTGACCAAGTTTGGTTACAATTGGGCAGTCAGTTTCAGAGAAGAAGTCGTTTGAAATTGTTGACGGACAGACAGACGGACGGACACAAAGACAGCGCCATTCCATAATACGTCCCGTTTTTCAAATACGCGTATAAAAACAATATAGACCATTTACTGTTTTTGGTTATTATACCCCCACAAACGAAGTTTTTTGGGAGTATACTGGAGTCAACCGTCCATCTGTCCGTCCGTCCGGCTTGTCCGGATCATAACTTCCAAAGTATAAAAGCTATTGACTTCAAAGTTCATATACAGATAGAACACATCGCCCACAAGAGCAGTGTACATAGTCCATGAATCTGTCTTCAGTATTTTTGGAGTAATTGCCCATTGTTATTTTTCTCAAAATCCGGCCTGTCCGGATCATAACTTTCAAAGAATAAAAGCTATTGATTTCAAACTTCATAAACAGATAGATCACACTGACCATGGTTGCAGTGCACAAGGTCCATAACTCCATCTTCAGTATTTTTGGAGTTATTGCCCTTTGTTATTTTTCTCAAAATCTGGCTTGTCCGGATCATAACTTTCAAAGTATAAGAGCTATTGACTTCAAACTTCATATACAGATAGAACACATTGACCACATGTGCAGTGTACAAGGTCCATAACTGCCCTTTGTTATTATACCCCCGTAAACTTGATTGAGGAAGGTATACTGGAATCAGCTTGTCAGGTGGTCGGGCGGGCTGTCGGTCAGGTGGTTGATCGGTCGGTCTGTCGGGCGGTCCGTACGCATTTGAATATGGGTAGTTGGTGTTGCGAACTCCTCCTTCAGTTTTAAAGTAACTGAATTTATATTTGGTATGAATAATAACTACGACAGGTAGATGTACAAGACGCAATTTTCATGTGCTTAGCATTGGGCATTGCGGACCTATCATCCCCTGAACTTTGAGTTTTTTGGTCATTTTTGCATGAAACATGGGGAATTGGTGTCGCATTAACTCCTCATTCAATCTGAAAGTTATTCAGTTTATATTTAATTTACATAATAGCCATGAGTGGTAGATGTGCAAGACACAATTTTCACGTATTTAGCGCTGGGCAATTCAGAATGATCTCCACTTGAACTTTGAGTATTTTTGTCATGAAACAGGGAGTTGTGTCACGTACTCCTTCTTCAGTTTTAAAGTCATTGAATTCATATTGGTAAACATAATAACTACGAACGGTAGATGTGCAAGACGTAATTTTCATGTGTTTACTGCTGGCTATTGCAGAATTATCTCCCCTTGAACTTTGAGGGTTTTTTTGTCATTTTTGCATGAAACATGGGGAGTTGGTGTCACAATTCCTCCTTCAATCTGAAAGTTATGCAGTTTATATTTGGTATATACAGTGCTCCCTCCCTACAACGGCCCTCTCAATAACGATTCCCTCCTTACAACAACGCATGTCACAGTTTCCGAAACAACAAGGCTCAAGAAACAACTTTTTCCATCGTATTTTCTTTATGCCTCCATCAAACCCTATGTTGTGACCACTCTTTAGAATCGTCACTTTGTGACGATTCTAAAGAGTGGTCACAACATTGGGTTTGATGGAGGCATAACGGTTTTAGTTCTCGAAATATACCTGATCTGGGGATCTGCAAACAAGCTAATTATGTTTGATTTTCCCTCCCTATAACAACTCCCTCTGAACAACACATACAATCTTCGTATCCCAAAGGGTGTCGTTGTAGAGAGGGAGCACTGTATAATGAATGGTAGATGTGCAAGACGCAATTTCCACGTGTTCAGCACTAGGCATTGCACAGCAGAATTATGTCCACTTGAACATTGAGTATGTTTGTCATTTTTGCATGAAACATGGGAAGTTAGTGTCGCGAACTCCTTCAGTTTTAAAGTTAATGATTTTAAATTTAGTATACAAATGTACATAATAACCACGAATGGTAGATGTGTTACATGGGATGTTGGCGTGATAAACTTTGATTTGCAATCAAGGCTGCTGTGCGGGGGTATTCATCACCTTTAGTGATAGTTCTAGTTCCATGTATAATACCTTCAAAGTCACCTGATGGTTCAATGTCTCTTCTTCTTCATGCTGGGACATCATTCCTAATAACAGATGCTAGGCCGCCACCATAGATATGTCTCTCTCTGCGTTTATATCCTGGAATATCAAAGATACTATTTTGATAGGTATCATTCAGTTTCGTTTCAGAGATGTACAGGAGATCAACTATTTTGTCAGTCAGTAAATTTGGACTTCAGGCTATTGATATTCAGGTGTGCAAATGAAACTTTCTTTGGACAGTTATTTCGCACTGATCTTAATTCTTTGAAAACTCTAATTTTGTGATGCAGAATATTGACTATAATTCAAAGATTCCTCATGTGTATAATTATGCAGACTCTAGAGTGTTCACAAGGTTTTCTTACTATTTGACCTAGTGACCTAGGTTTTAACTCCACGTAACCTACTTTTGAACTCGTCCGAGATTTTATCAAAACAAACATTCTGATAAAGTTCCATGAACATTAGGCCACAAATATGACCTCTAGATTGTTCACATGGTTTTTCTACTATTTGACCTTGTGACCTAGTTTTTGACTGCACATGACCCACTTTCAAATTCGTCTGAGATTTTATTAGGACAATTATTGTGACTAAGTTTCATGAAGATTTCGCTAAAAATGTGACCTCTAGAGTGTTCACAAGGTTTATCTACTATTTGACCTAGCGACCTAATTTTTAACCTAATTTTTAACCCCACGTGACCCACTTTCGAACTCATCCGAGATTTTATCAAGACAGTGTTCACAAGCAAATTGTTGATGACTCACTATGCATGACTGACATTCAAGTCTCACAAAAGCTCACCCTGAAAAAAACATTTCTCATTTTTAACCATGTTTGTTTCAAATTGCAAATGGCGGATGAATGCCTTCGAGTGTAGCTTTAAAATTTTTCCAAGGGTAATTATAGCTCTTAGAAGTGTACGTTATTTACAAATTACGTCATTTATTTTCATATCAGTATGCAATGTATCCCTATTGAAAAACAAGAGGGCCAAGATGGCCCTTAATTGCTCACCTGATTACCATAGATTTAAGATTTTTGCTGGGTAGCCCATGGGTAGGGCCAATATTGACCTTAGGGAAATATTTGAACAATGTTGATAGTGGATCATGAGAAGTGGTTCTGCAGAACAAGATTTTAAAAGATTTAGTATATTGATTTCATCAAGACAATGATTCTGACCAATGAAGATTGGGCTAAAAATGTGCCTTCTAGAGTAATTTTTCTAAGATTTGACCTAGTGACCTACTTTTTATTCCCACCCAACCCATGATCACACTTAACCTTGATATCACCAAGACAAACACTCTGAGCAATTTTGAGAAAGACTGGGCTAAAAATGTGGCCACTGGAGTGTAAACTACATTTTTCTAAGATATGACCCAGTGACCTACTTTTGACCTCACATGACCCACTTTCAAACTTGTCCAAGATTTATATTAGAAACAATCATTCTGGCCAATTTTCATGAAGATTTGGCTATAAATGTGACCTCTAGGGTGTTCACACGGTTTTCCTACTATTTGACCTAGTGACCTAGTTTTTAACCCCACATTTAACACATTTTCAAACTCGTTTGAGATTTTATCAAGACAATCATTATGACTAAGTTTCATGAAGATTTGACAAAAAATGTGACCACTAGAGTTTTCACAAGGTTTTTCTACTGTTTGACCTAGTGACCTAATTTGTAACCCCACTTGATTTTCGAACTTGTCCGAGATTTTATCAAGACATTCATTCTGACCAAGTTTCATGAAGATTGGACTAAAATTGTGACCACTAGAATGTTCACAAGGTTTTTCTGTTTGACCTAGTGGCCTAATTTTTTATCCCACGTAACCCACTTTTCAAACTCCACCGATATTTTATCAAGACAATCATCCTGACCAATTTTCATGAAGATTTGGCTATAAATGTGACCTCTAGAGTGTTCACAAGGTTTTCCTACTATTTGACCTAGTAAACTAGTTTTTAACCCCACATAACCCACTTTCAAACTCATTTGAGATTTTATCAAGACATTCATTCTGACAAAGTATCATGAAGATTGGACTAAAATTGTGACCACTAGAGTGTTCACAAGGTTTTTCTACTGTTTGACCTAGTGACCTAGTGACCTAGTTTTTTACCCCACGTAACCCACTTTTCAAACTAATCCGATATTTTATCAAGACAATCATTCTGACCAAGTTTCATGAAAATTGGGCTAAAAATGTGACCTCTAAAGGGTTCACAAGGTTTTCCTACTATTTGACCTAGTGACCTAGTTTTTAACCCAACTTGACCCACTTTCAAACTCGTCCGAGATTTTATCAAGACATTCATTCTGACCAAGTTACATGAATATTGGACTACAATTGTGACAACTAGAGTGTTAACAAGCAAATTGTTGACGAGGCACAACGCACGCCAGACATTCAAGTCTCCCAAAAGCTCACCCTGAGCTAAACAAGAGGGCGAGAATGGCCCTGAAGCGCTCACCAGACAATCAGAGGAGAAGATTTTCAAAGTTTTCACTATATGTTTCTATAGAAAACTAGCCCGCCCTGGGGCAGGCCAATTTTGACCCAAGGGGCATAATTTATATAACTTTTGTAGAGGACTTGAACATGATGCTATGAGCTAAATATGAAAGCTGAGAACCTTTCAGTTTCAGAGGAGAAGATTTTCAAAGTTTTCTCTATATGTTTCTACTGAAAACTACCCACCCCTGGGGCGGGGCCAATTTTGACCCCAGGCCCATAATTCATATAACTTTTGTAAAGGACCTATACATGATGCTATGCGCCAAATATGAAAGCTGAGCGCCTTCCAGTTTCAGAACAGAAGATTTTCGAAGACTTCACTATTTGTTTCTATTGAAACTGCCCACCCCTGGGGCGGGGCCAATTTTGACCCCAGGGGCATAATTTATATAACTTCTGTAGAGGAACTAAACATGATGCTATGTGCCAAATATGAAAGCTGAGAACCTTCCAGTTTCAGAGCAGAAGATTTTCAAAGTTTTCTCTATATGTTTCTACTGAAAACTACCCACCCCTGGGGCAGGCCAAATTTTGACCCCAGGGCCATAATTCATATAACTTTTGTAGAGGACCTATACATGATGCTATGCGCCAAATATGAAAGTTGAGAACTTTCCAGATTGAAAGAAGAAGATTTTCAAAGTTTTCACTATTTGTTTCTGTTGAAAACTGCCCACCCCTGGGGCAGGGCTAATTTTGACCCCAGGGGCATAATTTATATAACTTTTGTAGAGGACCTGAACATGATGCTATGTGTCAAATATGAAAGCTGAGAGCCTCCCAGCTTCAGAGGAGATTTTCAGAGATTTCACTATTTGTTTCTTTTGAAAACTGCCCACCCCTGGGGCGGGGCTAATTTTGACCCCAGGGCCATAATTCATGTAACTTTTGTAGAGGACCTGAACACGATGCTATGTGCCAAATATGAAAGCTGAGAACCTTCTGGTTTCAGAAGAGAAGATTTTCAAAGATTTCACTATTTGTTTTTATTGAAAACTGCCCACCCCTGAGGCCGGGCCAATTTTGACCCCAGGGTCATAATTTATATAACTTTTGTAGAGGACCTGAACACGATGCTATGTGCCAAAGAGAAGACCTGAACATGATGCTCTCTGCCAAATATGAAAGCTGAGAGCCTTCCAGTTTCAGAGGAGAAGATTTTCAAAGATTTCACTATTTGTTTTTATTGAAAACTGCCCACCCCTGAGGCCGGGCCAATTTTGACCCCAGGGTCATAATTTATATAACTTTTGTAGAGGACCTGAACACGATGCTATGTGCCAAATATGAAAGCTGAGAACCTTCTGGTTTCAGAAGAGAAGATTTTCAAAGTTTTATGATATGTTTCTATTGAAAACTTCCCACTCCTGGGGCGGGGCCAATTTTGACCCCAGGGGCATAATTTATATAACTTTTGTAGAGGACCTATAGGTGATGCTATGTACCAAAGATGAAAGCTGAGAACCCTGTAGATTCAGAGGAGAAGATTTTTAAAGGTTCAAATTGTTGACGCGGGACGAAGGACGACGCACACCGCACGACGACGGACGACAGACATCAGGCGATTACAAAAGCTCACCCTGAGCACTTTGTGCTCTGGTGAGCTAAAAACTGATATTTTCGGTTCGGATCATAATTTGAACAATCTTTGTATAGGGCCATTTGATGCTACATTCCAAGCTTTGTGGTTTAAGAGAAGATGTTAAAGTAAATTGTTGACGACGCATGTACGCACCACGCACATCGCATGACGACGGACACTGGAGACAGCCCCCTCACAATACCTCTAAAAACCGGAGGATCATTAGGGAAAAAATCTGAATATTCACGATGCCATTAATTCTATAATAAATGTCTATTTGTGAAAGGTTTAATCATTTCCCCTCATAGGAAACTAGAACTACCACTAAAGGTGATGAATACCCCCACTAGAACATTTGACACAAAGATGGGGGTTACAGAAATAAACCACTACAATATCTGCTACAGTACAGAAAAAAACTCTGGAAAACCTGAAATTTCCTAAACATTTCTAAGTCAAAATGCTGTAATTCCGTTAAAAATCAATGTAGTGTAACAAAATTCAAACCTGATCTGTAACTCATTATTACAAGAGGGCCATGATGACCCTAAATCTCTCACCTGGTTACTATAGAATTATGCATACACTGTATTTCTATGTAAACTAGACTGTCGCAGGACAGCAAAGCTCACCTATTGTAGACCTTGTCTACAAAGATGAAGTCCAAATTATTTTTCTAGTTTAACTGAACTACATCAATGTTAAACCTACTGGCAAACTCTATTCCAAATACCAGCTACCTATGGCATGAAATGTTGTATTTGTGCATCTTAACACTTACCCCAAAACTTTAACCTAGAGATTTCAGCCCAAAAAGCTAAGTCCAAAACAGGTAAAATTTCTACTAAAATTCAATTTTATTTTAAATTTTAACTTCACTACATCAATATTCAACACACAAGGAACCTCCATTCCAAATATCAGCTTCTAGGGCAAATATTTCATGTAGTAGTGCATTTCAACACTTAAATCAAAACTTTAACCTTCCTATTTCAGCCCAAAAAGCTAAGTCCAAAACAGGTGAAATTTTGACTAAAATTCAGTTTTATTTTAAATTTTAACTACACTACATCAATGTTCAACACACCGGGAACCTCCAATTCAAGTATCAGCTTCCTAAGGCAAATATTTCATGTAGTATTAGTGCATTTCAAAACTTACCCCAAAACTTTAACCAAAAGCAAAAGCCAACGCCGACGCAGACGCCGACGCCGGGGTGATTCCATAAGCCCCCCTATTCTTCGAATAGGCGAGCTAAAAAGGTCAGCTTCAGATTGGGGCCAATATGAAACAAAGGGCTATAATTTTAGGCCTGGAGGTTAAAATTTTAACAATCTAAATAATGGAACATTAGGTGATGCTTCATACAAATTTCTTGGCCTTACAATTTCACAGATGGAGATTTTTAAAGATTTTCCTGTGAAAAACTGATAAGCCAAGTCGGGCGGGCCATTTTGGTCCAGTGGTCATAATTTGAATAATATTCGTAGAAAATCATTAGATGATGCTACATACCAAATATCAAAGGTCTAGGCCTTACAGTTTCGGAGTAGAAGATTTTTAAAGATTTCCGTATGAAAAACTGATACGCCCAGGGGCGGGCGATTTTTGGTCCAGGGGTCATAATTTGAACAATCTTTGTAGAGAGCCGTTAGATGATGCTACATACCAAATATAAAAGGTCTAGGCCTCATGGTTTCATTGTAGAAGATTTTTAAAGATTTTCCTATGAAAAACTGATAAGCCCTGGGGTGGGGCCATTTTTGATCTGGGGGTCATAATTTGAACAACCTTGGTAGAGGACCCTTAGATAATGCTACATAACAAATATCAAAGGACTAGGCCTTACGGTTTCAGAGAAGAAGATTTTTAAAACAAGAGGGCCAGAATGGCCCCGACATCGCTCACCAGACAATAAGAGGAGAAGATTTTCAAAGTTTTCACTATATGTTTCTATTGAAAACTTAACACCCCAGGGGCGGTGCCAATTTTGACCTCAGGGACACAATTTATATAACTTTTGTAGAGGACCTGAACATGATGCTAAAAGAATGTAGTGAAAGAATGGATAGAGCATTAGACCACTGGAACTTGTATTCTTTCGATGCTAGAGGCGGATTCTCCCACCACTAATGACCTATGCAAACAGTTTGGATCCAGATCAGGCCCCACATAATGTGGGGCCTGATCTGATATCCAAATTGTTTGTAAATGAGACTGAACTTCTGTGTGTAGTGGGATTCTCCCGCCACTAATGACCTATGCAAACAGTTTGGATCCAGATCAGGGCCAACATAATGTGGTGCCTGATCTGATATCCAAACTGATTGTCAATGAGACTGAGCTTCTGAAAAACTTAGAAAGAAAGTGTGTAGTGGGATTCTCCCACCACTAATGACCTATGCAAACAGTTTGGATCCAGATCAGGGCCAACATAATGTGGTGCCTGATCTGATATCCGAACTTTTGTCAATGAGACTGAACTTCTGAAAATGTGTAGTTAGGATAACTTGTGAATATGCTGCAGACAACAATTTAGCAGATGACAAAATTACCCAGCATGCAAAGAGTTAAGCTGAAATTCACAACAGATATGCTCTATATTGATAGCTGGTAGCTTAATGCAGGGCATAGGTATGAAAAAAAGCTTTAAGAGTATTCTGCATTTTGAGAATTATCCACAGTTTTCTCAATCTTAAATGAGTGTGTGTTATTTGTCTAAACACAATTTCTACTCTACTGATGGCTAAGGGTGATTATATAATAACTGACCCACTGACTGGTCTCAGCTAAGAGTGATATTAAGGAGAAACCTTTAGAATGTAATTTCTGGTGTAAAGAAGTATATACACACAGGGCAGGGCCAATTTTAACCCCAGATCTATGATACTTATAAAACTCACAAAGTTATGCTAAGTAAATCTATACACCAAATATCTAAGCTCTGGGACATGTAGTTTCTGACAAGAATATTTTTAAAGTTTTTCCTATGCATAACTGGTGATCCCATAGGCTGTTTACGCAGTCAGCTATTAAAAACTGGAAATCCCTGGGGTGGGACCAATTTTGACCCTAGGGGCATAATTTATATAACTTTTGTAGAAGTCCTGAAGTTGAAGCTATGTGCCAAATATGAAAGCTGAGGACCTTCTAGTTTTAGAGGAGATGATGTTCAAAGTTTTCACTATATGTTTCTATTGAAAACTGAAAACCCCTGGGGCAGGGCCAATTTTGACCCCAGGGGTATAATTTATATAACTTTTGTAGAGGACCTACATATGATGCTATGTGCCAAAGATGAAAGCTGAGACCCCTGTAGATTCAGAGGAGAAGAACTTTAAAGGTTCAAATTGTTGACGACGAACGACGCACGACGCACGACACACGCCGACGGACGACGGACATCAGGCGATCACAAAAGCTCACCCTGAGCACTTTGTGCTCTGGTGAGCTAAAAAATTACAAAAACAACTGATAAGCCCCAGGGCGGGCCATTTTTGACCCGAGGGTCATAATTTAAACAGAATTTGTAGAGGTCTATTAGGTGACGCTTCACACTAAATATCTAAGCTCAAGGGTATGTGGTTTCAGAGAAAAAAATTTTTTAAGGTTTTACTATATAAGTCTATGTTAAATTGATAAGCCCCGGGGCGGAGCCATTTTTGGCCCAGGGGTCATAATTTGAACAACCTTATTAGAGGACCATTAGATGATGCTACATACCTAATATCAAAGGTGTGGGCCTTACGGTTTCAGAGAAGAAGATTTTTAAAGATGTTTACAAAAACAACTGATAAGACCCAGGGCGGGCCATTTTTGGCTCGGGTCATGATTTGAACAAACTTTGTAGGGGTCTATTAGGTGATGCTTCATACCAATTATCTAAGCTGTAGGGTATGTGGTTTCAGAGAAAAAGATTTTTAAAGATTTTACTATATAACTCTATGTTAAATTGATAAGCCCCGGGGCCGAGCTATTTTTGGCTCTGGGTCATAATTTGAACAACCTTGGTAGAGGACCATTAGATGATGCTACATACCTAATATCAAAGGTCTAGGCCTTACGGTTCCAAAGAAGAAGATTTTTAAAGATTTTTACAAAGACAATTGATCAGCCCCAGGGCGGGGCCATTTTTGGCCCGGGGGTCATGATTTGAACAAACTTTGTAGAGGTCTATTAGGTGATGCTTCATACCAATTATCTAAGCTCTAGGGTATATAGTTTCAGAGAAAAAGATTTTTAAAGATTTTACTATATATAAGTCTATGTTAAA
This sequence comes from Azorinus chamasolen, assembly GCA_963576725.1. Taxonomy (NCBI): domain Eukaryota; kingdom Metazoa; phylum Mollusca; class Bivalvia; order Cardiida; family Solecurtidae; genus Azorinus; species Azorinus chamasolen. The sequence continues at coordinate 31,059,299 of OY755238.1, read as the reverse complement.
TTGATAAGCCCCGGGGCGGAGCTATTTTTGGCCCGGGGTCATAATTTGAACAACCTTGGTAGAGGACCATTAGATGATGCTACATACCTAATATCAAAGGCCTAGGCTTTACTGTTCCAGAGAAGAAGATTTTTAAAGATTTTTACAAAGACAATTGATCAGCCCCAGGGCGGAGCCATTTTTGGCCCGGGGGTCATGATTTGAAAAAATTGGTAGAGGTCTTCTAGGTGATACTTCATACAAAATATCTAAGCTCTAGGGTATGTGGTTTCAGAGAAGAAGATTATTTAAAGGTTTTCCTATATAAGTCTTTGTAAAATTGATAAGCCCAGGGGAGGGGCCATTTTTGGCCCGGGGATCATTATTTGAACAACCTTGGTAGAGAACCATTAGATGATGCTACATACCAAATATCTAAGCTCTAGGATTTGTGGTTAAAGAGAAGATTTTTAAAGATTTTTACAAAAACAACTGATAAGCCACAGGGCGGGGTCATTTTTGGCCCGGGGGTCATGATATGAACAAACTTGATAGAGGACCACCCAAGGTAGATTTCTATGAAATTTAGTTGTAATCCTCCCAGTGGTTTAGGAGAAGAAGCCATTTGAAAAAATTGTGGACAACGCACGACTGACGCGCACGACGCCGGACGCCAGACACAGGGTGATCACAATAAAAAAAACTCCTGAAAACCTGAATTTCCGGAAAATTTCTAAGTAAAATCACTGTATTTCAGTGAAAAATCAATGAAGCGTAACAAAATTCAAACTTGATCTGTAACTCATCATAATAAAGCCACATACCAAATATCACTTCAATAGCTGTTAAGGTTTAGAAGGAACAAAATGGAAAAACCTGAATTTCCGGAAAATTTCTAAGTAAAATCACTGTATTTCCGTAAAAAATCAATGAAGCATAACGAAATTCAAACTTTATCTGTAACTGATTATAATAAAGCCACATACCAAATATCACTTCAATATCTGTAAAGGTTTAGAAAAAAAACTCCGGAAAACTAAAAAAATAACAAAGGGCAATAACTCCAAAAATACTGAAGACAGAGTTACAAACCTTGTGCACTGCACTTGCGGTCAATGTGATCTATCTATATATGATGATTGAAGTCAATAGCTTTTATACTTTGGAGGTTATGATCCGGACAAGCATGACGGACTGACGGTCGGACGGACATGGTGACTTCGTTTGTGGGGGGTATAATAATGGCATCATTAATAGTTATCAGAATGACTTTTATTCTGGCATATTAACACAGGAAATATTTGCCATGGCAGAAATTGCAGAATGAGATTTTTTCTAGATCTCTAAATAGGTTCATCAAGATCGAAGTGTTAATACTTATAAGTAGGTTTCTTCATTCCAGATCCAAAACTGTTACAAGGTAGAACAAGAGTACCGCATACGGTACAAATTACGCCCACTTGCAAACTTTCTCTGATTCAACATGCCTTATAAGTGTTGACATTTTCTAATCTGTGCTTCAGAACTTGATTTCCATATTAAGGTGATACAATTTTTAAAAAAAATGAAGTGAATATCTCATTAAATAAAAAATAAAAATAAAAAATATCCTCATATTTGCAGATTTTGAAAAGTGCAACGGCCATAACTCTGTAAAGACAAACTGAATGAACCTCAAAATAAACTCAGCTTCAGATTTTGTTGCTTAAAACATTTCTTTTAAGTTTCATTTATATCATTTTAATAGTTTTCCCAGAAAACAAGAGACAAACTAAAAGCTGACCGACAAACAAAGCAACGAACACACAAAGTTCAAGGACCATAACTTTAGAATAAAATGACTTACCAAAAACCCTGCAATATATGTGAAAATTCATATTAAGGTTTAACCATATAAAAAAAAATTGAAGTAAATATCATTTCAAATGAAAAAGTTATGGCCATCCTCATATATATTTGCATAGATTTGCATTATTTGTTTTAAGTGCAAGGGCCATAACTCCGAAACGGCAAATCAAATGAACCTCAGAATTTACTTAGCTTCAGGTCTTGATGCATTAAACATGTGTGTGAAGTTTCATTAATATCTGTCAAACAGTTTTCCCAGAAAACAGCGGACAAACTATATGCATATATTTGCATTATTTTTTAAGTAAAAGGGCCATAACTCTGAAACGAAACATCAAACGAACCTTAGAATCAACTCAGCTTCAGATCTTGATGCATTAAACCTTTGTGTGAAGTTTCATTAATATCTCTCGAATAGTTTTCCCAGAAAACAGCGGACAAACTATTTGCATATATTTGCATTATTTTTTAAGTAAAAGGGCCATAACTCTGAAACAAAAACCAAATGAACCTCAGAATCAACTCAGCTTCAGATCTTGATGCATTAAACATTTGTGTGAAGTGTCATTAATATCTCTCAAATAGTTTTCCCAGAAAACAGCGGACAAACTATTTGCATTTTTTAAGGACAAGGGCCATAACTCTGAAATGAAAAATCAAATGAACCTCAGAATAAAGTCAACTTCAGATCTTGATACATTGAACATTTGTGTGAAGTTTCATTAATATCTGTCAAACAGTTTTTCGAGAAAACTGCGGACAAACAAAATGTTGACGGACGAACGAACAAACAAACGGACGGACGGACGGATGGACGGACGGAGGGACATGCCAATATACGACCACCTGTATTAGGTGGGCGTATAAAAATGAATCTGGAAGGAAGAAACCTACTCAAAACAAGAGGGTCATGAGGCCCTGAAGCGCTCACCTGAGGTAACCCCAGGGATGGGGCCATTTTTGATCCAGAAGTCATCATGTGTACAACCTTGGTAGAGAACCAAGGGAAAGCAGCATGCCATTAATTAAAGGTCTAAGTTTTATGGTTTCAGAGAACAAGAGGGCCACAAAGCCCTGAAGCGCTCACCTGAGATAACCCTGGGATGGGGCCATTTTTCACCCAAAATTCATCATTTGTACAACCTTGGTAGAAAACCATAAAGCAAAGCTGCTTGCAATTAATTAAAGGTCTAAGCCTTATGGTTTCAGATAAAAAGAATATTTTATAATTATTTCCCCATGAAAAACTGATAAGCCTCAGGGCAGGGCCAAGTTTCACCATAGAGGTCATGGTCGTTAGATGAACATTCTTGGCAGAGGATCACAAGGCAAAGCTATATACCAAAGATGGAAGGTATGGGTCTAATGGTTTCAGGAACAAAGACCTTTTAAGGTTTTTCTTAAGACTATGAAAACATTAATATGCCCCAGGGCGGGGCCATTGTTTACCAAGGGTCATAATTTGTACAATTTTGGTAGAGGACTATATGGTTAAGCTGCATGTCAAATATTAAAGGTATTAGCCTTATGAATTCAGAAAAAAAGATCTTTAAAAAGGTTTTCCTATATAAGTCTATGTACAACTGATAAACCCCGGGTGGGGCCATTTCGGTCTGTGGGTCCTAATTTGAACAATCTTGGTAGAGGACTACAATGTATCAACTAATGATATATACGGTATCAAATATCAAAGGTCTGGGCATTTAAGTCTCAGAGAAGAAGATTTTCAAAGATTTTCCTATCAAAAACTGAAAATCCCTGGTGCGTGGCCATTTTCGACCCAGTGGTCATAATTTGAACAATCTTTTTAGAGGACCATTAGATCATGCTACATACCAAATACAAAAGTTCTAGGCCTTACATTTTCAGAGAAGAAGCTTTTTAAAGATTTTCTCATGAAAAACTGATAAGCCCCGGGGCGGGGCCATTTTTGGTCCTGGGGACATAATTTGTACAATCTTTGCAGAGAGCAATTAGATTATGCAACATACCACACATCAAAGGTCTAGACCTTACAGTTTGAGAGAAGAAGATTTTCAAAGATTTTCTTATGAAAAACTGATAAGCCCCGGGGCGGGGCCATTTTTGGTCCGGGTGGCATAATTTGAACAATCTTTGTAGAAGACCATTAGATCATGCTACATACCAAATATCAAAGGCCTAGACCTTACAGTTTCAGAGAAGAAGATTTTTAAAGATTGTCCTATGAAAAACTGACACGCCCTTGAGCGGGCCATTTTTGGTCCAGGGGTCATAATTTGAACAATCTTTGTTGAGGACTATTAGACCATGTTACATACCAAACATCAAAGGTCTAGGCCTTACAGTTTCAAAGTAGAAGATTTTTAAAGATTTTCCTATGAAAAACTTATAAGCCCTTGGGCGGAGACATTTTCGGTCCCGGGGTCATAATTTGAACAATATTTTGTTCCCCCCTAGCCACTTATGCTTCTGACAAAATTTGGTTAAAATCGGGTCAGGGTTTTAGAGGAGATGTCGTTTGAAAATGTGGACGGACGCTGGACAACGGAACGTCGGACGCCAGATGGATCGCGGTCACAATAGCTCATCCTGAGCCTTCGGATCAGGTGAGGTAAAAATAATATTTTATATTTTCCCCATGAAAAACTGATAAGCACCAGGGCAGGGCCAAGTTTCGCCTGGAGTCAGAGGTCGTAAGTTGAACATTCTTGGCATAGGACCACAAGGCAAAGCTAGATACAAAATATGGAATGTATGGGTCTTATGGTTTCATGGACGAAGATTTTTTAATGTTTTTCTTAAGTAAGTCTATGAAAAACTAATATGCCCCAGGGCAGTGCAATTTTTTACCAAGGGTCATAATTTATACAATCTTGGTAGAGGACTATACGGTTAAGCTGCATGTCAAAAATATTATAGGTTTTGGCCTTATGGTTTCAGAAAAGAAGATTTTTAAAGGTCTGTGAAAAACTGATAAACCTCAGGGTGGGGCCATTTTGGCCTGTGGTTCGTAATTTGAACAATCTTGGTTGAGGACTATTAAATAATGATATATACCAAATATCAAAGGTATGGGCATTTTAGTTTCAGAGAAGAAGATGTTTAAATTTAGATTTTCCTATGAAAAACTGAAAAGCGCTGGGGCAGGCCCATTTTGTCCGGGGGTCATAATTTGAACAATCTTTGTAGAGGACCATTCGACCATGCTACATACAAAATATCAAAGCTCTAGGCCTTACATTTTCAGAGAAGAAGATTTTTAAATATTTTCCTCTGAAAAACTGATAAGCACTTGGGCAAGGCCATTTTCGACCCAGGGGTTATGATTTATACAATTTTTGTAGAGGACCTTTAGATGATGCTACATACTAAATATAAAAGGTCTAGGCCTTACAGTTTTAGAGAGTAAGATTTGTAAAGACTTTCCTATGAAAAACTGATAGGCACTGGGGCGGAGCCAATTCTGGTCCGGAGTAACACAATCTTGGTAGAAAACAATTAGATGATGCTACATACCAAATATCAAAGGTCTAGGCCTTACATTTTTGGAGAAGATTTTGTCCAGGGTCATAATTTGAACAATCTTTGTAAAGGACCATTAGATCACATACCAAATATCAAAGCTCTAGGCCTTACATTTTCAGAGTAGAAGATTTTTAAAGATTTTCCTATGAAAAACTGATCAGCCCCGGGGTGGGGCCATTTTTGTTTCAGGAGTCATAATTTGAACACTCTTTGTAGAGGATCATTAGCTCATGCTACATACCAAATATCAAAGCTCTAGGCCTTACAAAAAAAAAATTCAGAGAAGATTTTTAAAGATTTTCCTATGAAAAACTGATAAACCTCTGGGCTGGGCCATTTTTAAACTGGAGTCATACTTTTAACAATATATTGTTCCCCCTAGTCAAAGATTCTTCTGACAAAGTTTGGTTAAAATAGAGTCAGTGGTTTCAGAGAAGATGTCATTTGAAAATGTGGCCAGACGCCATAAGATCGCGGTGACACTACCTCATCCTAAAAAAAAATCACAGAGGTCTGGACCGCTTCATGGGGGCCTATACGTACTATATAATCAATAGTACATATAGACCCCCATGAAGCGGTCCGGACCCCTTTGAAAAAAAAATGACATCATGAATATTTATTAGATCTAGCTGAATTTTAATGATATAATTATGTACAATGGTCATTTTTGGTATTGGCAGAAAATATAGTCAGATCTATTATAATTTCATAAGCAGAATGGGCCCTGATCTGGCTGCTCCTACATGAGCCTTCAGATTTGGGTCTACTTTGCAATGGCGTAAAAAGAATCCGATAGTACATAACATAGTAACATAAGCTCTGTAGAGCTTTTATTCCAACAAACATAAGTATATATAAACACAAACAAAATAAAAACAAGATGTGTGTGTGAAACACTATGCCCCCTCGATATGATATTTGACCCTAGAGGATGACCTTGATCTTGACATGTCACCCCTCAAACTGTGCAGCTTCATGGGGTACACATGCATACCAAATATCAAGTCTGTATCTCTACTGATTTAAATGTTATGGCCAATGTTAAAGTTGGTGACATTTGACCATAAAGGATGACCTTGACCTTGACATGTCACCCCTCAAACTGTGCGGCTTCATGAGATACACATGCATACCAGTATCAAAGCTGTATATCTACTGGTTCAAACGTTATGGCCAATGTTAATGTTGGTGACCTTTGACCTTCAAAGATGACCTTGACATGTCACCCCTCAAACTGTTCAGCCAAATGAGAAACATATGTATACCAACTATCAAGTCTGTATCTCTACTGGTTCAAAAGTTATGGCCAATGTTAAAGTCTGTGACCTTTGACCCTGAAAGATGACCTTGACATGTCATCCCCAAACTGTGCAGCTTTATGAGATACACATGCATACCAAATGTCAAGTCTGTATCTCTACTGGTTCAAAAGTTAAGGCCAATGTTAATGTCGGTGACCTTTGACCCTGAAAGATGACCTTGACCTTGACATGTTACCCCAAAACTGTGCAGCTTCATGAGATACACATGCATACCAAATGTCAAGTCTGTATCTACAGGTTCAAAAGTTATGGCCAATGTTAAAGTCGGTGACCTTTGACCCTAAAAGATGACCTTTAACCTTGACATGTTGCCCCTCAAAATGTGCAGCTTCATGAGATACACATGCATACCAAATATCAAGACTCTATATCTACTGGTTCAAAAGTTATAACCAATTTGATGTTTGTGACCTTTGACCCTGAAGGATGACCTTGACATGTCACACATCAAACTGTGCAGCTTCATGAGATACACAAGCATGCCACATATAAGTCTCTATCTGTACTGGTTCAAAAGTTATGGCCAATGTTAAAGTCAGTGATTTGACCCATATGTTTGACCTCTGACCTTTAAGGATGACCTTGACCTTGACATGTCACCCCTCAAAATGTGCAGCTTTATGAGCTACAACATATGCATGCCAAATATCAAGTCTCTATCTGTACTGGCTCAAACGTTATGACCAATGTTAAAGTTACAGACAAACAAACAGACAATTAACCTTTGACCCTGAAGAATGACCTTGACATGTCACCCCTCAAAATGTGCAGCTTCATGAGATACACAAGCATGCCAAATATCAAGTCTCTATCTCTACTGGTCCAAAATATATGGCCAATGTTAAAGTCAGTGATTTGACCCATATATTTGACCTCTGACCTTGAAGGATGACCTTGACCTTGACATGTCATCCCTAAAAATGTGCAGCTTTATGAGCTACAACATATGCATGCCAAATATCAAGTCTCTATCTGTACTGGCTCAAAAGTTATGACCAATGTTAAAGTTACAGACAAACAAACAGACAATTTGACCTTTGATCCTGAAGAATGACCTTGACCTTGACATGTAATCTCTTACAATGTGCAGCTTCATGAGATACACAAGCATGCCAAATATCAAGTCTCTATCTCTACTGGTCCGAAAGTTATGGCCAATGCTAAAGTCAGTGATTTGACCTATATATTTGACCTCTGACCTTGAAGGATGACCTTGACCTTGACATGTCACCACTCAAAATGTGCAGCTTTATGGGATACAATAGCATGCCAAATATCAAGTCACTAGCTGTACTGGCTCAAACGTTATGACCATGTTAAAGTTACAGACAAACAAACAGACAATTTGACCTTTGACCCTGAAGGATGACCTTGACATGTCACCCCTCAAAATGTGCAGCTGCATGAGATACAAAAGCATGCCAAATATCAAGTCTCTATCTCTACTGGTCCAAAGGTTATGGCCAATGTTAAAGTCAGTGATTTGACCCATATATTTAACCTCTGACCTTGAAGGATGACCTTGACCTTGACATGTCACCCCTCAAAATGTGCAGCTTTATGAGATGCAACATATGCATGCCAAATATCAAGTCTCTATCTGTACTGGCTCAAAAGTTATGACCAATGTTAAAGTTGCTGACAAACAAACAGACAAACGGACAAACAGACAGGGCAAAAACAATATGCCCCAAGATCTGATCTCGGGGGCATAACTAGAGGTTTGTTTTTGTCATAAAAACAAACGTCTCCCCCTCCCATCCTCTTTCCAATACACAAGTGTAATGTCTGTAACTCCAAACTTATCAGGGTCTACTTTTAAGTCATCAGGGGCAATAACTCCAACGTTATCAGGGGGAGACAATTAAAAAAAACCATGGCAGGTACACAACAACACATGCTGGTCAACATTCCTGTGAAGTTCGGTGACTCTAGTACTAGTGGTTTTAGAGATACACACAACACAAAGTAAAGTTTCTCTTATTTTAAGTCATGAGGGACAGTAACTCCAAAGTTATCAGGGGGAGATAATTAAAAACCCCAGATGCACAACAACTCATACTGGTGAACATTCCTGTTAAGTTTGGTGACTCTATAGCCCTACTGATTTCAGAGATACATGCAGTACAAAGTTTCTCTAAAATTAAGTTATCATATCAGGGGCAATAACTCAACAATTATCAGGGGGAGACAATAAAAAAACCTAGGTGCACAACAACTCATGCTGGTCAACATTCCTGTGAAGTTTGGTGACTCTAGCCCTAGTAGTTTCAGAGATATGCACGACACTAAGTAAAATTTGTCCAATTTTAAGTCATCAGGGGCAGTAACTCCAAAGTTAACAGGGAGAGACAATTCAGAAACCCCAAGTGCAAAACAAATCCTGCTAGTGAACATTCCTGTGAAGTTTGGTGACTCTAGCTTTAGTGGTTTTAGAAATATACACGACACTAAGTAAAATTTATCTAATTTTAAGTCATCAGGGGCAGTAACTCCAAAGTTAACAGGGGGAGACAATTAAAAATATCCAAGTGCAAAACAACTCATACTAGTGAACAATCCAGTGAAGTTTGGTGACTCTAGCCCTACTGTTTCAGAGATACCCGCGACACAAAGTTTGTATAAATTTAAGTGGTCATACCAGGGGCAATAACTCAACAATCATCAGGGGGAGACAATTCAGAGATAGGCGCGACACAAAGTTTTTCTAATTTTCAGTCATAAGCGGCAATAACTCCAAAGTTATTAGGGGAGACAATTCAAAAACCGCAGGTGCACAAGAACTCATGCTGGTGAACATTCCTGTGAAGTTTGGTGACTAGCCCAACTGGTTTCAGAGATACGCGTGACACAAGTTTGTGACGGACGGACGGACAACTCTGGCAAAATCAATATGTATATATATATAGAATATACAAAATTTCAGCTTTGTCTCAAAACGCCCCAAACTTTATTTTTTCGGCTCCAAATGTTACAAAACGTCAATTTAGGGACATTCTAACTTATTTTAGACATATTTCATGAGCCGAACGTCTGTGGCAAACCGTTGGAGGTTGCGCATGTGGATTGATGGCAGCGCAGGACGAATGTTTCGGCCAGTGGACATTTCGGCCTAGGATATTTCGGCAGTCTATCCTTTCAAGGTAGACAGTGAAGGTTTATTTGAATATAAAAAATTCTACAGAGGAGATGGAAGGATCTAGCCATGTTTCTGAATTTCGGATATTTTGACCCCCATATCGGATTCTACACAATTTTTATGTTAGTATACAATCATTATTTGCGCCAATATAACTTGCCAGTCTTGCCAGATTTAGTTGATCTGCAATATCAACCTAGCTGATGTAAATAACATTCTTTTTTTATTGTTTAATTGTATGTATAATATTCATGTGTATTATGATTTTAAGAAGATGTGTTTTTGGTGGATTTTAATTAAATAATGGCATTTGCAAACAGTATAGACCCAATAGGAGCTCTCTTATCTGGGTCTGCACTGTTTGCCATAGAAAATACATGATTGCATGACCTATGTTTTTGCCATGGGCATAATTCATTTCAACATAGCCTGTATATTTTTGTAAAGAGTTGCCTATAATTTATATATTAAAAGAAGACGGAGTAATAAAAAATATGCGACAGCTAAGGGTTAAGGTTTGAAAATAAAGGAGTGTAGTAACGATCTGCATAAATTATTGTTAACAAATAGCACAAGCATTACTTAATCATTATTATTTTCACATGCATGTATTTTTTAACCAGAAGAGTTATCTATAATCAACATGCTTACTTTCAAAAATCCATTTATCCACATTTCATTCTTACATTTAACCCTTTCCCTGTGTAATATTCATGCAAGAATCCACCCACTATGAATTGTTAATTCTAATACATTGAACAAAGAATTTAGTAGATGTTACCATGCAGTAATGCAAACTCTGATCTTTGATATTTCTATGGGCTAACCACAGTTGGCCTCTGTTCAGGAACTGCTTGGTCCGAGTCTACTCAGTTTGCTTAGGTGTTATATAAATTAAGGTATATATCTATTAGGAAAAGGGTAAAAGTAGCTTCCCAGATATTGCACGTATGCAGTACAGATCTAGATCAGCTGGCATATTAGAAAAGTTTGCTAAGGGTCTGCTGTATGTGTTTCTCTATTTTGACCTAGCTAGAAAGCACTGTCTGTGGCAAACATATATCAAAACATTTTACCCTGTCCACAACTTTGAATTTATAATTAAAGACACTGTGTTTTCCTTTTTTCACATGTGTTTCTTGTAACAAGGCTGCATATTCAAGACATTTTGACATTTAAAATTTTGATTTTGATCTTGATCTTGGCCTACTTTTCAAAACATTGATATGGCTGCTTTCTCAGGTCATTTGTGTTTTATAGTTATATACATAATGCTCTTAGATGATTATGACAAGAAGGCCATGAGGCCCTGAAGCACTCACTTGAGATAACCCCCGGGGCAGGGATATTTTTGACCCAGAAGTCATCATTTGTACAACCTTGGTAGAGAACCACAAGGCAAAGCAGCATGCCATTAATTAAAGGTCTAAGCCTTATGGTTTCAGAGAAAAATAATATTTTATATATTTCCAATTCGCTTTGTTTCGGTTTCCCATAATCCTTTGCGCGCACATGACTTCCTGTAAAATCAGCTGTTTTTCTCAAGCGAAGAAGATTGATGTCAATTATTACAACGGTACACGCTTTTCTGATGAAACAGGCACTTTTTATCGACTTTCTTTTAAACAAACATATTAAAAGAATTGAAGGTTAAAAGGAAATGTGAATTGCATTACAAGATTTATTATTTTGAACGATTGATCCTCCCATTTGTGTACAAGATTAATGGGTGGGGAAACCAGGAGTATTATACAATAGATATAAAACGTACTGATTATCGCTTAGATTTTCTATACCTGAATTATGTAAGAAAAATGCTGTTAGGTTATCTTAAGATCAGTTGTTGTAATAAGTTAACATCTAAAAGAGGAAACGTCAAATCTAATTTGCATAAATATTTAGGCCATTAAGCATTTTGCTTAAAAAAACCAGTCTGCAACTGCCTAGTTACATGACAGACCTATTAATAAGGCAATATTTCCTAAGATTTTACCAGAAAAAAAGTCTGTTATCATATTTTATCAATATTTCTTTCCTTTTGATATTCTTCAGGTTTTGTGACATATACAGTTAACAGAACCTAGTGTACTTGTGTAGTAATACATTTTAGAATAATATTTGGTATTGTGAATTTTGGAAGGACCAGAGTGTTACCCCTGAAGTTCGGATTATCCAAATTTGAGATATTGAAGTTCAACTATATATAAAGTCTGGTTTTAAAAAAGATAACAGAAAACAGATATGTCAAATTCCATTAGCAAACAGAGCAGGCCCTGATCAGACAGCTCCTACAGGAGCGTCTGATCTTGGTCTACTCTGTTTGCAAAATACGTGAAAAGGCATTTACATGAAGGACAAGGTTAATGCATTACATGCTTCATTGTACAATTCAAAATATATTTTCTAACCTGCTGTCAGCTGTCAGTCTAGGGACGTGGCAACTTTGGCAATTTACAGCAGGTGAACACCTAAACCAGGTACAGGTTATCAATCATACTTTCGAGCGACATGTATTATGTCTATCAAAACTTACTTCAGATTATTGAATCTGAATATCTATTTAATCCTCAAATGTAGAAAAAAAAAAGTTAACTAGAGGTTTTTGTCACAAAAACGGATGTCTCCCCTCTAATAAAAACAATATGTAAAGGGAAATCACTAAAAATGTTATGGACTTGATGAAAGATACTTCCCCTCATTATGCGCTTTCCACACCACATTTTTCAAGAGGAAAATGGTTTACAGCTAATAACTCCAAAAATATTGATACCAGAGTTATGGCCCTTGTGCATGACACTTACTTTCATCATGCCCTTTCCATAAATAAAATGTCATTCCAATAGCATCAGTCGAACAGGAGTTATTGATCGGCTAAAAATGTAACAAAGGGCAATAACTCCAAAAGTATTGAAGCCAGAGTTATGGCCCTTGTTCATGACACTTTCTCTCATCATGCTTTTTCCATGTATGAAGTTTCAATACGATGGCAAGAGCCATGTAGGAGTTATCGTCCTGACAAGAAAGCATTAAACAAATGTACAAGGGGCAATAACTCTAAATTAATTGAAGCCCTAGTTAAGGATCTTATGCATGGCACTTTCTCTTATCATGATCTTTCTATGTATGAAGTTTCACTCTAATTGCATGTGCAATATAGGAGTTATCGTCCGGACAAAAAATTACGATTTTTTTTTACAAAGGGCAATAACTCCAATATTAGTGTAGCCAGAGTTATGGACCTTGTGCATGACACTTCCTCTCATCATGATCTTTCCATATATGAAGTTTCAGTCCAATGGCACGAGCCATATAGGAGTTATCGTCCAGACAAAAATGTGTGAATTTTTTTACAAGGGGCAATAACTCCTATATTGGTGAAGCCAGAGTTATGGACCTTGTGCATGACACTTCCTCTCATTATGATCTTTCCATATATGAAGTTTAAATCCAATGGCATGAGCCATATAGGAGTTATCGTCCGGACAAAAAAGTGTGATTTTTTTACAAAGGGGCAATAACTCCTATATTAGTGAAGCCAGAGTTATGGACCTTGTGCATGACACTTCCTCTCATCATGATCTTTCCATATATGAAGTTTCAGTCCAATGGCACGAGCCATATAGGAGTTATCGTCCAGACAAAAATGTGTGAATTTTTTTACAAGGGGCAATAACTCCTATATTGGTGAAGCCAGAGTTATGGACCTTGTGTATGACACTTCATCTCATTATGCTCTTTCCATATATGAAGTTTAAATCCAATGGCATGAGCCATATAGGAGTTATCGTCCAGACAAAAATGTGTGAATTTTTTTACAAGGGGCAATAACTCCTATATTGGTGAAGCCAGAGTTATGGACCTTGTGTATGACACTTCATCTCATTATGCTCTTTCCATATATGAAGTTTAAATCCAATGGCATGAGCCATATAGGAGTTATCGTCCGGACAAAAAAGTGTGATTTTTTACAAGGGGCAATAACTCCTATATTAGTGAAGCCAGAGTTATGGACCTTGTGCATGACACTTCCTCTCATCATGATCTTTCCATATATGAAGTTTCAATCCAATGGCATGATGCATATAGAAGTTATCATCCGTACAAAAAAAGTGTGAATTTTTTTACAAGGGGCAATAACTCCATTATTAGTGAAGCCAGAGTTATGGACCTTGTGCATGACACTTCCTCTCATTATGCTCTTTCCATATATGAAGTTTCAATCCAATGGCATGAGCCATATAGGAGTTATCGTCCGGACAAAAAAGTAAGATTTTTTTTAACAAAGGGCAATAACTCCTATATTAGTGAAGCCAGAGTTATAGACCTTGTGCATGACACTTCCTCTTATTATGCTCTTATCATATATGAAGTTTCAATCAACTGGCATCAGGCATATTGAAGTTATCGTCCGGACAAAAAGTGTGACGGACAGACGGACAGGCGGACAGACAGACAGACAGACAACTCTCACGAAAACAATATGTCTCCCCCATATAAATATGGGGGAAGACATAATAAGACACTGTGTTGACCTTGATGGGTGATTCTCAGAGGTTCTCTCACCAAGGTCTGCACTGTTTGATTTGCGCATATCATTTTGGTGTAAACACACAACCATATTAAAATTTAGTTAGAAACTAACAAATTTCAGTGACTTTATAAGGTATGGCCTGAGACCAGATATAAATATTAATAATTCGCAGAACAGACAATTCAAATGCAATTTATGTTACTGGTGCCAAAAATTTCTGATCAATATCTCAGTTGTATTGCATTTATATATATATATTTTTTATTTTTTTTTGACATTTGAAAGTGAATTGTTAATTGTTGAAGTAAGATTGTAAAGTTTAATGCAGAAGTATGAACAAATGTAATAAAAGCTAGCTGAAGCCTTTTTGATATTGTGATTTGCCAAACGTTTTCTGATCAGTATCACAGCTGTATTGCATTTATATTTTATTTCTGACATTTGAAAGTTAAAATTTAAACGTTGAAGTAAGATTGTAAAGTTTAATGCAGAAGTAAGAACAAATGTAATAAAAGCTGAAACCTTTTTGAAATTGTGTCTACTGTGATATATGTGATATGGGGCCTTTCCTGATTGAGTGTATTTCCTGCCTAAGGCCCCTTCCCCCTCTTGATAGCAGGTGTTCAAATAAACAAGTCCTTACCAATTATATTTGAAGGTCAGGACATAAAAAACGAAACACAGCGTGGTGTCATCTACTCTACTGCGAGATATTGTGGTAACTTATCTAATAACAGCAGGGTGTCATGATCATCTACTCTACTGTGAGATATTGTGGTGACTTATCTGTCTTATCTATGACAGTGTTGAACCGTTATACAAACAGTACTGTAAATTGTATATTCCCTGCTTGTAATATGCCTGTGTGCAATATTTTGATATTTTTAAAAGCATGCAAAGTGGGAAATGTTTTGTTTAAAAACATATACCAAACTAATAATCTTCATGTTAGACACTTTCCTGCAGTATTAATGCATTTGCAAACAGAGTAGACCCAGATCAGAAGGCTAAAATGACCATTTCCAACTTACCAGAGAATCAATTTGTCAATAATGTATTGAGCGTTAGAATAAACAAAAAGCCATCAGGAAATCTGACAGTGAAATTGAAAGGCATCTACTAGGCTTATCTTAACCCTTTACTCTATAAAAACACCTTTCTACGCCTTTGGACATAGAGTAGACCCAGATCAGATGTATCCTATGGAAGCTATTTGATCAGGGTCTGCTCTGTATGAATCTAGTGTCTGCCAGTGTCAAGAGAGAGAGAGAGAGAGAGAGAGAGAGAGAGAGAAGAGAGAGGGAGATAGGAGAGAGAGGGAGGAGAGAGAGAATAAGTGATGATCATGATTTTTGGAACAAACACAAAATGAGATACAAAATACTGATCGACACAAAGTCAAGTACATTTTATGGGACGAACTAAGAAAATTTAGATGACGTTTTGTAATAAGTTTAAATGTAACACGTACATTTAATTGCTTTGAAATAGTTTACTATTTTTAAAAAAAATGTTGAAATTTACATATCTTCATAACTGATCAAAATCTGTACCTTAAGTTTTCTGTACATCTGCATACTAGACATGGTTTTCAAGTACACATGTAAATAAATAAAAATGAAGATACAACAAAATTTGTTATCGGTTGATCCATAAAACATTAATCTTTAGCTGGAACAGTTATTTTCTTACAAACATAAGCATAGTTCAAACAAAAGTAAATCAGACTGTAAAAGAATAGGTTGGCATATATAAAGTAGATAAAGATATCAAATAGTAGATTAGTATAAGTAGATAGAAATAACAAACATTCTTTTCTCTTGTGAATTTAATTTTTGGAGAAAACAACACATACACTATTTTTTTAAAGAAATTGGCGCATTTAGTGTGCACCAGGCCTTTGGGATAAAAAGGATAAATTCGGTCGGACTGTATATATATAAATTTTGGGAAAAAAATACAGGAGCTGAAATAAATTCTACTGTGATGACAACAACCACTACCTGTATATTTGTTTTTATATAGAAGTTATGAAACTAATGTAAAAGTGATATTTCAAACATTTATCACCTATCAATAACTTTTACATAGAAACATATGTACTGCTCAACTGAATTTATAGTAATTATTTATCCCACCCACTCGGCAACCTAAAATTTTACCATTTTTCTGCCAAATTGAAAGGTTTCGATTAAAATATCTATTAATATACATAAATGTACTTTAATTTATTATCTTTTCCGTATGTTGCAGAAGTAGATGCCTTTTTTCAGTAACACGTCGAAAATATAGAGTAACCAGATAGAAATCGTCTGTTTATTTTTACCGGAAGTCATGCGCGCAAAGGATTATGGGAATCAGTAAAGTCGCGAACGTAAAAACTGATAAGCCCCAAGGCAGGGCAAAGTTTAGCCAAAAGGTCAGGACGTAAGTTGAACATTCTTGGCAGAGGACCACAAGTCAAAGCTACACATTTGTAGAGGACCATAAAATCATGTTACATAACAAACATCAAAGGTCTAGGCCTTACAGTTTCAGAAGATTTTTAAAGATGAACAAGAGGGCCATGAGGCCCTGAAGCGCTCACCTGAGATAACCCCAGGGGCGGGGCCATTTTTGACCACAAGAAATCATGTGGACAACCTTGGTAGTGAACCACAAGGCAAAGCAGTATGCCATTAATTAAAGGTCTAAGCCTTATGGTTTCAGAGGAAAATAATATTTCATATTTTTCCAATGAAAAACTGATAAGCCCTGAGGCAGGGCCAAGTTTCGCCCAGTGGTCAGGGTCATAAGTTAAACATTCTTGGCAGAGGACCACAAGCCACAGCTACATATTTATAGAGGACCATTAGATCATGTTAGTCATACCAAATATCAATGGTCTAGGCCTTACAGTTTCAGTAGATTTTTAAAGATTTTCCAATGAAAAACTGATAAGCCCTTGGGTGGGGCCATTTTTGGCCCGGGGGTCATAATTTGAACAATATTTGTAGAGGACCATAAGATCATGCTACATACCAAATATCAAAGGTCTAGGCCTAACAGTTTCAGAGAAGAAGATTTTTAAAGAATTTCCTATGAAAAACTGATAAGCCCTTGGGCTGGGCCATTTTTGGCCCGGGGGTCATAATTTGAACAATATTGGTAGAGGACCATAAGATCATGCTACATATTAAATATCAAAGGTCTAGGCCTTACAGCTTCAGAGAAGAAGAGTTTTAAAGATTTTCCTATGAAAAACTGATAAGCCCTTGGGCGGGGTCATTTTTGGCCCGGGGGTCATAATTTGAACAATATTTGTAGAGGACCATAAGATCATGCTACATACCAAATATCAAAGGTCTAGGCCTTACAGTTTCAGAGAAGAAGATTTTTAAAGATTTTCCTATGAAAAACTGATAAACCCTTTGGCGGGGCCATTTTTGGCCCGGGGGTCATAATTTGAACCACTTTTGTAGAGGACCATAAGATCATGCTACATACCAAATATCAAAGGTCTAGGCCTTACAGTTCGAGAGAAAAAGATTTTTAAAGATTTTCCTATGAAAAACTGATAAGCCCATGGGTGGGGTCATTTTTGGCCCGGGGGTCATAATTTGAACATATTTGTAGAGGACCATAAGATCATGCTACATACCAAATATCAAAGGTCTAGGCCTTACAGCTTCAGAGAAGAAGAGTTTTAAAGATTTTCCTATGAAAAACTGATAAGCCCTTGGGCGGGGTCATTTTTAACCCGGGGGTCATAATTTGAACAATATTTGTAGAGGACCATAAGATCATGCTACATACCAAATATCAAAGGTCTAGGCCTTACAGTTTCAGAGAAGAAGATTTTTAAAGATTTTCCTATGAAAAACTGATAAACCCTTTGGCGGGGCCATTTTTGGCCCGGGGGTCATAATTTGAACCACTTTTGTAGAGGACCATAAGATCATGCTACAAACCAAATATCAAAGGTCTAGGCCTTACAGTTTGAGAGAAAAAGATTTTTAAAGATTTTCCTATGAAAAACTGATAAGCCCATGGGCGGGGTCATTTTTGGCCCGGGGGTCATAATTTGAACAATATTTGTAGAGGACCATAAGATCATGCTACATACCAAATATCAAAGGTCTAGGCCTTACAGTTTCAGAGAAGAAGATTTTTAAAGATTTTCCTATGAAAAACTGATAAGACCTTGGGCAGGGCCATTTATGGCCCGGGGGTCATAATTTGAACAATATTTGTAGAGGATCATAAGATCATGCTACATACCAAATATCAAAGGTCTAGGCCTTACAGTTTCAGAGAAGAAGATTTTTAAAGATTTTCCTATGAAAAACTGATAAGCCCTTGGGCGGGGCCATTTTTGGCCCGGGGCCATGATTTGAACAATCTTTGTAGAGGACCATAAGATCATGCTACATACCAAATATCAAAGGTCTAGGCTTTACAGTTTCAGAGAAGAAGATTTTTAAAGATTTTCCTATATGAAAATTCCATATTACCATATATGGAAAAAATGACCACGCCCTCTGGCGGCCATGTTTTTTGCCGGATCGAAATTCTTTTAACAACTTTTGAAGTCTATCAACTGAGAAACATTTTGGTGAAAACTATATTCAAATCAGACAAGTCATTTTGGAGAAGAAGATTTTTCTAGATATTGTGTACGGTTGCCATGGCAACAAGACCGATGGCCACACCCACTATCTTTTAACAACTTTTGAAGCATCCACCCACAGTATGTATCTGACCAAGTTTGGTTACAATTGGGCGGTCTGTTTCAGAGAAGAAGTCGTTTGAAATTGTTGACGGACAGACAGACGGACAGATGGACGACAGATGCTGGACACAGGGGTATCACAATAGCTCACCTTGAGCACTTTGTGCTCTGGTGAGCTAAAAACTGATAAACCCTTGGGCATGGGCCATATTTGGCCAGGGGGTCATAATTTGAACAATCTTCGTAGAGGACCATTAGGATCATGCTACATACCAAATATCAAAGGGATAGGCCTTACAGTTTAAGAGAAGAAGATTTTTAAAAAATTTCCTATGAAAAACTGATAAGCCCTTTAGCATGCCATTTTTGGTCAGGGGGTCATAATTTGAGCAATCTTTGTAGAGGACCATTAGATTATGCTACGTACCAAATATCAAAAGTCTAGGCCTTACAGTTTTGGAGAAGAAGATTTTTAAAGATTTTCCTAAAAAACAAACTGATAAGCCCTTGGGCGGAGCCATCTTAGGTCCGGTGGTCATAATTTGAACAATCTTTGTAAAGGACCATCAGATCATGCTACATACCAAATATAAAAGGTCTAGGCCAAACAGTTTTAGAGAAGAAGATTTTTAAAGATTTTCCTATGAACAAGAGGGCCAGATTGGCCCTGACATCGCTCACCAGACAATCAGAGAAGAAGCAGGGTTACAGATAAGGGGAGTATTGGGGTATTTACTCAATTAAAATTGTGGAAAAAGCAATTGTTTTTCAAAACTATGAGTAACACAAAGCAAATAAATATAGCAAAAAGCAAAAAAAAATTAGAATAGTTAATGAGAATATGAATATTACCCAATTACGAAATTTGCCAATACCCCATAAAAATTGCAAATACCCAATTCTGTAAAAATTCAAGGAGTAAATACCCAATTGCATCAAAACCTTATATGTAACCCTGAGAAGATTTTCAAAGTTTTCACTAAATGTTTCTATTGAAAACTGACCACCCCTGGGGCGGTGCCAATTTTTACCCCAGGGGTATAATTTATATAACTTTTGTAGAGGACCTGAACATGATGCTATGTGCCAAATATGAAATCTGAGGACATTCCTGCTTCAGGAGAAGATTTTCAAAGTTTACACTATATGTTTCTATTGAAAACTGACCACCCCTGGGGCAGGGCCAATTTTGACTCCAGGGGCACAATTTATATAACTTTGTAGAGGACAGAAACACGGTATTATGTGCCAAATATGAAAGCTGAGAACCCTGTAGATTCAGAGAAGATTTTCAAAGTTTTCACTTTATGTTTCTAAAGACAACATTTCTAACGGATGACAGAAACTCAGTGGTATAACCCTATCTGTGACTGCTGAGCATGACTTGACTGAATTTAGCACATAGTTTGGATTCTGATCTGACACATAATTTATGTAACTTACTATGTGGTTTGTACAAGAGAGTTAATTATAAGACTTATATGTATTAAAAACAATGTGAACAAACTTAAACAAGCAGACAACAATTCTGAAGCAGATAATATCACAGTACTGAAAGAATGGGTAGTGCATAGAACACTGGAACTTGTATTAAGCTGAACTTCACAACAGATACACTGGTAGGCTCTATATTGATAGCTGACAGCCTAATGCAAGGCATATGTATGAAAAAAGCTTTAAGAGCTTTCTGCATTTTGAGAATTATCCAAATAGTTTTCTCAATCTAAAATGAGTGTGTGTTATTTGACTAAACACAATTTCTACTAAACTGATCAGGCTAAGGGTGAACACATAAACACTCACACTGGCTAGTCTCAGTCTGAGTTAAGGAGGAACTTTTAAACTATAGTTTCTGGTTTGAAGAAGTCTATATACACAGGGCAGGGCCAATTTTAACCTCAGAACTATGATATTTACAAAACTCAGGTATGCTAAGTAAATCTATACAACAAATATCTAAACTCTGGGACATGTAGTTTTTGACAAGAAGATTTTTAAAGTTTTTCTTATGCATATATTACTAGTGATCCCATGGGCTGTTTAAGCAGTCAGCTACAAAAAACTGGCAATCCCTGGGGTAGGACCAATTTTGACCCTAAGGGCATAATTTATATAACTTTTGTAGAAGACCTAAAGTTGAAGCTATGTGCCAAATATGAAAGCTGCGAACCTTCTAGTTTCAGAGGAGAAGAATTTCAAAGTTTTCATATTGAAAACTGAACATCCCCCTGGGGACCTACAGATGATGCTATGTACCAAAGATGAAGGTTGAGAACCTTGTAGATTCAGAGGAGAAGATTTTTAAAGGTTGAAATTGTTGACGCCCAACACCGGACGACGCACGGACATCAGGACTGGTGATCACAAAAGCTCAACCTGAAAAGTGCTCTGGTGAGCTAAAAACTGACAAGTCCTTGGGTGGGCCCATCTTTGGCCCGGTGGTCATAATTTGAACAATCTTTGTAGAGGACTGTCAGATCATGCTACATACCAAATATCAAAGGTCTTGGCCTTACAGTTTTAGAGAAGAAGATTTTTAAAGATTTTCCTATGAAAAACTAATAAGCCCCGGGGCAGGGCCATTTTTGGCCCGGGGTTATAATTTGAACAATCTTTGTAGAGGACCATTAGATCATGCTACATACCAAATATCAAAGGTCTAGGCCTTACAGTTTCAGAGAAGAATGTTTTTAAAGATTTTCCTTTGAAAAACTGATAACCCACGGGGGCGGGGTCATTTTTGGCCTGGGGGTCATAATTTGAACAATCTCTGTAGAGGATCATTAGATAAAACTACATACCAAATATCAAAGGTCTAGGCCTAACAGTTTCAGAGAAGAAGATTTTTAAAGATTTTCCTATGAAATACTGATAAGCCCCCGGGCGGGGCCATTTTTTATCCGGGTCATGATTTGAACAATATTTCGTTCCTCCTAGCCACTAACGCTTCTGACAAAGTTTAGTTAAAATCCGGTCAGTGGTTTCAGAGGAGATGTCGTTTGAAAATGTGGCCGGACGACGGATGACGGACACATCGCAGGTCGCAATAGCTCATCCTGAGCCTCTGACTCAAATGAGCTAAAAAGTGGGTCAGGTTTTCCAAGGACCAAGGAAACTTTGCGAAGGAAGAGACAGCAAATCGTGGGAAAAGACGTTGACAAAAAAGACAATTAACCTTGCTCATGTTACAGTTCATAAAAGACTCAGTAGACCATGTCACCATATATTATAGTGCTCTGAATGATAACATCAATTAACATGTTCAAGAACGCTGCTGTGGGAAGACCAACCATATGCTATCACAAACAGTGCAGACCCAGATAAGCCGCTGCACTGTCAGCACAGCATGTGCTTAGGTTCTTCACTATTTGACACTTGTCAGAATCGTTGAAATTTATTTCTCTACTGCAGCACAGTGTAGACCCTGATCGGACACTATGCCAACAGCACAGTAGCTGATCTGGGTCTTCGCTGTTTGCAATGCCCTATAGTTGGTTTTCGCACAGCGGCGCTCATTTTAAGATATTTTTAGGTTATCCAGTAGTAAACTGTTTAATCAGACTTGGATTTATAAATGGATTTGAATTTTTATCTTCTAAATACCAGTCCAAGTATATTTACTTAACATGATGACATGATGGCGGGGAAAAATAAAATGTTGATTGAAACAAATATAATATTATTGTGCTTATGAAAGACTGAACTCTTTGCTCAATCTAAATACTTCAGCTTCTGAAAACAAAATTAAGAATTTATTGTGGCTTCTGCAGGGCTAATAATACAAAAGCTTTACACAGGAATCCTCGATCTCCATGCTGGACATTTAACCCATATTACCTTAGAGGCTGTTTTTAGACTTAACCTCTGTAAATGATTCTACTGAAAAGGAGCATTTACTAGAAGAAGAGAAAATTTCAGAAGTTGGTAGTTTTGAAACCATTGTGCATTAAATTCTGCTCCTACAGAGCAAATACTCTATTTATCACAATCCATGGTTTCAAAAAGTGACTTCTATACAGATGTGTCAAAAGGTGTCGGTATGAGGGTATTAATATAGGTTAAGCAAAACTCGATCCAAAATGTAAAATAGATTAGATATATTTTGACATCAGCACATAAGATGTAAATTGGAATACAATAGCAACTTATGGTGCACAATCCTACATGTAAACAGAGCAGATCTAGATTAGGCAGTTTTCTATATTAACTGTCTGATCTGGGTCTATCTATTCTGTGTGCAATAGTTCTTATGCGGAGTAGGCTTAAAGGATGTCTTGATGTTACTTGTTCATATTCTGATAACATGTACTTGGTATTTATTAATTTTAAAATGAAGTGATCAATTTCAAGACTAGAACTCTCAGATTAGCAGTAGTAAGCCTGTGCATAGCTTAATTAAGTTTTATTTCAAATGACTGCAGACAAAAAATTTCAATGTTAATATTAGTTAAGCTGCATTTACATGTGTCATGAATTAAGGTTTACAAACAGTGTAAATGCAGAGTTTTCAGTTTAGGGAGGACCATTTGGTGCATTTGAAGTAACTGCTGCATAGTTTGGTATTGATTTGTTTGTATTTACTTGAGACACATTCTATTTTGTAAAAGCAAAAAGTTGGTCATCAATATTGGCAAAAGGTTGGAAATTAGTTGGCAATCAGTTCGCAAAAGACATTGGCCCAACAATGGGCCAATGTATTAGTGTTGGCAAACAATGTCATTTGACATTGGCCCAACATTGGGCCAACGTATTAATGTTGGCAAATGGTTGGCAGAGTTTTGGCTTTGGGTATTCAAGTTGGCCATTGGCCGTTGACCAAATGTTTTGCCAACATGTTGAGCCAACAGAGGCCCAACGTGCAAGAATACATTTGGCCATTGTAAGTTTCCGACATTAGGCCAACGAAGTGCAACATGGGCCAACATTGGCCCAATATATGTTTGCTATCTGGGAACATGATTTGGGTCAAAGTATCAAATAGGAAGACTGTGATAATTGCTAGTTCACATTAATTTTGTGTACTCTAAATGGTGATATTGAGTTATACTTTCGTTTTAACGATATCCCAGCATAGTACTGTACACAGGCATTAAACTGATTCAGGTTAGGACGTTCCTCAGTACACACCTAATGATTCCAGGTGTCAGGTTGGATTTTCTTCCAAAATACGTACAACATAATTCTTAAATAAAGACATGCAGTAGTACCTAAATATGTATTAAATGTATGTACCTGACAAGCAAACTTCTGAAGTCAGTTATGTTTTGGTTGCTTTTAATCCATTTAATCCATTTCCATAGCGCTT